>NW_019379826.1:863993-908394 GCF_000648655.2 Copidosoma floridanum
ATTTTTTAATAAAATTTTTGTTTTATTTTAAAATTATTTAAGGGGGCTAATCATAGCCACAAAATTTTGTTAAAATTAGTATTTTTTATTCTCTTTTTTTGTTCGAGCTACTTCTTATAATTTTGTCATGCAATAAACATTCAAATTCACAAAATCTTGGAGTCTATGGGAGGTCACGAGTATATTTCAATTTATCTAATAGTCGAAAATATTACTAAACCAAATATATTGTTCATTTGAATTCTCGCACTTGTAAATGTGTATTAGCGCGCTCTTGAACGTAATAAAACGATTAAGCAGAACTATACTTTCTCCAGCAGCCAAGCCGTCTGAGTCAAGCCACCACCAGCATATTTAAATATAAAAGACCTAGCAGGAACATGGACTAATCACACTGCTTCTGCTTCACGCAGTGGGGCCGACTCTTTACGCATGAGCATGGCTCTTTAAAGCATCGTGTACATATTTTATGTTCAATAAATTGATATATACCTTTTTTCTTCTAAGACCTTGTGTTATTCTGTGTTCACTCTTGGCTTCGAAAAAACATAGAAATAGGTGAGATAGCGATTTTTCTAGTGCAGTTTCTTAGCTTTCCCTCACCATTGCTCACTTTCTTGCATCACTCAGGTGAGGAGCCGATCTTCGGGGTATGGTGAACCGGGGTGAATTCTCTAGATAGGGAGTCAGTGGATCGGCGTATCTTCAGGGCAATACGAACTGAAGCTATCCTGAGACATCGAGGAACTATCACGCCCAGTTGTGTTCGAAGAGAGTTAAATGTCTTATTATCAATTAAAAAGCAGAAAATCCACCCTAGATGTCATACACTACCTGTCATGAGCAATACGAACCTGACTATGTACCTACATGCTCTTAGTAAGGTATCTCGTGCTAAGGGTTACGAATCCAGCTTCGTATCCACGAGTTCCTTGCTTGACTCCTTCTTCCTTATAAAGATGCCTCCATACTAACTCTTACGTAAGTATGATTTATCACGTCACCAAACTAAGAAAATTTTGACCCTTACAAGTTAGGCAAAGAGATTAGTATTTGTTTCTAAAATCTAAAGCAGTTAGCCAAGTATAGTAGTTTTGCAGCAGAGCTAAATGTTATCTGCGTGATACATTTTTATAGAGGATGCATTTTAATTACTAAAAAAATATTTTTATGTAAGAAAAATTTGACTTTCGATTCGGCCGTGAAAATGGCTTTGACTATGAAAGCAGCGACTCGTGACGCAACCAGCATACTGCAAGTGAAAAATTTCGTAAACTTTGTATAGCTAACAAAGTTGTAGAAGAAATCAAACGAAGGCCAAGAAGATTCGAAACAACAAGTATCTCAAGGGAAATCAAGTTAAAACTAAAGGAAATTAGCAAACATTGAGAGTTAAACGTAACAAGTATTTTGTTGTGGATTAATAGTCCATGCAGCGTCTAATTGTATATACCTTCGGTATGTTTGTACGTACCTTATAGCTCAGTTAACTATAATATAAAGAAAAATCTTAAGTATGTATCTCATATATCGACGTGTGCGTGGAAGACTATCACAGCGTGACGTCACCCCATTTAAAATAACACGGTGTGACGTCACCCAGTGAAAGTCTTCCACGCGCACATCGATATGTAATCAATACGGAACATTTTATTTGCATATGGAAAATCGATCGCAACTTCATTAAATTTATAGAGAACTATTAGTATCAATGAAAAACAATATTAATTACAATAATGCTTACAAGATGACGCATTTAGTAAGAGTGAGGATGACTTCAGTGATAATTTGTAGTTAATTTAGGACTATGTATATTAATAATGAGATAAAATTACCTACGTTTACTTTACATGTTGAAACTGTTGTAATTAAATTTACAATTGACACAGGTTCAGTAATTGCAGTGATATCTAAAAATTTTTATTTGGAAAATTTAGCTCACTATTCTTAGTTAAGATCGTCTTTCCACTGGGAAAAAAAATATACAAGCGTAGTGATGCGGCTGTTATGCACCGTTAATATGACTGTATCTTATTACAGAAATTTTTTCAGATTAAAATTTTTTGTATTGCGATAAAAAAGACCACCAATTATGGGTCAAGATTGGCTGTAAAAATTGGGCATGATTTAAAACGATAGCAATTTGGGTGGTTTTTGTATAAATTATATCGATGAAGTGTCATAAAAGTCAGAGTTCTCGGAAGTTTTTTCTAGCAAGCTGAAGTAATAACATGTTAAAAAGCTTGAAATCTTATAAAAGAAAAATGCCACACTGATTTTATAAAAAGCTTACACTGTACCATATGAGTTAAAAGAGTTAGCTACTGAGATCGAAGGGCGAACGAAGAAATATTAACACCAGTGAAATTAACCAAATGGGCTACTTCTATTATTTTTATTTCTAAAAGAAATGGCCCAATGAAAATTTGTGATGATTTTAAGTCACATTGAACTCTTTTATGAAAGTAGACAGACATCTGATACGTTCCGTTCAAGATGCTCTAGCAACCTGACGAGGCTATGTAGTACAGTCTAAATTGTATCTAAAGCAAGCGTATTAACAAATTGAGCTTGATGCCGTATCACAAGCCCTAACGACCATTGAATTTTTGTTCATAAATGATTAACGACCCACTTATAGAAACTATCCAGTGTTCAAAATTGTTTGTAAATAAGTTAAAATTGATTGACTAAACGTCAACAGTGATAAATTAAAAGTTTTCAAATATAAGCTGTCAGAATCGTCATTAGAAAATAAGTGTATTTGGCAGGACCATCAGTTAGTTGTACCAAAATCCTTGCATAATATGATTTTATACAAATTACATAATAGTCAAATGGATAAGGCTAAGATTAAAGTACTGGCACAACTGTAGGAGTGGTGGTCCGGTGGGATACAGATATTGAAAACTTAAGAAAAGGTGTAAATCATGCTAATGACACGGTGGCAATCCGTGTAAGGTTTAACTGCATGTCTAGAAATGGACAGATTTCCCAAGTATACGTATTTGTGTAAAAGGTTTAGGACTGATTCAAATCTCTGTATACTTAATGTAGTTGTTTGAAAAGTATTTATCATGGGGCTTACCCGTTTCAATAGTTGCGGATAACGGCTTGGCTTATATTCTGAATAAATTTTGAGAGTTTTTACGCAAGAATAAGTTACTTATTACTTAGTCACCTCATTTGATCCTGCGAGCAACAATACTAATTTTGTTAGAAGGTGCCAAAAAATAAAAAGCCATACCCAAATATCTTTTTTATTGCTGATTGACTTTGCAGATTCAAACGAGAGTAGCAGAGCTGCAAATCAGTAAAAAAATTTCAAATAGATTTAATTTATTAAAACTAAATATTGCACGTTTTGAATTGAGTAAACAGGATGCTCGGAAAAAATATTTTCCAGGAATCAGGGATCATACTCCTAAAATAAATGATAATGTTATGGCAGAGCATGTAAGGCATAGTTATTGGGTGACAGCTGAGGCTTCAGATAGAGTAACTCTAGTTACTTATACGCTAAGAACAGAGGATAACTTCTGCAGAAAAAATATGTAGATCAACTGAATTTTTCACTGCTACACCATGTTGGATGAAAATATTACACTAAACCATTCTTGCTGAACCAGCTGTTTATAATTCCGAGGACAATTCAGTTGCAACTCATAAAAAAACAGTTAAGTTGCCATTCGAGAAATCCATCGTTGTAAACTCTTCAGCAATAACTAAAGATAGTAAAGGGAATGTGTTGAAAAAAGTGAAACCACCTGACATTACTGAACTGCTAAGGCGTTTTCAGCGCAAATTCAAGCCAGCTGACTGATTAAATTGTAACTGAAGTCATTTAAAATGACATTTTCCTTCTTAAAGAAAAATTATTGGAGAATATGTGAGGATCACCATGCAGTGGCAATAACGAGCGTCAATACTGTTACGAGCGAGCAAGTGCAAGTCTCTTAAAATTTGAGTGCAACTTTACGCAGAGCCTGGCGTAGCCGTCTCACCGTCACTCACTTTACCCTAATATATTTGCCATTATAAGTCATAATAAGCGTGTGCTTTAGATAAGCATGATTATTTCTTTACTTCAATATATTGCACAGGTCTTGTTAAGTAATGAGCAAATATAGCGTGCCCTATGTTGAGTTTTATCTTATTTTCCAGCTGTCTGTAAGTCATGTGATCCGAATATCTACCGCTAATAGACGCTTCATGTTCTTTTCCTCACTTCTGTCTGTCACAACAGTTCATGAGTTAGCCATGGAGAGGTTTTTTAGAAATTAACACTGAATACAAGATATGAGCATCATAGAATTGCGTCAGTGACTCAGTAAAAAAAACTAACTTTTTAATCTACCCTGATAAGACGATAAATCACACCCCAATTTACTCACTTCAGATCATTATTAAAAGGATCAGGGTCAAACCATCGAAACGAGTAGCACGTAGTAGTATGCTGTACTTGCTGGAGTAGCTCAAGCAACAGACATTCCAGCAGCAAGTCGTACAGGAAATGACAGGATAAGATAGTCTGATACTCTGCAAAGAATTGACACATGAATAACCGATAGTTTAGTTTAAGATAGCAGTGTGATAAGTGAAAAAAACGTTAAACAGTTCAAGACCACAGGTCATCAAGGTCATCTTTATTACCACAAAATATTAATATTTTTTTTTTTACATTCAACCATCGATTATTTATAACAGCCTAAACTTTCTCAGCTCTGAGTAATTGCATGATTTACAATCAAATACATTTGGCTTATTCATGCCCTCAGCTTTGTTGCCCAAGCATTAAGTCAAACTTATCCCAAAAATTATTTATAATAACCCAATATGCGGACAGTAACATATCAATTTCAGTCCAGGTAAGGTACCTTACAAATATATAAGGCAAAGTAGCTAAAACCGTTGTAATCGCTATCCGCGAAAACTACTGAACCGACTTTGCTGAAATTTTGCATATTAGTTCTTGATGATTCCGAGATGGTTTTCGTATAGTTTCTTTCTTAAAAAATTAATAATAATAGCGATGAATAAACTCAAAATTTTGCTAAAATAAACCAGCTTTGCGCTTTAGTTCAGTAGGATTCGCTAGGCGATGTCAATGTAAAACTGAAGCCACGCGCAATCAAAGATAGTAAAAACTGGTTATAAGATGCCCCATTAAATTGTCGATTACCGTAGTCGTTCATTGGCAGTAAACCAAGAACAAACTTCTTAATCGTGCAGCTGAGCATTCTGGCTTCAAATAGCACTCATCTTTCATGAACAAGCGAAATGAATCGGTTTTTATCCTGGATCGTCAAGATAACCGAGTGCCATAGAAAAATAGGCGTTGGAAATGTCAACGCCTCCGGGGAAATACCAGCAGATGTATTCAACCAGAGCACAACCTGCTCCAACACTTTAGAGTTTAGTGGCTGTTCAACCATTCAGTCTGGTGCTGTCAGGCAATTTCCTACTTCAAATGCAAGCAAGGAAAGACAGCCCTGAAAAGTACGGGCACAACGGTCTCCTTGTTAGTGGTCATCCCAACGGTTTACTTACAGTGAATCTATTCTTCACACCCACTTTCCCGACTAAGGATAAGTGGTCGGTTATCCGGAAAAAGACCTGAAGACGAGATATTCTTTGATCAGCGGCGTACTTCTCTCCACTATGGTCTCCGTACACAGAGACTCTAAGGATAAGAGTCGAGGTACCCGCAGCTGGCTCTCCATCCCCAACAATGATAATAAGGAATAACTGGAAATTTCACCAGTGGCCCTTTTTAAGGCCATTCTAAGTATTTACGTTTCCAACTTAACCATCAAACTCACCAGTTATTTTAAGGCCCGCCTAAGTTTAAATTACCTTGCCAACAAATACATTTAACTACCATATTCATGAACGATTCGTCGACATAAAGGCTATGTAAAGCCACTATTAAACCAAATCCGTCATTTACTCGCAGTCGTCACGAGCGAAGTTGTTCGTCGTAAGGCTGGGATTCTCGTTGACCGACGACCCTATATTGCCCTCTTGACTCTGAGCATTCAACCAGGAATCACCAATCTTCTCCAAGGTCTGCGCTAGGATAACCTAACAGCTATGAAGAAAGAATAAACTTGAGATCACGGGACAGTCTCAAACGGGTAAGCGTCACGAACCAATCCCTCCACCTTAGATCACCAAAATAACTAAGTCTGCAAAAAAAGAAGGTGCTTTAGACTGCAACATCTTTGGCGTTGTACTAAGAGACGTCGGAAAGGAGCTCTACAACTACCTCCAAAGCTTTAAACGTTGTAGTTTTTCTCCCGATCAGTGTGGTACTACATAAACAGGCCAGAGAAGATCATCCTTAGGTATAGAGGTTTGCTGGAAACCACAGTCAAGAAAGAGTTTACTTTAGAAGATCACTGGTCCTTTTTAGAGTCATCAGACGTCAAACTACTTCACTAACAAATATGTAACAACCTAATAAAGTTGGGAAAAATAGCTTTTAGGGCTCACAAAAGTCCTAACTATGCCAAAAGTCACAAGAAGTCAAATTGGAATTAAAACTTGCAAATGCATCTAATGAATACAATTTTGGGCATCAAAAAAATGATGCTGAACACTTGTCAAGATTAAAGTAGCATGCAAATTAATAAATAAAGAATTAATTGAGTAAGAGATGAGCTTCTCACTGTAACCCTCATAGTAATCTCTTGAATCTTTCAGATTTTTGAATAGGTAGAATATGTATTTGTATTTTTGTGACCATAAAAAATGTAAAGAATAAGCTACAGGACTTTGCTGCTGTAGTAATAAAGTTGTGACATAAGAGAAGAAATTTTGTTTAATTACATATTTCTTGTAAGTTCTAAATCTTTACATATTTAAAATAGCCCTGTTCATGGATTATACGGGAGAAACTACAAATCAACGGCCTTTTAGGGCTAACGAATATCTTATGGCATAAGGAATACACGGTACTTTTCAGCGTGATTACATTTTTTCACTTTTTACAGCTTTTTACTTGACCAATTAAACTGTATGGATTTCGAACAAATATGTTTTTTATAAGAAGATTTTGTTTCTGAGAAGAGTCAGAATTAGATAAAAATTTTTTAACTAAAAACGTTTTACATTACATTCCAACAGACTGTGGTATTCCATTTAGTGAGTCTTGGGCAAATCCGAGTAAACTATATGTACACCACAGGCAGAAGTAAAGAAGAAAGTAATTTATCAATTTGTAGCCGATTCCTATTTACCCATAAATCAATATCGTTATTTCTTAAAATTGCGAAACGGCTTATTAATAACCACTGTCTGCTTGTCCAGAAATTGTTATCATTATATGGTATATTATGTTACTAAGGCAAAAAGTACAAACATGAGCGACCGAAGAACGTAGTTGTAGTATGTTTGTAACCAACTAGCGTAAATGGGGAGATTTCCCTCAACCTTTCCACTGCCACTACAAGCGGCCTACTTGTGTGCTTAACACAACACTTTTACTGCGTTATTTCGGCATCAAAACATTAATAAAAAAATAACAACGATATTAATTCTTAAGCCTTTTTACCTTAGCTTTTGAATGGCATTAATTGTTTTGATAATTTTTTCTTACATAACCTCGAAAAATTAGAATTAATATTGAAAATCGATTTTCAGCATGATGTTAACTATTAAAATTTTTGTCTACAGCACAGATCAAACGATTAGGTCTTTCACTTCGATATAGATTATAAGAAAAAATGTGTTTTTCATACTCTACGAATAATGGAAGATGAAGCAAAACAGTACAGTGAAGACTCAGAGTAAGAACGTATTAGTATTGACAACATAGAGTTGCAGCCCTACGAGACTAAACTCGTAAGTGACTGCATAGAAGGCAGTGAAGTACTTTTGTGAGAAAAATGGATCTGTTGTATGTGTGGAGACTTAATATCATCTTGTTAATAAAGTTCTAGTAACGAGCTTAAAACACTGATCTTCAGAGAAGTTCAATATCAAAATAAATTTGGGAGATTCTAGGGTGGTTACGAAAAATATAGACAATGACTCATCTACAAGGCTGTTTTCTAAAGAGTGCAGTCAGTGTATCATTTTAAAAGATAAAGTTTTAGGGATGTTATACAACTTAGCACTGGAGAGTCATAGTCTCTATGAACTAACATCATCGGCACCTGGTGTTTTTTGTTGACAATACAATGCATACTTGTAATATATTTAAAAAAAAAAATATTTTTTGTTTTTGTATAATCCATTAGATCTTTATACTATCTACAGTATGTAATGAGTGTCAGTGACGGAATAGGGTTGTAGAACGATTAATGACTTTAATAGACAGGATGTCATAGTGTACTGTAGAAAAAATTAAGGATTTGGCAGCGTTATTCTAATAAAAGCATACTAAGGTTAGCAAGCTGTTGCTTAACTCTTATTAATAATGATTTTTGGGATGTGGGAGCACATATCATGTACACTTATTGTGATTGATGTAGGAAATTGATGGCTGGCCGTCAGTAAGGGTTGCCATAGCCGTATAATATGATAAACGTGTAAGATTGTGTAGATTATATTTTTCTGTAATCAAACAATTGCTGTATGTATATCCGAAAAGTTATGTTACTACGATTTTAATTTTAATTTTTTTCGCTTCTTATTTCTGGTGTGCATCCTAGTGAGATACTTAGCAGATAGTATACAACTCTCGTAGATTATGGTAGTCGTTTGGACAATGCATTTTGATCCATCGCATTCTCATTTATGACAGCTGTATTGGTTCTCTAATGTGCAGAAGTGAATGCAGTTTTGAGGTTTTGAACATAGTTTGTTACAACTAGTGCGATTGGATAGGCTATTTAGATTTTTAATATGGCAGTCCTTGGTTTTGGGGTTCAATCTAAAGCCTTTTAATGTTTCTAATATTTAGTTGTTACTATAACTTATCTGTAGTATAAATAAATAGTTACCTTTTTTCTAGGATCGTTAAGGTACATCTTAATGGGTAAGGGGGTTTGAAAGTTGGAAAAGTTGGAATTGTTTGATTGGTGTGGTAGATAATATGTGTTTATATGGGGTAAGATTTGTTAGTATTGTACATTTAATGCTATTAAAATTACTTGTACCTGGTATATATGCTCCTAGAAGATCTTGTAAATGCTTAACTATTTTTCGATGTTTTGATTAGTAGCCGTATATCTAATTTTAGGATTCATTAGGGTAAACTTTACGTCTGATGATGTATAGCGATATTAAAAAGGGTATTTCTGTAAATATACTAATTATGATATAGGTTATAGGATTGTGTTTAAGTCATACTTTTCTATTATGAAACAATCACTGCATTAATATATATGGGTGATGCTGCTGTAACTTGCTCAGATCGTGTGCGGTACTCATACTCATGTGCCTTAATGAAATCCAAAACTTTAAAAACGTGAAATTGTGTTAAATGTTGTCTATGACTCTCCAGTGCTAAGTTGTATAACATCCCTAAAACTTTATCTTTTAAAATGATACACTGACTGCACTCTTTAGAAAACAGCCTTGTAGATAAGTCATTGTCTATATTTTTCGTAACCACCCTAGAATCTCCCAAATTTATTTTGATATTGAACTTCTCTGAAGATCAGTGTTTTAAGCTCGTTACTAGAACTTTATTAACAAGATGATATTAAGTCTCCACACATACAACAGATCCATTTTTCTCACAAAAGTACTTCACTGCCTTCTATGCAGTCACTTACGAGTTTAGTCTCGTAGGGCTGCAACTCTATGTTGTCAATACTAATACGTTCTTACTCTGAGTCTTCACTGTACTGTTTTGCTTCATCTTCCATTATTCGTAGAGTTCGAAAAACACCTTTTTTCTGATAATCTATATCAAAGTGTCAACTTTACTTGCCATATTATCTTATACCAATATATTGATCCCTTCATCGAGATAATTGATCATTTAGAGTCAAATTTTCCATTCCAACCCATGTCCACAACTCAATTTCACTCATAAAAACTTTCATCGGTAAACAATAAGGCTTATGTGCCACTTTAGCGTATAAGCATTATATATTCTAGCTATTGTTAATTAGATTTATACCTTAGTCACACCAAAAATTGACAAAGATGAGTGAGCTTTCACTGTATACATTTTGTCCGCATATTTTCACCATAATCGCGGTTTCAACAAAAATCAGTTCAAACTAGTAACTTTTTGGATTGGAAATGCTAACCAATGATCACTTTTAAAGTATAGGACTAAAATGAATAAATCCTTACGACAGTAGTACCTGAAGTTGTTACCTCTCGAATAGCCAGGCTCTTTTTTTTGTGTATTTCGCGCGTACAAACATTTCGTTTCCGTTTCGACCCCCATGGAATAACCACTCGGTGTGTGTGTGAAGATACGCAAACTATAGTTTCTTCTTGCATTGGAGGCTATTAAGTAAAGTATGTGTGGACAAGTCATTGTAATACGTCTATGAGTCGTACGAGCACATCAACCATTGAAAATTCTACTCCGAACTTTTCCATTCCGACCCTACCTCACCTCTAAGTGTCGTTTTTTTCCTTTTAGAGCAATCAATCCCTGCCAAACTTTTTTTTCATCACTGTTGGGCTAAAAGACAAGACATATGTCTCGGGGTTTCATCCAATTGGCCCTTTTTCGCTACATAAATGCAAAAACGAAGGTGCTGCTTCCAACGTTGGTAGCCAAGTAGTACACTCCATTACGTGTCTTTGTCTGGGCTTAAATAAAAACAAAAACATAGTTCTGATAATAAAAATAAAAATCTTTGAATTTTATGCCCCGAATGAAAAGTTATAGTGATTTTATGAATACTGTTTAATTTTAGCGAAAATCACATTATTAACGATATTAACGTTCTAATTGAAACAGCTGTTACTTTAGAATGGAGGCACAAAATCAAACAAAAATTTTTTTCAATTAATAGGTCTTTATACCACCTTTCATTTAAGCCTAGTAAAAATACTTGAACTGTTGAAGGAGCTTAGCTACACGTGCTAGAAAGTGACAAAATTTTTTGAAAATCGATGAAAGCTGACTTTTATAAAATTTCGTACGACTTTTGACCAGCAAACTTTATAGTTGCATCTCTTTAAACATTTATTACTGATGTTGTGTACAGTAGAAATACCATGAAAAAAATTTTTTCCAACCAACTTATTTTAAAAAAATTTTTCAAGTCGATCTGAGCAAGTTACGGCAGAATCACCCATATATGTATGTAAACAAGTTATTATAATTATGACTTTTTCTCTGTTAGAATATTTTAACTTTTGCTAAATCAACTTTACCTCGCTGTCATTAGTTTTATTTAGTTGAAAGTTAGTTATTTTTTCTTTAATTTTAAAGAAGAAAAAAATTATAAAATAATAATACAAAGTAATTAAGAAGATATAAGAACGATTATGTCAATAGGTACGAAGCGGCTGCGTCTGATAGGATACTGGACAGTATGACAAATACTTGTGAATGTTCCTTAATGGGATGACCGATGGTTTCTTAGATTTCTTAAGTAATAAAATTTTTGGGTATGATAGTTTTATTGCATATGCCCTGGTTTGATATTTTAAGTGTCCAATTTTATGTAAATGTATTCCAGGATTGAAATGTGGCGTGATGTGGTGTAGTGGGTCTACTTTATTCAAAACTGACAAGCTGATTTTTAAAAAAGCTAATTTGAATATTGTTCCTGTTAATAAAACGATAAGTGGATAGTCGAACCACTGCCGAAGATCTTCTTCGCTCACCGATGCTCTTGTCGAAGTTAAATTTTGGGCTATTCGCAGACTCAAATCAGGATGTCTTTTCATAAACGACGAATACCAATGCTTACCAGGTCTGTTATTTTTAAAAATCGTGTTTATCTTGGTGTCTGTCAAATATTTTTGAACACAGTCCAATAGGTGAGTCTTTGTAACTGGAAAGCCTTTTTCAGCACTGTAAATAATCCAGCGCACAATTTCAGCTTCCTCTTCAGTACTTAATGCCGTTGATGGTCCCTTTCGGTATTCTATAGGTGAATGATTTTGTAGTTTGGCGTGCAAAGTGATTTTGGGGATACCGTGACGATGAGCAGCTTCTCTTACAGTGAGTCCATTTCCAAGAGCATCCAAAGCTTCTTTCAATGTCTCTGGATTATATTGTTTTTCTTTGCACTTTTTCTTCCTTTTTTTCTCAATGTGTAATGAGCTTGAAGCAAGTTTTTTAAGCTGTTTGCCACTCTGTGATGTCCTTTTAGTCTTCATTTTGGAAAAGGCCAATTTTCATTATGCTCTGTAATTTATAAAAATATTCATTAAACAAACAAAGAATTACTTCTTTGTTGACAAACTGAATTTAATATAGGTTTTATTTTTCATTGACTTACTGTAAGCACACTTCAGCTTTTTCACAATCACCGACCCACCAATTCCACTTAAACAATATTTTCTTGACGTAACTTGATTGAAATTTGCCCAGAAATCTTATTTTTTTGTTTATTAGCCACAGTTAATATGAATAAGTAAAATGACTAAGCCCGTGTCCTACTACTGCAGCCACTGGGTAGGTAAGGTAGGACGAAGAACGCCCTCTGTCCTACTTTAAGAGACTACGCTTAAAATGATATGGTATACTGGGACAAGTAATAAAATTTAAAAAAATTTTTGAATTTACTCACGAGATGTTTATTTTGCTCATCTATACGGTTATATGTTGTGAGCACATTTATTTTATACACCTTACATTTAACTTATATCATTTTTTAGCCAAAAACTTACTTGCACATTTTCATGAAAATATATGATTTATGCCAATAGCTCGCGGTGTTCAAAGTACATGATACATTATACTTATTTAAATTTTTCTAGTAAATACTATGCAAAGTGGATTTGTCATACTTTTTTGCTAAGATAGTAGCCAGTCTGCAGATACTATTTTGATATTGATCCATTTTATTTTATAGTTTATAATAGCTGTTATTTATTTGTGTCCTACTACTAGTCCTTATTTTGATTGTGTCCTACTATTGGGTCTTTTACTTTAGTGTTTCTTGCTAATACTATTTATAGGTCTTTAAAAGGGTCAACGTAGTTCGACGAAATGTCACTCTCTTTTAACCGAGTTTGTTTGTACTTATTTCATTAACTTAACCTGAAGCAAGGTGTAGAAGGTTATGATTTTTTACATTACCAAAGTCCTCCTACTTTATCTTTTTTAGCTGAGGGTATTATATAATTAGCATTAAGCTTATCAAAAAGGAAAAAATAAATACCTGTAACGTTAAGTAAGATTGATGGTATACATAAAAATTATTTTTAAGCATCCATGAGATAACTTCCTATCATGATGATATATCCTTGTCTGGTAGAGCACTAAGTTTAAAACACAGAACCCGAGTTTCAATAATAGTTGTTACATGATGTTTTCCTCCTACGCCAAGTATTTGTATTGCGATTACATTTGCTACTGAAAATAACTATCCTCCAGTTCTTTCAAATGCATCCAATGGGAAGTAGTTTTTGACATTAGGTAGATGCTGTATGTTCTTATTATTTTCTTATATAGTTGATTGAGTAAGGTAAATTTACAGGTGTCGTAATTGTTGGCTTTATAAATTGGATGTTTGTATGTGCAGATATTGAGGTAACCGTACCGAGTAGGTGGTGTCATGCGTCGTCTCTTGTCATGCGTGACTGATGGGTCAGAAAATTAAGGTTGAATGAATGTTGCTGGGCCAGTTTCTGATTGGGTCCTTGGAAGTGGATGCATCTTGTATAATAAACGCAGAAGCTTATTTAGTAGTGTAACTTATACCTTTACAAAAAATCGGTTTTGCTTAAATGCCAAAGGATATATTTTGGTTTTGGTTAATTCATCTGTTCCCACACAGTTGATACAGATCTTCCATTTGTATTATTACAGTTTAAAGGTGTATGGTACAGATAAGTGCTGAATGAAGATAGAATATTCTAGCAAAGCTTATAATTTTCAGTAATTTTTTAAGGTCTTGTTATGTAAATGAAGAACTACTTCTAAATCGTTGATGAATATTATGAGTTATATGGTGTGTTTTTGTTGGTCCCAGTAAACTATTAAGATTAGGTAATCTTGAATTACAGTGAGCGTATTATTCGTTTAATCTTTTCATTTTTTTCCGTTATATTTCAAGAGCTATGCTCAACAATGTAAAAGCTGTTTTTGACCACGAATGCCAACTTTTTTTTATTGATTGCAAGAGGATATCTGTTTTTTACTGTCAAAGTTGGCTGCTTGTCTTCGCTCTTGACTACCTCTAGCACATCTTTGAGTTTCTTGTATAATAGGTCTAATTAAGATAGGCATTTGTTCGTGATAAAGTCTAGATAATGATAAAAAATTTCTAGTCCATAATTATGTAGTAAATAAGCCATTCCTAAATCATTGATGGTTTTTATGATATTGGCTTCAGTCCTGATTTATTTAGGATTAGTTGCACGTAAAAGCCAGTTCCAGCTGCTCAAAGAGTTAGTAGGATTGAGTTGTTAAAGAGAGTAGTTCTCATTATCTTGCTTTTCTGTTACAAAATAATTTATTTGATAGAATGGTTTTGTTTTATCTAGATGTACAAGGATTCTTTCATATTTTTTCCAATGACACTATACCTATCTAGTATAACTATTAGCTTATAGAGTCTAATGCATGTCTTAACTAATTTATTGGTATGGGGTTTATTTAGAGAAAATATTAGGTCTTCAAGTTGAAAGGGGGATATGTTTAATTTTTTGTTATGATATTTTTTTATAATGATATTTAAGACTTCAACGATTTCCTGACTTTAAATATTGATGTCAATTTTTAAACAACCTTTCCAACTAGGTCAGGTGCTTCATTAGAAAGGAGTATTTTAGGAGCCCAAAACATAATTATTACGTGCCTTACCAATCCGTTGGCTACAGTATCTGTCTTCATGTTTGGTTTTACTATAGCTATGCAATATGAAAAATTAGTGAGATAGTGTATTTAGAGTAAGGGATAAGGGTCCAACTATGCCTATTAAGGGTTCAAGGGGTGTATCCACAATAATTATGAGCTTTTTTTTTAATTTAAGCTTTTCCGAGCTTTTAGAATTTTCCACACTGTCTTATATATTCAGTTGCATCGTCTTCATGCTACGCTAGTGAAATTTTTTCTTGATACATTGGCACATTTTTATGATGCAGCAATGGCCACTACTCATGCCATCATGATTTTGTTATATTATTCAAATGTGAAAATTACTAGGCAGTTTTAGTTGCAGATCAGTAACATATAGGGATAGTACAGTCATGTTCACGTAAGTGCTTCTTTAGTAAATCGTGGAGCGTACTACAGATAATTTTACCTTCAACCTTTCAGAAAAACGCACATTTAAAACTTTATATTGATCAGTAATTTAGGCTTTATTTGATAGTATACTTTTGAGATCTTAAAACAACGATTTTTTTTCAAATATTCATTAATGAGAATTTCACTAAATGTTTAATCATTCGTTTTAAAGATTTTTCAATCATTTTTTTTAGGATTGGAATTGATAACAGATGTTTTGTCAATAATATCTACTTTAAGCAAAAACCTTGATGGTGGCGCCAAAAATTCTCAACTTGCTGATGTGAAATATAATATGTTATCGTTGGTATCTAAGACAGATTATTTTGTAAGGCAAATCTGTATTCTATCACTGGGTTTCTTCATAAACTCGGGATGAAAGAGATTTGGAAGAAAAGTTTCTAAAGTATTTTGCTTCGATAGAAAAAGATAGGGACCTTTATTTGGCTTAGTTTTCAGTTCATCGCTAAGGTTTTACATGAATCAAAGGAGCAATAGGATTTGTTATACGCCCATTGGTGAGCGTCGTTTATTGTTTATTCTACCAATATTTGTTAGATGATGATTTTCGGAGTGAAGCCTTTTCTTTTACTTAAGGGCTTTTTTGTTAACTCCTTTTTGGTGCTATTCCTGTAATAATTTCTTGTATGCTGCAGATAGGAGGTCCATGTTCTGTAAGACTAGAAAAATCACTTAATCTTTGTCTTAGACTTAGTGTTTGATTGGCTAGGTCATCTACAGTATGAGACAAGCTAGAGCTTATTTCTAAGATGGATTATTTAACTAAAATGCTTGTTGAAGACTTTATTGGTGGTGCTGTTATTGTAGTAGATTCGATTAGTTTTTTAGAAGAAGGATCTGTTGACAGACTTCTAAAAGTAATGTTTATTTGTTTATTATTTGGTCTGATTATTCTAATCTAAACTGTTTCTTAATTTTCTTTAAGTTTTAGTTGTAATGTCACCCTTAATGGACAATTAGGACTTGACTTTGGAATCCAAAAATCACCAAGCCTCTATTCTTTCGGCTGTGCTTACTCCAGATGTGTCAGAATCACGGAGGCTTGAAGCAACCAAGTTTCATATTAAGATTGCTCTTGTTTTGGTGGTAACCTTTAAAAGTAACTTTAATTTTTGTTTGAATAATGTGGATGATGTTGGTGAGGCTACAGCTTCTAATAATACAGGATTATGAGGTAGGATATCTGCATCAACGTTCAGGCGTACAGGTTTTAGCAAAAAGTGATTTCTATGGCCAAAAACTCAAATGATTTCAGTATTATTGATAAATAAAATACACTTTTAGGCAAGTTGGCATTAGTAATTACAAATCCAACAGTTTTTCATTGTATTCAGTAATAAAATACACTCTTAAGCGAGCAAGCATTGGCGATAAGCGACTTCACTATATTTAAGTATTGTTCATAACAAAAGTTTTGTTCTTAAGTGAGCAAGCATTATTGGTAAAAAAGCCAACTGTCTTTTTGTATTATTAAGGAATGAAAAGTTTTTTTAGTTTATCTTGTATGATTAATCAGTGATCTATTTGTTATTTTACAGGTATTATATACACAAATACTTTTTCAATCAAATAAGCGTTGATGATTAGCAATCTGAATGTTCTTCAGTGTAGTTTGTCAGTTGATGAAATGTATCTTTATGCAAGCAAGTATTGGCAGTTAGCAACTCAACTGTTTTTTAGTATAGTTTATAAATTAATTGATCCCTAATCAAGCAATATAACTGTTATAAGTATTATAATATTAAAAAATTTACATGTGCCCGAACAAGCAATGGTGATTAGAAAACTGAAGGTTTTTGTATTGGACTGTCTATGCGATGTAAACACTAAGTAATTTAATGCTATTTAGTAGTGGTCGATGTGATAAAATTACTGGAATATGCACAAAGAAGCATTATGCACACTGTGATACGAATGACGTAGATATGTGTGGGTGGATTTGAAATTCATACAAGCTTGTTATAATCAATTGACAAATTTATTTAGACTAAAAGTTTGAAGATCCATTTAACTTTAACTATTGTTAGGAAGTCCCATGAAAAATAATCTGTATCTATTATATTTTAGCTGTTCCTTTATAAAAACAATACAGGTGTGCAGCTTTTAAAATTTCAAGGTCATATGAATTTGTATCATAATAAGATCAACTGACTTGTATTTGTATTTTTTTTTAATTAACTAACACACTTTAAACAACCACTTCAATGAAACCGTATTCTGGATACTATTCCTTGTAAAGACCGGTTAATTTAACGACGCAAAAACCAGCCAATTTATTCCGAACTTTGCATGAAAATCTCTAGGCATTATCTAACAAACATAATTTTATACTTAACTTAACACACACATGCACGCACACGTGCACTAATGGTTAAGACCAGTTGCAGACTAACTTTTTACAACTGTAAGACGGTATAACTTGTTATTTAATAGAGTTAAGCTTCTAATATGTATATAATATACTTTCTGTTACTAAGTAACAGTAAGTCACTGATCATTTCCATCATGTAGACAGCAATTTTAGAGAACAGTTTGATTGACAATCACCGACGTTTGCTACCCTAAGAATATATTTTATTTATTAATATTACAAAAAAACTATTGGCTTTCTAATCCCCAATGCTTGCTTGCCTTAGAGCATATTTTATTTATTAATAATACTAAAAAACTATTGGGTTTCTTATCACTAATGCTTTTTCACTTAAAATCACGTTTTATTTCCTAACAATAAAAAAACAATTTCGTTTCTTACCAACAATGCATGGTCATCTAAGAGCTCGTACATTTATTAACAATACTAAAAATGATCAAATTTCGAATCCTTTATGCTTGCTTGACTAATAGCACATTTTATTTATTAATAATACTAAAAACTGTTGGGTATTTAATCACCGATGCTTGTTTACCTGAGAGCTTATTTTAGTTATTAAGAATATTGAAAAACTGTTGGGTTTCTGATTGCGAATGCTTACATGCCTAAGAACGTATTTTATTTATAAATGATACTAAAAAACTATAAGGTATCTATCACTAATGCTTACACGCCTATCATCGTATGTTATCGATTGATAATACAATAAAAATGGTAGGCTTCTAATCGCTGATACAGGCTCACCTGAGAGCTTATTTTAATTATTAAAAATATGTAAAAAACTGTTGGGTTTCTAATCGCTTACGCTTGCTCACTTAAGCACCAATTTCACTTATTAATAATGCTGAAATCTGTTATGCTTCTAATGGCTGATGCTTACTTGCGTAAAAGAACATCTTGTTTAGTTAAAATACAAAGAAACTATTAGGTTTTGAATCACCAATACTTACTCGTCTTGGATTGTATTTTATTATTTATTTATTAATACTAAAAAACTACAGTGTTACTAATCACCAATGCTTCTTTGCCTTTTAGCTTGTTCAATTTATTAATAGTACTTAAAAAATATTGGATTTCTAATGCCTTATGCTCACTTGCCTAAAAGCCTATTTTATTTATTAATAATACTGTAATCTGCTGGGTTCCTGACCGCTGATGCATACTCACCTAAGAGCTTATTTAATTTATTAATAATACTAAAAAACAGTTGGGTTTCTAATCACCAATGCCTGCTCGTCCAAGAATTCATTTTAATAATAAATACACTAAGTAACTGTTGGGTTCTTAACCACCACCATTAATACTATTAATAAATAATACTAAAAATCAGTTGGGTTGCAAATTGCTGATGATTGCTTGTCTAAAAATATATTTTGTTAACGTGCTGCGTAATAATTTTGTAATTTAAACATATATACAGTAAAAATTGAAATTTTTTGGAAGGTACAAATAATAGAATTGCTTAGCTAATCGAGTTATTAGTACAATTTTCATGTTTATTTCAAAATAAACTATCTTGAGGCAGATTTTTATTTAAACTTATTTGTATAATACAATAAAAAATTTTGAAAAATGCTTTATTCATTATTACAGTTAATCCTGAGTCATTAATAGCATGTTCAAAATAAGAAAAAAATATAGAGAGATTCTTAAAGAATAATTTGAAGGATCAGAGAAAATTAATAGTGCAAGAGAGAAGTTAAATGTCTTAGAGAGAAACTGAAAGTAGAGAAAGAGTATAGAGAGAACTGAGTCTGTGACGAAAAAGTCAAGGTACAGTATGTTCTTTATCCCACCGTCGAACTTTATTTTCTTGTGCACTCATTTTACTCCTGCTAACTCTCCTTGCTCTGACTCTGCTCACAACTTCTCTTGGTCACTCTTTATTCCCTCATATATGTTTCGTTGTTCTCTTAACAACTCTTTCATTTTGATGTCACGCTTTCTTTATTCTGTAATGACGTTACTCAGTTGTGAGAACTAAGAGAGCTTAAGAGAGTATCATAGAAAAAACTTGAAAGTTTCCAGAGTGTGCTAAAAGAAATTGAGGAGTGATTTCACTATTTTACGTACAGTTTACATTCATTATGTTTTTTACATACGAATACATCAACGTTGTACATCATATACGGTAGATTTTATTTAACAGTAAGGTGGATAGGTATTTTCAACGACAGTCTTCAAGCTAAAAGAAGTGTTAACATCAGTCTCTCTTTCTCTTCCTATTTTATTTCTTGGAACAATCACAACGTGCGCATAGATGCGTGAGTCTTTTTTTTACAACTCAAAATAACCATTGTAATGTTATCTTATAAGTCATTGGATGTGACACAAAGTATCCGTCACATTAATAGTATTTAGAAGTAAGTAGTGATTTATCTAATGACACGTTTATTAGTCAAAGGTATTAATGTAGCTTGATTTCAGTCTTATTCTTATTTTTAATGGATACTAATTTTGTATCCTGTACTTCATTTGATCTGCGTGCAAATATTATTTAAAATTAAAAAAGCCGTGTGAATATACTTGTGCTATTCAGGTCATACTACCCTTGGCATCAAATAAATTCAGTTAAAATTAAATTAACTCTCTCTTCTTCTCTGTCTCTCTTTCTTTTTCTTTTCTCTCTCTTTTTCTTTCTCTTTCTCCTTCTATTTTTCTGAGCATCATTTAATTTTTTTGGTGTTTTATCTACTTTTTTCTCTTTACTTCCTTAACAATCGAACGTGTTTTCAACACAAGTTCCAAACAAATTTTTTTTTTATTATTCCTTACTCTACCTGTTAGATACGCTGAGACTCTTTTTAATAAAAACTTTTTTCCGAAGTATAAATACGTGCTGATATTTTTTATGTATCTATTAGTATTATATTTTTTTTCAATTAGCTTACACTTATTAGTAATATTAATCAAAATATTAATTTCATCGATGTTCAAGGTCTCAGTTAGAATATTATCTGAAATTCCTCTAAAAAACTTTTAAATGAGTTTTTTTGGTTTTGGCTACCACTTCTTACAGTGTACAAATATTAACTTTTATACCTCTAGGATAGAGTAGATCGCTGATCTATTTCTAGTTGCATTGAACATGCTTCTTGAGATGACTTTAATGAAAATGTACTGGCACTTTTATGTAAAACAGTCTTATAAGTAAATACATGCAAAAAAATTGAATGATTAATGAAACGATGGTTTTTTGCATTTTTATGACTGGGCTACACACTATTTCATAAACAACTGCTGTAATTCATATTTGCATACATTCTGAATTAGAATTCTGAATTAGAGTGCTGTTTTAACCTTGTGTAATGGATAGAAAAATCATTTTAAATTTTATTAGATTTTTTCTGACAATTCGCTACTGAACAATAGTATTTTTTACATGGTCCATTTAAGGAATCGCAAAAGTAAGCCCTATCATTGTCCTGTATACCATTAGTACTTAAACTATCTGAGGTTCTGACACGTAGTTCAGTTGATTCTATTTCTGTATCTATTGTTATCCTGACATGCATTTATCAAAGATATGACCGTGGTTATTTAATTAAATAGCTAATATTTACAAAATGCTTTTAATGCATTATAAACTGATGGACTTAAACAATGGCGAAATAGCATTATGCAGTAAATCTATTGGTAATGTCTCAACCAACTACTGTGTGCTTAATTGCTTGAATACAGACTGTGATTGTAAGATTGAATCATTAACCACGGCACTGATTTCAGCAAGTTCGTTTTTGTTAATATATACTTCAGGATTGATCGTGATCTTAGTAGCCACTACCAAATTATTCAAATCATAAATAAGGTTAGGTGCTGACTCTTCAGGGTAAAAAGGATTTTCATGTGGATCAGACTCATATCCTCTCTGAACTTTTTGCATTAATTTTGATGTAACAACATCTAACAAGTTCTTTAATAACCCTTGATTTTTTTTATGTTAACAGTATTATTTTCTTACCTGCAATCTTACAAGAACAGTCTTGTATTCAGTTTTCCGAAGGTAGAACAAAGTAGTGTCCACGGGTTGAAAAAAATGTGCAGAGTTTCGGTACAGTTGAATAAACTCAATCATATTCTTGACGCAACATTTATATAATAGAAAAGTTGTATGGGATGAGTGACCATCAAGGTATAATACTACCAGAAACTCAACTTCTTTCATAAGTTAGATTTTTATAAATGTAAGTGATTCTCGTTGGTCAAACCAATTAACTAATATCCACGATATAACGATAGAACGAATTTACCTTATCCTTCATAAACTATAAAAAATGTGTATTATAGAGTAAGAAACAATATTTGATAGCATCACACAGATGAAATAAGAACTTGATCAACCGCTTGATAAATATTTAAAGCTTCCCAATTTGTAAACGATACTAAAATTAAGTTTAGTGAAAAGTCAATATTTCTAAAGCTGGGAGAAACTAATGATCCAAACTCGGATGTTACTTATAAATTGCTTATTCAAAACGTGCTTTTCACAGAGAAATTAACACTTGTCTGAATTTTGTATAACCCCCATTTAAAGATTAATTTTTTTTATTTCACTATGAATGGAATTATAGAAATCTCTTTTGTTAATACGTTTTCTATTTCACAAGCGTTTAATTTTGGGCGTTAAGTTTTTTTGTGATTGGTCCCAAAAAATAGTATGTTACGTAATACGATGCAGATAAAGATGGTTCGAGTTTTTATATGCTTTCTGCATGCTGCATGTGATGATATGTTACTGATTCACTGTTAAAATAAATTTTGAGTAGTTAAACTTACTCCGATAGTAAGCATTTGATTTGTCAGTCGATCCTATATGACAACTCATTGAAAATATTGTGTTGTACATACATAACAATGGAGTAAAGAACGTCTTTTTTTCTTTTTTTTGCTTTTGCCTACAGTATAGCGCACTTAACTTTCTGATCATAAGTATATTTTGGGGTATAAAAAACGAAAACACTAATATATATTTAATAATGAATATGTTCGAGAGCATAGTAAAAACATATCAATGCTCTGCTACTTAATAGAAAAACCTTTTAGTACAATACTATTACAAATACTTCAAGTTCATGTAGAACATTAATAAAACCTATTGACAATGATAATTTCATCAGGAAAAGAAATTATTAATTGTATTTCACATTGCGTGCAGCCAATATGTAGCTATAAATGTGAGTACAGAAACATAATAATTATTTAAGAAGCTTTTTGCTTTGTGGAGAAATAAATACAAAAAAGATTACTGCTTGTAGAAGATTACACCAAAAGTATTATTTGTCATGTTTACTGTAAAAATAAACAGTTTCGGCAATATTCTATGAAAAATGCTCATAAGGTTTGATAGCTTGCACAAAAATTCCGACTAGTCGTAACGACATCATTGTAAGCAAAATTACATAGCTTTTAGGAGAATAAACATGGGAAAATTTTCAAGTTTTAATGGCTTAAACAAAACTGTTGATGAGGTGAAGTGTAATAATTGAAGGCGAAATTACATAGTTTTTAGGTGAAATAACACGAGAAAAAGTAATAGTTTCGATAGCTTAAATAAAACTTTTGGTATGGCAAAACAATAAAATTTTAGTTAAAATGGCATAGTTTTTAGGCGAAATGTCATGAGACAAGATTTATAAGTTACAATAGCTTGAACAAAATTCCTAAGTAGGCGGAACGTCACAACTTTAGACATAATGACATAGTACTTAGGCAAAATATGATAAGAAAAAGCTAGTAAGTTTTGCTAGTTTGATCAATATTTTTGATTAGTCGAAATGTTATGAATATTAGTCAAAGTGACATAGATTTTAGGCAATATGTCAAAAATTAGACGTTACGACATGCATTAAGCGATCTGACGATTAGGCAAAATATCAATAGTTCAATTGCTCTAAGTGGATGACAACTTATAATGTGTTCTAAAAAGTATCGCCTAAAACGGGCGCTATGCACTGGAGCCCATCTACTGATAAGAATGATAGAAAAAAGTGTCAGTTGAGCCCAACTAATCGACAAAATAAGTTGCAGTTGAGCCCACCAAAAGATGAAAGTATCTAGATGAATTTGGTGTGTAATAATGTAAGTAAACATTAAAAATTCACCTTTAAAAAATACTTTTAATACTGTAATACAGTTACATGTCATTTGTCAAATACATATACGTATATGTTCACAACAAAATAAATGTTATACGTCGATAAGTATATTTGCTCACTGTCAACATTACACATTACTTCTATAATAAGGAGAAACGCTCTTTACAAAAGTGAACAAATCCATTTTTCCTTTATTATATTCTTCTCTTGCTAATGCTAATCTAGCGTTGGGAAGAATCTCGCTCGCACTAGCTGTACGACGTTTAGGACGATCAGAATTTTGAACTTTAATTATATTTTCCTCTTGTAGCTCTAGTAAAGTATCGGAAAAGAGAAAAATGTTTGGATGTTCGTTGTAAAACATGTCATTAAAATGCGAGTGAAATGACTCGCATGCATTTGTAGTTCGTTATGTGGTAATGTTCGCAGATGCCCATAATTTTGGAGGATACAACGCGGATGCTTCTAAATATGTTTCTGCTAAATATATGAGGAAAGTGTCAATCTCTCGAATTACTACTTCCGAAGCACGAGTCATCAAAACATCAATAAAAGCTGTCTCGACTTCGTGTGGATCGAGAAACGGTAGACCAAAACACCAACGTAGCCAAAACCCCGCCTCTGATTTTTCATCACGGTACATAGTCGAGAGACCTGCGGATTATTGAATTTATTACAAATTAGAGTCGCTAATGCAATATTAGGCCTTATTTATTTTAATACACAATTTACCAAGCGTCTGGATTTTTCTTGTCCACGATTGCGTGACTTAAATTTTTTTGTAAAGTCGGCAAAAGCGACCGTCGACTTCGCCACATATTATACTTAATATTTTGTAAATCCTCTGGCTCTAACGGCTCTTTAATGGAATCAGGCACTGTCTTACCTCAAATCGCAGAACGAAAAATTTTCGTAGGCCTCGTAGAAATATCATCACACGCTTTTCTTTTGCACGAATTCGAAAGGAATTGCACATGGAGATTTTTGTTGGGCTCGTGATCATGCGATCCCGATGTTTTTAGAAGTGTTTCACCGGTAACATCTCTGAGTATTGCCATTTTACAAAAGTTTTTTGTGCAACGCCACTTCTGTCCGGTTTTAATTAGGCGTGCTTTTTTAAATTTAAACTTATTAAACACTAACAGTGGCTTCCCTTTACTACTTAGCATTGTAATCAACGACATGATAGACACAATATGATGTTTATTCACGCGACGTCAATACGCAACTGATTTTATTTACGAACAATGGTAATTTGGTCGCACATTTGTTCTTGATTCGACTAAGGTGCGTAACTATTTATTCTCTATATAACTTTGATTGTATATTCATATGTGTACACATGTAGGTATACATCAATCTTATTAACGGCCCTGATGTAAAACGAGTATCTATGAAATACATAATATTACATTTCGACGGGCTCAACTGTAACAACCATCTGGGCTCAAGTGGTATGCAGAAAAGATTGTTATAATGGGTTCAACTACAACATTTTCAATCAGATGGGCTCAAGTGCAATCGGCCCCCAAAAACACAACGAAATATACGATGACAGACTGATACATAATTTTATTGATACTAGGGTGTGCTCAACGTTCCCATCCACGTAGTTCAATAAATGCTGGCTCAATTGATCTAAGTGAATAATCAAGTTTTTAAGTTAACAAAATTTTTTGCGTGGCTATACTTGAAAAATTACTTCGGTGTACACTCGGTCAAAACTAACCCATCTTCTTATAATAAGGCATCATAGATTGTTGCCGATTCTTTACAAGATGGTTCTTTACAAATATCGTTGTTTTTTTCAGTTTACTACTCTCATTCTTATGTTATATTTTACTTTATTGTTACAATCTTTTTTTTTTTAACAGTACCAAGTTAAAAAGTTATTATCATGAACCATACTTACCATCTGCTCTGGCCAGTTGGACAAGACTGACGATAGATTTATACTCAACAAACAAATTTTTTTTAATTCTGCCTGAAATTCAAATATTTTGAAAAAATCGTAAAATTATCAAATAAAGGTTAGAAAAAAAGCTTAATTCGAGGTTCGGAGTTATTGTTTATTATAAAACGTTTTTAACGTTACATTATAATTAAGGCTTGATTTGCAGTTTCCTCAGACGTTTGTATTGACCTGCTAGACATAAGTTACCAGGTAAAAAAATTACTATTATTCAAAAAATATACAACTAGCAACAAGATTCTCAATTAGTGTAGGCAAGCTGCAGGGAAAGCAACTTACTCTTTATAATAATTCATTTTTGCATACAACATTGATGATAAATTTTTTCTATTACTTCATTAGTCTGATCAAATAAATAACAAACTAATTTTCATTTTGTAGCACTTGTATCTGTTGTTTGCTTTTGGTAGTTATATTAATGTTGTAAAGAGGACTTTTAAGGACGTACACTGAGATTCGTAATTCCATCCATATATTTCACACCTATTACTCTTAAGTTCAAAATAAGATACTACATTATTGCAAGTAAAATTGTTGATAAGTCATCGAAAAGAAGACAACTGGAGCAAAAACTCCTCATAAGACAGATTCGCAGTAAAGAATATCAGATAAGTATCATTCATCATTGGTATCCAAAAATTTATACCAAAACAGTTTGCATGGATTTATTTATTATCTTCTTATTGCGTAAGATTTGCATGAGTCCATGGAGTGAATAAACGCACAGCCTTTTGGTACCTTAATAGTTGAGCAAATAATTAGAAAACAAAAGGTTGTGAGTTCGATTCACACTTTGGAAAGATAATTTTCTAATTCTTGCTTATTTCTTGAAAATTTCTTTAAAACAAAATTAATAAAATTTCATTACGATCTTAAAAATGTTTGTTAGCAAAACAAACTTAGATGGACTGAAAGTGCTTGGTTAAAAATACGTGTACAGTACCTCTATCTAGATAAGCCTATTTATATCACGATAAATGAATAAAAAACTCAGAAAGAAAATTGCTTGTATACCCTCTCAAGTAATTATGAAACATCTTAATGCATTTATTGAGTAAATAGATAATTGATACAGGACGCTGATGCTTAGCTGCTGAGATCAGCGGAGCTGTGTGTTATACAATGGGTGATGATCCTATCAAACAAAACTACAATGATGGGTGTATCGCTTTTACCGAAGGATTTCTTCTTCCACTGCGTAAAACCTGTCCGTTGATTTTCAAGAACAGTGGCATGCTGTGCCACCGTTACAGCAGCGGGGTAATAGAGTGGCAGTAGGGGCAAGATACAAATCGCATAACCCGTCTGCCTCTTTTCGTAAACGATTTCAATTGCCACTTGCCAGATTGGGCCAGAGTTCCAGTTCGATTTCCATGGGGTCAATGTCATCAGGATCGAAGAGATAAACTGGCAGCAGAGAAAGCTTGCTAACATTGCGGAGATGTTCCCATACATTCCGGGACTGGGATGAGCAAAAACTATGCTATCTAACGGCCAGGAGCCGCTCAGTTGTAGAAGAGTGGCATCCACTACAGCTCCGATGTCATTGACCTGAAAATTGCGGTGTGAGGTTTCCACTTAAATCGTTGCTGGAGCGTGTTGAAATATTCATAGTTCTAAAGGCTCCAAAACCGATCTCGAATGCTGCAAACGAGATTTCAGTGAGTCAGCTGATCTAGCCCTGTGAAGGAGTGGTATCGATGATGCAGTTCAGCAGACTGCCAACAAAAAAAATGCTCGGGAGTGAGGACATCAATGTCATCAAGGCTGCCAGTCAATCATGTAAGGGGGCAGCTATTGAAAACCACTCTGATGCGGATTAATGACATGACGCAGATGACGCTTCATGGACTTCACATTTACTTCCTACAGTCCACCAAAGTATGGTGCCAGGGAGGGGAGATTAAAGTGCCACTTGATTCTTTGCTCTTGCTAATACCTCGACCTTTGGCCAACAAGATGTTGAAGGGGCCTGCATAATCAAACCAGTGCAAGAGAAGGCACAAGCAGGTGTGATCCGCTCAACTGGCAGAGGTCTTAGGTGTTGCACTGCGGGCCGTGCCCAGAGCCATGTGCAGACAATGCTTCCCTTCGAAAAACTCTTCAGACGTCGCCGCCTGCCAAAAATTTATGCCTTTCGAACAATGTAAGCACTGGTAACACGAAAACCTTCATGTAGTGATTAGGCATAGGTCCAGTGAATGACCAACCAGTAGATGTGCATGGCTTTTTCATGGTTCAATCTAATGAGGCTGAAAAGCCTGGCAACCTCAGATAGCCACGAGTCTTGAGGACCCGCGAGCCATAGTGGACCCTTCCACCAGATGCGCATACGATTGAGCGTGGACAGTTTTGTTTCCCATGACGCCATGCCCATTCAAATCCGTTGGGGCATGCCCCCACAGGCAGGAAGGCAGCAGCTCTTGGATTTGAGCCACATGGTTATTGACCAGCAAGTTGTTGGTGGGCTCTGACGATCAGAGCCAATGGAGCACGATCTGAGAGTCGCTCCAGACACCACTACCCTCGGTGAGGGCGGAATATTCCCGGCAGCTATGCGCAGCAGTTTTGCAGCAAGCAGAGTGGCCCGCAGCTTTACAAGAGTACTGTATCGCTTGGACTAAGGGTTTTCTTTTTCTTATGATATCTGACCGTTCATTGTCAGCCGTAGTAGCACGCCATGCCACCGTTACGGCATCGGGGGGAGGGGGGGGGGTGGGCGACTACAGGCGCAAGATACAAATCGCACAGATACTATAAGGATTCTTTATTACTTTATTTCTCTTAGATATGAAAATTTGCTTCAAACAAAATCAAATTTTTTTTTTACTATGATGAAAAAGATGTCATCAGTGTACCAAAACTGACTTGAGAATTAATTTTTTTTTTCATGTAATACCTAAAATATTGTTAGGTAACAACATATGTATGTATTAATTTCTTTTTCTTTTTCCTAACGATAAAATTTCAAGATTCTATAAAAAGTCGTGCTTAATAAAAGTCGTCCCCTAACAAAGTTGACTGTGTACATTGTGGAACTTAGAAGTGTCAAGGGCAATACACCACTAGCATATACGTATAACTCGTGTAGAGGCAAACGGCATATATGCTGCAGTTTAAGCATAACCATATATACATTGTAGTTGTATAAGGCGTTTTCATCACTTACTATCCCTACACCCCTAACAGCTCCCCCTTATAAGATCCCCCTTCCCCAATCATGTGTTTCTTCTTTAATTCTTCCTTAGTTTTTGATCTAATAAAGTAAGGTCTTACCTCCACAAACTCCTTTCTGCTTCCGTTTACCTCTCCTACGTTATCTCCAACTCTAACTTAGCCACCCTCTCCACCTTACCCTCAGCTTATCATCAAAAAATTAGAGCTTTGCACAATTTTGTGCCCAGCCTCTAAACCATTCTTACAGAGACAATAATGTACAACATACTTTTGTAACCCGTAGAAAAAAAATTTACCTTGTTAATCGCTTCTTAATGTAATTACAATCTTTTCCATAGCTAAAACGTGATTTAATCACAGTAAACTTGTACAATGTACACTAAAAAATTTTTTGTCTGGATGCTCGAGGTAGCTCTTTATAAATCTTGTTCAATACATTGATCTAATAAAAAACTTCTCACATTCAATACAATTGTACTTTTTTCTGTGTCGTATTCTACTTTGTGTAAGATATAATTCATAAAAATCGATAAATTAGGGTAAGCTTTATTGACAAATTTTCCTTTTTTTACCGTATCATTCCTAGAATTTATCTGTTATCCTGAAAGATAAAACATCCTATAAAACAATTTTTAAGACAAAATTTCGAACTGTGCTATTACCATCAACTATATTCTGAGTTCACAGGATTAATTAATTAAGTCACATAAAGCTTTACACTTTTTATTTTAAATAGTGTAGATTTTTCTAGACTGCAATTCAAATTTTTTTTAATGTCTAGTTCAGTTTAAAATCAAAATATAATGTTTTGATCAATTTTTTAAGTGTTACATCCGCCCGCTTTCCGATGATTTCCCTACAGCCCCCACAGCACCTCACATAACGAGGGAAAATTCTCTATATTTCTCTGTGAACTTAACGCAAAAATAATTAGTTAAAGCCCCCATGCACAACCCACTACCCTTACGGTCACCCTCCTGAGTTGAGCGGCCCCCCCCCCACACCATCCTCTACAGAAAATAAGGTAAATTTTTTTCAATTTCCCCTTTATTTTGAGAATCTTAACATTTTAAATCCCCTCTACACCGCTCACTACGCTCCACAAAAGCATATAATATTTTCAGAAAACAATATAACTATCCAATTTTCTGATGAACCCTATACCTAACCATGGTCTACCTACACCTTCCCCTCGCTTAATACGGAAAAGCCATCCGTGATTTTAATCCAACAACAAATGTATAAAACTCCCCCATACACTGCTTAAAATTTTGGGTGTCTCTTTAAAATCCTTCCAAAGCTCTCCCCCCCTCCCACAAAAATTTAAAATGTATTATAAAGATACTTTATCATAGGATCAATATGAGTTACTTACCCCCACAGCCCCTCCATACCCCCACTTTAAGTTAAAATTTTTTATAAAATGCCTTCATCATAGAGTCAAGAGGTAATGCCACATTACCCTTTATCAAAAAATAAGATTTTTTCTTAGAGATCTGTTATTTTTATATTTGTCTACACGTCACCTCCACTGTTTAATAACTTTGATTTGTATTTCTTCTTTTTCATCAGTTTATGTATTAATACCATTAAATTTGATGATGATTAAAAATTTATTTAACAAAAGTAGTTTATAAGATGGAAAGTCTTGATAGTATATTGCATTAAATTACGCTGAATTTTTTCTATGTCATATACTTATTTTAATAGATATTTCTACATCCCCCACTCCTACACTTTGTTATAAATAGTCTAGATCTACTATTTTTTAATACCTACCATAAAATAAGGTAAAAAATACAATTTTTTTGTTGGGTTGATTCTTCTGTATATTGCAGAGTATCCTGTTTCAGTCCACCATAAGTATACCTTTATTTTAGTTGTCACCTGACGTCATCTGAAATTGTATGGTCTCATAGATATTGTTGCTTGTAACATCACAATTTATATTTACCTTATAGAACTAAAAAAAAACTTTTTATCTATTATTTTCACACCACCAATGAGGCAAACAGACAGGCACACTGACTTTTTTGGTTGTGATTATATATAAATAAAAATATAAATTTTTTCACATCATACATATAAGTATGCGGTATGGTGTACACGTACGTTTAATGATTCAAAATTTATATCGTGATGTAATAATAACAACCGTGGAAGTCATCGCTAATCAGTCTTAAACACAACCTTTAAGAAGGCCGTTGGAAGAAAAAACTAAAACATATGGCAATTACGTTCTTCTATTTGTTGTTCTTATTTATCTACTACATATGTATACACGTAGATAAAATTTTTGTTAGTACGTATTTGCCTATTGTTATCAATATTTTGAGGAAATTACTTTTATTATTTTCAATAAAATTTTGAACACGGTTACTTTTTGTTGATAGATTCAAAAAAAAAATAAAAATGAGAAAATCTTTTATTTTTCTAATTAATTTAAAATACTAGAAATAACAAATTCCTGCGTTGAATACGCAGCGGAGGCAGAGCCCTACGTGTATATTTATACATATGCGTCTGACACTATTATTTTCATTTTATTGCAAAAACATCTTTTCAATCCCTCTAAAAATTGAATACGATATTAGTTTTCTCATATTGCGTGATGCAAAAAAAAAAAATTGGACAAGTTCTACTAACTACTTTCTCATAGATTTCATTTTTATGTGACTTTCCATAAGGTTACGCGTTCAGTTAAAGTTTTATTAACATTTAATATCTGAAAAAAGGTGTTGTGAAACGATCTTAAATTTTGCATGTGATTTTTTAACATCATAATGAATATCCTGTTAAAATTTTAGGAATATTCTACATTCAACGCTATGTGTAATAAATGTCCTTATGTTGGTCCATGATCTTCTTAAAGCTGGAGAAATAAGTGCTTTTTTAATTTATTGCCTCAAGCTCTCCACTTATAAATAATGAAATTTCGAAATTCTGTTCATAAAATGAAATCTTTCAATACGTTTTATGATATGCTATATGGAAACGTTTAGCCTATTTTTTTTTTTTTTTTCGTAAGGTTCAAACATGGTCAAAATTATTGAAAATTTTTTTGCAACGGACAGTATTTAAAGTGAAACTATGAAACATGCCCGTGTATTTTCTATAGCTTTGTATTGTTTGGTTCAGCATGATTCATCGAAATAGAAAATAGTAACTGTGACCATACACCATCTAGAGAAAATCTAGCGTCCTACATAAGTATCAGGTCATAATAAATACATTAAATGTGTATTACAACTTACGTTTATTACAACAGCCCTTGACAGCGTTACTCGTGGATTATGCATACTATCCTGAACAGCTTCACTGAAAGATTTTGGAGATACGTTAGACAGTCAGTAATAAGAACCTAACTTCTCCCTTAAAAATTTTATAACGACAACCTGCAACATCACAAACGGCTTTATAAGATTTTATTCTTTCTCTTCAGCGTGGAAAGAGGTATACGGTCGTCAACCAGGAAAATTAATTTGCTCCCCCTTGCGAGAACGTATACAAATATATGCATTAGCTAACTTTCGTTGCCTAGCAAAATCAGCAAAAGCATAATGCTCATCCGTCTAACCAAGTCTTATCTCTCCAACAGATTTATTCTCTCTTTCACACCAGCCTGATTACATGCAAGACTCTCCAAGGCTTCATACTCTGACTTACCCTTTTAATTTTTGTATCACAATATAGCCCAGGATAAAGACATCAACATGTACGTCCAAGCAAATGACGTTGGAGTCAGCAGTACGTCAAAAAACACTCTCAGTGCACTACCCTACCAAATGAGTATGAAGTTTATTACTCTCCACAACTGGTATCATCTGTATAAACTTGTTGTCAACGAAGTAAAGACTATAGCCATGCTCATTTTCTGACAAAATTAAAGAAGAAGCACCAGAAAGTAAGGGTTAACGGAGTAGCGATTGACTGGAGCTACACTACCAAGTATCTTGGTGTCGCGCTAGATCAGCGACTACTGTGCTCTCAGTATATTAACAGCACTTGTGACAAGATACAGAGTGCCTTTGAGCGACTATAATCGTTTTTTAATAACAAAGTTGTCTCCCAGAATACCAAGCAGCAAATTTTTAACACTATTATTGGAAGCATTAGCACCTACGGGGTTCAAACTTGGGGCGCTGCAAGAAAAAATCGAGTAAAGGGCATCCAAGGCCACATCATTAAAATACTTCGCTCAGTTTTTGTATTCTCTGGTACATTAACAGTACACCCTAGGTTTTTCATTCCTTATGCTTTTTTTGGATGCATTTCTATGATTTGCTAAATAATCACGACTTCAATTCACACGAGAAGCACTCAATCTGCTCACTAAACCCGTTACGGCCTTGACACAATTTCAACACTAACAAAAAATCGCAAGTACGTTTCCAAATACATAAGACACATCAGACTCACATATGACACACTAACACTTACAACATACTTAGTTCCTCTAACTCTATTCCAGCGCAAGCAAAGTTTAGAGCTTTACTTAGATGAATTAGTGCTCTCCTCCCACCCCTTTAAGAGCAAGCTGGCCTCCGAAATTCTTTGTCATTTTTCATTATTTTCCAGTTGTTACTGTCTCTTTTGTCTTTTAGAGGGAGTAGTCCTCAATGCGTGGAGGTTAGTAAATTTGTAAAAATCTAATACTACAGCTGATTACAATCAGGGTGTCTTTTGAAGATTTCTTCTTCCTCGCTCCATAAAAAAATTTTTTTTTTCAATTACAATGAAAACTATTGAAATACAGGATATACAATAATTTATAAGTTAAAATATGGTTAATTAATACGGCACTTACTGTAAAAATTCAAATCAATATTGGAAAACACAACATTTACTGTGAAATATTTTATTACAACAGCACTTTTAAAGAACCCTAGATTAAGATCTAGGATAAGAATTTTTTTCAAGTGGATAATTCAACTGCTATAAGCAAATTGTGACCAGAAGGTGCTAAAAATATATACATTATATTTTAAGAACAAATTGGAAAGTATCAAGAACTTTTAAGCCAACATGGTAAAAAATGTTATGACTGGCTTTTGTACACTGCCTTTTCCAATTTATTTTTTTGCTGAAAGAATTACGATATCCCTATGAGAATAACCTTTAACAGATGTTAAAGGTTTAGGTAACTTAAACATATTGTGTACTGTTTACATATTGAATACTGTTTCTTACTTTAATTATGCTTCCTTTTTTTTGTACTCATGTCATTTTAACAAAAATCATCTATACTTATGCATAAATAGCTATTATAATATAAAATACGCCATTAAATAAATTGCAAATCGCTTACACGTTTAGAATGCAAAACTACGATGTCTGGTTTTTTTCGTTTCATAAGACAGCTCTTGCATAATCTGTTACTATTACACAAGAATACCGCAAACAGTTTTGCAAGATACATTTTCTAACTTGTAAGGTTATAAAACTGATTTCATACCACACCTAGCCCGATACTAATTCATAAGAATAAAAAATATAAAATTCTTGTAATCTTTTTCCTTGTATGCATTTTTAAATAATTGTGTGCAATTTTAAACATTTTTATATACATATACATTCTGATTCATTACTTAAATTTGGAATGGTATGTTAGCATCAAACACGTATAGAAGCTATCGAAACAAACGAAAAACATTTAACGTACACGGTAGTTGTCTTCCAAAATATAAGTATCAAAGGTATGAATTGCAACTTTTGTACATTTAAGAGTTCTTATCATTAGTTCGCCAGAAAATTAGAAAAAATCTGGAAAGGTATGTTATAAGTATACAATAAAGCCACCTTATTTCGTTTGAATCACCGTACATGTTTAGTTAAGAATGATAAGTTGTGGTTTATTACCAATAACCCAAAAGCTTACATCTGTAAAACCATACTATAAAATAAAAACTTGATGTTTTAAAATTGATTTTAAAACTTTGCGAGTCAAAAGATGTATGTTACAAAACTGTTGCTGGTTTTCACTGGGTAATAATTACTTATACAAAAGATATCATGTAAAACATAAGACAGGACACCGTATTTTGTATTTTAAATGAACAAAAAATTTGCAGTTTATTAGATCATGTATTTTATATTATGATTACTAGTATTACATAAGTTCAATTGTATTTTTTTTATAAGACAGTATGAATACAGGATGGAAAATTGCATTTATTTGTTTTTTTTTTTTTACTGTAACCAAGTAATCGCAACAAATTTGCTATCGTTTACTACTTATTACAATTAAAAACCCATGTAATTAATTCTAACATGTTAAACTTGCTTAGGTATTTACATTCGTTGAAAGTCCAAATTTTCAATCTAAATCGAATCCCATTAAGATACATATCTTTAATTTATTCTGAGTTTGCAGTTATTACAGATTTTGATCTGTTTTGAATGGTTGATTTAGGTTTAAAAATGTATTTAAAGTAGACTCAGTTCACCCATAAATAGTTTACTAAATAAGCTCGAATCGACAATGTTTTTAAAAAATATAAAATGCTAGCGACAGTGTTTGATAAAAAATTAGAATAAAAATTCATTCTCTTAAGTGAACAAGAATGGAGCTTAGATATGTGTAATATTCTTGGTAAAAAAAATGCAGTGAAATGGATTTTTACTGAGCCCACGTTTAATTAAAAGTAGTTTACATCGTCTAATGCAGTTTCTAGTATCAAATTTTTATCCAATCACTAATTCTTCAAGTTGCTTTAGTGTACAGTTTTTAGCATTTTTTCTATTAAAAGAAACACTATAAGATTTATTATTTTACAAAATAACTGAAGTTGTGAGATGATTTTATTTATTTTTAATATACTAATAATGTACAGACCTATAAAAACGTACCTTTGGCAACAATGAGGCTGATAACTCCCACTAAATCAGCTAGGCATTGTTTTGTTGACACCTACCGTAAAATATTATCAACTTCTTATGTAAAAATAGTATCAATCGATAAAATTTATGTGTTTTAGATAAAGTTTATAAAAACTAAGTTTTGATGCTTAGCATTTACGTTTTTTAATTTTTTTATTCGACTTTTGTAATTTTTATTCAAGGTGTTCGTAATTAGTTTTTTTAACATGCCATCTTCTTCCTTACATGTATGATGTATGAACCACTTAAAAGTTTATTAGTCCCTTCATTTGGTTAAACATGGTACACTTTCTTAAAGTGAGAGACAACACACTAGAGATGCAAAAATTTTTCATTTTGCTATATGGGTGTGTAATGTACACTATACAGAATCCTAATTGATTCTTTGATAGTTTTTAACACATCGTATAAATATTACTAAGTCAATTCAAAAATTTAATTAAAAACTTTTTTTTCAATTTTACTGAGCTATTTACAATAATTACTTACGAACGCTAGCATACCAAATTTTTCATACGGTATATTCTGTTGCCACTCTATGACAGGTTTGGCAATGCGGAATAGTTCATCATCATATCCCCAAAGAAAATCTCCGGCTGAAACTTTAATAAATGCCTTAGCTTGGATAGTAGATAGGATTGCAGTTAATGATACTTGAGTTAGAAAACTCATATCTCTAGAAAAAGCCATTGCAGTGAATAATGGAATATTAGGTACAGTTATAACTTCATGGTCAGAATGGCCACTCTCCCAATGATAACTTCGCATTTCTTGATAAGTAATTGTCCCATCTAGGCCTATTTCTGGATTTACTCTGGTTAAATATTCTCTGTAAATATACGGCCCAACTTCTTCTACGTACAATTTACTTACTTTCTCAGCTTCAAAATCATCTACATTTGTATAATTGAATAATCGAACACGATAAACGGCATGAACTTTTGGCCGTTGCCACCATTCAAAGCTCAAAGTTCCATTTTTCAATTTTAAGTTTGAAATTATCGAATAATTAAAAAAATTTGTAAACCAAAATACAATACATAATCCAGCACTAGATATTAGCAAAAACAATAAAATCCAAATGATCCAATTACGTATTTTAAGATGCATATCTTTCAAGCTGTAGTTTGATTCTTTTATACATTTTTTTTTATCAAAGCTTGATTCTAGTGGCATCACTGCAACGAAGTTTAATTAGCAATTATATGATGAGAAAGAATTTGCATTAACACCTTAAGATAAAGTTCTTGTTCTAAAACAATTATTTTAAAAGTTGTAACTGTTTTATATAAAAGTTATTTACTTTCTTTACCAGATATTTTTATGATGAAAAATTATTGGATAAGAAAATTGGTACAATCCAAAAAATGTTCTTAATTTTTACTACAAGTCGAATACTTAAGTTCAAGAAAAATAATGAATGTTTGATACATGTGTGTAATACATAATGTAATACACAACTTGCTGAATGATTCAAGACTTCTCTTGACTGAGAAAAAATATTTTCCATTCCGCACAATCCTAATCATATTGATAACTTTAATCTTTTTTATCGCATTCCAGTTAGTTTGACCTCACATGCTACACATATGTAGGCTTAGATGAAGTAATGTTTATATTTAACATTAATAAAGTACCATTTTAAAAATACTCTATTATAGAGCTGAAACAAATTAAAAGTTTTTGTCATTTTTATTCAATTTCAGATTTTTGTGAAGATTTTGTTCATTACAAATGAAGAAATCTTCAAAATTAGACACGGTGTTGATTTTAAAAAGTATGAATCGTAGAAAAATTTTGTATGAACGTGTTTTGTATCTATTCAAGTCCCTAATGTAATTCATGCAAAAAGTAACTTTTTTTAGACAAAAATCTATAGTTAATATATATGTTGTTACCGCTATTGTAGATAAGTAGTTAAAAATGCATCAAAATGTGACATTTTATTTGCATGAATTAACTTTCGTTTTAGATAGCGATATTAACTTATTCAAAAATATGTGCGTGATTAGGAAGTACGAAAATTTTACTAAGATTCTTTAAAGTCTACTGTTACAAGAAAAATGTTACCGTATTTCATTTTCTAAAGTTAGACACATGTCACATAAGGTACGGAAAATGTATATCCTAGCTTAATAATCGATTTTTGTGCTCTTAGTGTTTAGGTAAAGTAATTAAGTTATTAATATTTTGAAATCTTTTAAAATGTCTACAATTTTTGTGAGTTCTACGATGCAAAGTTGTTAAGTATAACTAGTTATTTTAGATAGTTATAAAAAGGAATAGTAACCAAGGGAATCAGTAAATTGAAAATTCGGCATAATGAAAAACTAAATCTGTCAACAATCATATCTGTTTCAATGCCAACTATCTTTCGAAAAAAGGGAATATGGTTTATCTAACTTTTTTAAATTTATGGCAGGCTCCTTCAATAGTAAAAGCTGTAATAATTAAATGAGCTTTTAATTCCAAGAAGTTGCAATCTATAGATAGATAGACCAGATAGACCAACTACAGTCCAAGACGAAAATTTACAATAACGATATAAAAGTTTATTGCACACATACAATCGTAAGTAGAATGGTATTCATCGAAATTTCTATCTTTAACTTTCTATAAAGAGGTGCTGTACAATTATTTCATTTGAAAAAATAAATTGATTAAATAGCTTCCCTTCGATGAAAGACAACGAATACTTTTGTCCTCACTAGCAGAATGAGATACTTCAATTGTAAAGTAGTACATGTTATTTAAATGCAATCTAAGCATTTCGCTTACTAAGAATTTTGCATTTTGAGGTTATGTTGACAAATGTTCCATAAGAAATTCAAACTTCATGAACAGAAGTTGCGTTTGTTGGACTCAAAATACAATACTCTCATCATCAAAAATCAATTACATTTCTGTAATAAAAAGCTCAAAAACATATTCAAAATTTATTTTACCATACTGTTCTACGTTAGTAAAGTGGTTTTTTATTGCCTTTACCTTATGATATGCTTAATCTTTGTCTACAGTATTAACGATATGTATCAATGTTGCAATAACTTGCAAAGATTACAAAATTTAAAAACTTAAATGTTTTCATCTCTTATCATAAACGTATTCCTATTGATATCCACAAAGTTTTTATTTATAATTTATATAGATTCATAAGGAATAATTCTATTAAAATGATTAGATGCTCTACGACAATTTTTAGTGAAACTTAAAAGTTTTCTTAAACTGTTATTTTTATGATTATTATTATGTACAACAACTTACTAGAAATTCTGTCTTTGAAATAATTAAAGTCTCTAACAATATCAGCATTTCAATGAAAGAGAACTTTGATCGAAGGAATTTTGTTGGCTAAAATTGATCGAGTTCACATAATTATAAAGCATTTTAATATTTATCAGCATTTCTTTCTAAGTATTTCAAAACTTTTTTTTTAATATGATCTAAGACCACAGTAATCTTTTTCGACATTTTTTAAACAAGACAATACAAAATTAAAAACAGTTTGCGTATGTTATTCTAAAAATATCTTAAATTTTCGTTCTATGTTACTGGAAAATGTTAAAGATAGTCTGGATATTACTTAGTTTCTTATTTGGCCAATTGTATCTCGTTTTACTTTACTACACCATGTACCTAGTTGATAGCTATTTTATTGGATGTTTTACCATACTTAGTCTTATCAGTTTCGATCAGTTAAAGTATTACAGATGTTTGAAATAAGAAACTCTTGTACACTAAATCATACATTTACTTTTCAAGAATGACTGTGGTATGTTTTAGTTGAAGAGGTAAAAAAATTTAAATTCATAAGCTTGTTTGGTTAAGAAACCTTATGTCACGCTGCTCTACAGCACGTATTTTTAGCTTTTTTGACATAATTGCTTACAACTCCAAAAAAAAGCTGACTACCTTGGGGTCCTGAGGTATTTATTTGTGTAGAACTTCCCAAGCCTTATTGCTACATGTTACTTCTTACTTAACACTTACTGTAATTTTTGTTTTTGGACAACTAATGAAAAAAAAAAAATTGCTTTCTTTATAATTATTCGTTGCAGTAAGTTCTCAGATATTGTTCATTGAAAAGCAAGAGTAAGGAAGTGTCAAAAGATAAAAATTAAAACTTGTAAAATTCTTAATAAATAGGCACTTTAAAGTCTCAATTTAGTCATCTTTTTTTGGAATTACAAACAATGATGTTAAGAAAGAAAAAGCTTAAACATACTGCTAAAACACGTTTTGCAGAACAGTACAGCATAAGACTATTTCACTAAGCTAATTCTACAATTTTTTTTTTTAACATTTTGATCTGAAATTTTGTGTAACTTTCTGGAAAGATAAATACATTACACAAAATCGTAAAATTTCTGATTTTCGAAAATACAATCACAGTTCTTATATCAAGGTTTTAATTTTTTTCGTTAATAATCTAGTCTTACATAATTTGGACAAAAAAGTGAGAATCTGGACATCTAAGAAATGTTTGCTAAAATTGTCTGCCTGATTCGTTGAATATCTTTTGAGTGTAACTTGGTAATAAAATGTTCGTACTATAAACTATAAGGTACTGGAACCTCTTTAAGAAAAGGAAAAAAAAGAGATGAGAAATATTTTGGTTCTCTCATGAATAAATCAAGCCCAAAAGCAGCGGAAAGATATGAGACTTTAAAGCAGAAAATGATAACTCTGATGCTAGATAACGATGTTACTCAAATAATGTCAGATGAACATTAATATTAATCGATATTTATACTATTTAGATTTTCTGTACAAAGCAAAAAAGCCATTTTATTCATAACATGACAATAATATACAAATTCTTGCAAGATGTGGCAACGAAAACTCCTGCAAAACTCATTATATCCAGCTAATCATTGGGTAAAATTAAAAATTTATCTAATCAATAAGAAGTCGGTGTTCTAAGAAAAAACGTTAATACTCTCTAATTTCGATGATTGAGTGATAATGTAATGGGTCAATTAAAGCTCTAATTGAATACTTCAATAAGTACCTAAGCAATGGCTTCAATAGAAGCTTAAATCATCTAGTATGTCATTACTAAAGCATTAATATAGTCATGCGTTCCTCAAACTGCTGAGATTAAGAGCTATCCAACGTCAGTTTTAATGCTTAAGACAATAGTTTCACTATAAAATTAGTTGTGAGAGAAATGTTTTCTCTTTGAACTTTCCAAAACAGGTATCGCCACGTAAAACAAATCAGCTGATCTATAGAAACAGAGTATACAGTGTAATTTAAGCTATAACTATTATTACTAAGCATATGTTTTGCCTTACAATATTTAAGAAAGCCAAATGAATGTCTAAAACTTATAGATTATGAAAAAGTTGTATTTTACTAGACTTTTTCGAGAGTTGTAAGAGCGTTTTCATTCAGTTAGTTAAATCAGTACTATGTGTTTACTATATATATATATATAAATGCAATCTAAGCATTTCGCTTACTAAGAATTTTGCATTTTGAGGTTATGTTGACAAATGTTCCATAAGAAATTCAAACTTCATGAACAGAAGTTGCGTTTGTTGGACTCAAAATACAATACTCTCATCATCAAAAATCAATTACATTTCTGTAATANACCTCTGTATTTGCATACCAGCACACAACTACCCGGTCGAAAATTTCACCAGGCTGCCTCGGTAGTTAGAGGGGGCCTAAATAGGTTGCCTAGGTAGGCCCAAGGTAGGTTTTGTAACGGTGGAATTGGTAAGAACTATGTAGGATCTTAGCTAGGTATCTACCATCTCACTCTTTCATATGCTGTAGCTGCAGCTACAACAAATAGGTACAACTGATGCGAATGACAGCCATTTTGGAGCAGTGTGTGTGTGATTATTAACTGACATGTTAAGGGTTCTTTATTAAAAAGTTTAAAAAATTTTTTTCTTGTAAAATAAGTGAGACAGTGAAACGATCATTGTCATTAAGTAAGGAAAGGGTCAAGAGATATCGTGCTTTAAAACGTGCAATTGCAAAGGAGGAAGAAAAAGACATAAATGGCTCCAAAATTCGTGCAAATAATGATGGGAGTAGATAAGCTATGGCGATTCTGGCCCGGATGGGCTCCAGTCGCCAGGCGATTTCGGCCCACTCCCTCTCCGCGGCGAGCGGCCCCTCTTTTCGGGTGGAGTGGTCCCTGCTGCAGCCAATGGGCGAGCAGGAGCGGTGGCTTCCTCACATTCCTTGTGCGTGCGCTGCTTGAGGTTGCGTGCACCAGCTGCAGTGCTGCTTGAGTTTGCGCGTGCTGTTTGAGTTTATGCACAATGTGCATTAGCACCTGTAGCGCCGCGTGCGCCAGCTGGTGACGTGCAACGCAGTTTGATTTGGCGCGCGATGCAATGTGCGTAAGTCTTCTGCAGCACTGATTTACGCGTGTTGTTTGAATGTGCAAAACCGTGTGCAGCTTGTGCACGTGGTAGTTATATGCATACAAAACTTTTTTTGTGTTAGCGAGCGCGTTGCATGATAATGTAGGATGTGAAGTGGTAGGGAAATAATTGTTAAACATTTTGTGTTTCATTTTTAAAATCAGTTCATATTAAATGAAAAATGTACATGATTTACAAAACGATTTCGTTCAACATGTTGTTCTTAAAATACATAAAAATTTGGCGGAAAAAATTTATCAGTATTATTTATATTATGTGCTTCGCTTAACCAACCACGTCGTAGCCGGTCATCCATGTAGGCTGTTGCTTTTGTCGGTGAAGGCATTGATATGCTGCATAATATAAATCGCTGTCTTGCTTTGATGACTTAATTGATATGCTAGTCAGAAACCATTGTTTTAATAAATGTGCTTTATGTAGGGCACAAAATAGTTTTTTCTTTTTAAAATGGTTTTGTCCGTGTGTAAGGCATACAGGAGAAGAGAATTTGTCTTCAAAATCTTTGAAAGTACGATGCATTTGGGACAAATCGTGAACTTCACGTGTCAGGATTGAACTTATGAACTTAGCTTCATCACTTCCGTAAGTATAAATTTTTTTCAGGTTCTTGGCAATAGTTATTAGATGATACTTTAAGTCATTTAAAGTAACATCACCCTCAAACCATTCGATTCCGTGGACTTCTACCGTCTGGTGATTATTATGATTTTTCATATCAGACGGTAAATCATTAAAATTGCAAGGTGACTTGATTATCCAATGGCCAACAACGTTTCCTTGCAAGGACACCACTGAAAATTATTTCGGTATGAAGTGTCTGTCAGCATTATAAAAGCGGTGGATACTAATGATGAAATCCATGATGTGTTTTGAAATTGTGAATATTAAAGTTAAAAATTATTTTTTTAATATATTCTTTATTTGACAAGGCTCTCTTTTTCACCGTTGCTGTTACTACTTGGGTCACACGGGTAAAACTGAGCGAATAATAATATACAACTTGTATTTATAACTTTTCTTTATCGGAGCTAGTGACATCTGCCCACCCACAGCGATGCGTAAGATTGCGCAATCTCGCTCCATGAGCAAGTATGAGATGTAGCTTTCCTTCTCTCCGAGTGCCTGAGCCGTTCTTGTGATTACAATCGATCAGTTAAATAGCTTAGAAGCACAACTTTACTTTTAAAAATTATTTTTACATCTTATTCTTGAATTATAATTAACATATTCTAACAGTTCTTTATTATTATTGGCAAAAACATTTTTAATGAGGAAAAACTACTTTATACATCGTACTGAGCACGTTTTTTTGATTTAATTTAAAATATATCCAATCCCTTATTGCAGAAACATTTCTGATAGCACATGAAGAGTTAATGTTAAAGGCATGGTATTTGCATGGAAAATAGGCTTCGTTAAGTTTTGCAAGCGCTGGGCATCCATACTCCTCAATATTAACGACTCTAAAAGTGTAGAAGACATGAATGACTTGCACATTTATTATATTCTATTATGTGTGCATATATCCATACTTGCATGTTAGTATTTCTTCCAGGTATTTTTTTTTCAAGACCCTTGACGAAAACCGTTTCCGCGTCAACAAGTTCAGTTTTAAATACATTAAGCGCTCTTTCATAAGGAATGTTTCCGACATTCCAGCTTATACCATGGAAATTGATTATCAACCAACGATTTTGTTTCTTGTCCGCATGTGATAAATTTTTCCACGCGAAAGGCGGCTTAAGCACTATTACAACTCCAATGGAATCCCTATTTTTCCCAAGTTCGACATATGAAATTTCTATAAAAAGAAATTTATTATTTGTAGTCTTAAAACCCTGGATATCTACAATATACTCCATCACTAAAAGAGAAATATACCTTCTTCGGTCGAGGGTATACAAACAAATGAATATAGCGATGAAGTACATTACACTAAATACCCAATAAAGCATCCCGATCCTTTTATGTAAATTGAGCATACCTTTTACCTAAATACATCTAAAATCGATTTTTACTGCATACATTTTATTGACGTGCGTATTATACTTTTGAAAACTTATGGCTATGTGCACTTGGTCATAAAATGCAGGTAGCAAGTTTGTCGGACTTGGGATATAGTGTGTAATAAATTTTAAGACTCTGTAA
>NW_019379826.1:909801-937482 GCF_000648655.2 Copidosoma floridanum
AGTAGTAGTAGTAGTAGTAGTAGTAGTAGTAGTAGTAGTAGTAGTAGCAGCAGCTGCAGCAGTAGTAGTAGCAGTAGTAGTTGTAGTAGTTGTAGTAGTTGTAGTAGTAGTGACAGTAGTGATAGTATGAATCCTTAAAATCAAGTAAATTTAAATATAAATTTAAAAAAATAATATAAAAAGAAAATAAAATAAAATGAATTTATTCTGAAATGTTGTGATAAGTTTTGTATGAACAACTGTGTATCCCCCCCCCTCCCCCCTCCATGTGTCGACTATATTCTTAAATTTATTTTATGTTAAGATTGGAGCTGCTTCAACAGCTCATTTTCATGTAATCTGTGAGCAAGTAAACTTGCAGTTTCAAGTTAGCTATGGCAACAGTACAATATTTTAAAGATGTGGCTCACCAGCTATGGAAAACATATCAGCAAACTATAAATAGATATGATGCTGCTCATATCTAAATTCAGTTAGATAGCAGTCTTACAGTTCTAAAGGATAGTGATTTTTTCCTTAGTAAAAAAAAATGACTTATCAACTTCTGAATTGCAAAAATTTCAATCAGCGATAGCTTTACTAAAAACTTTAATACATCTACTTTATGATTGCTTAAAAATAGTGGAAGCAGCAAAAACATTTACTAAGGAGTCTTAAGTTTTTGTATCAGACAGTGATCGTGACGTTGAGGCAGCAGTTACAGCATTTGAAAATGAACCCAAAGTATTTGAACCAAAAAATAATATAGAAATCGCGTCAACTAGCAAATTTGAAAATAACTTCACAAAATACGTTCAAGGTGAAGGTATAGCTGCAGGTGCATCTACATCAGCAGTAATACCGTCAACAACAACACTTCCAGTTGCTGAGAACAATAAAACAGTAAGTCTCGAAGATGTTGATAGTGCTTTCGAAAAACGAACCATGACAGCATTGATTGTTAATTTAAAACATTTAGATTTGAGAAATTTTTTCAAAGATGCAAAGAAGCAGTTTCTTAACCAAATACAACAGTCTCTGAGCAAACATGAAGCACTAAAAGTTAACACAGTGTTGTCATCTGAATATGTTACAGTAAAAGATAACATTGAAAGTGCCGATATAAAATTCTTTAACACAAAGTCACAATCCATTTATCAAACAACTGATTTAGATGATTGGTTTGATAAGAATGTGCAACAACCAATTGAGCAAAGTATGGATGACTTTGAAGATGCTGGTTCTGGCTGGTTTTTACATTCAATATTAAATTTAGTTATCAACATCAATAAATTGAATCATATGCGAGGTAGTTCATTTATAGATTTACCAGATTAAATTTAAAAAAAATGCTTGGGTAAATATTGTTAACACGAACAATCAATGCTTTGAATGGGCTATTTTATCAGCATTGCATCCAGTAAATAAAAATGCAAATTGTGTCTCAAATTATAGAAGATACGAAAACAAGTTAAATTTTAATGATATTGAGTTCCCAGGTAAGCCCTAAAATAATTTATAAATTTGAAAAACAAAATAATGTTTCAGTTAATTTATATTTTTTTTAAAAAAAAGGTTAAACTTATAATGTTTGTCCTAGTCATTTATCAGGAAACAAAAAAGAAAATCATGTTAACCTTTTACTTGTTGAAGATTTTTATATTGATGATGAGGAGGATGATAATACAATTAATATTGAGAACGATTTAAATACCGAGTATAAATATAATTATGTTTGGATTAAAAATTTGTCACGTTTAATACGCAAACAGTTGTCTGAACATCAACATGCCGCAAATATATGTAACCGATGCCTTCATTACTTTTGGTCTAAAGATAAATTGAAAGCCCATGAAGAAGATTGCAAAAATACAAATAGTTGCAAAATTATCCTACCTAAAAAAGATAAAAATGAGCACGTACTTGAATCCAAAAATTTCACATACAAGAACAGAGTACCTTTTGTTGTTTATGCGGACTTTGAATGTTTATTGGAATCTGTTAAAAATAATCGTGCGTATCAACATCATGTAGCATATAGTACTGGATGTTATATCAAATGCAGTTATAATGATAGTCAGAGTATAAAAGTTATAGACAAAATTATGTAAATAATGATGAGACACCTGCTGAATGGTTTGTCAATATTCTTTACCTTCTTGCTTTAAAACTGGAAGAATTGTGTAAAAATCCTATCAAGATGATTAATTTGACAACAGCAGAAAAGGTCATGTATGATCAAGCTTGTTTATGTCATATATGTAACCATCCCTTTAGTTTAGTTGATAAAAAAGTACGAGATCATTGTCATCTGACTGTAAAGAACGCATATTTTTATTTTTTATTTTACTGTAACACTTATTATTATTTCATACACTAAACAAAAAAATATTTTTTTCTATTGCAGGTTTCAAGGTCCTGTGCATAGCAAGTGTAATATTAATTATCATGATTCACGAACGATACCGATAATTTTTCATAACTTAAGTGGTTATGATTCTCATTTGTTCATTAAAGAACTCGCGATTAACTTCCCAGGAAGAGTTCAACTTTTACCTCAGACAAAAGAAATAGTAGTTTTCCTACGAGTTTGAAAAGTCTCTGTTTGCGAGCCGAGAGGTTTGCGGCCCGAGCCGAAGGCGAGGGACGTAACGAGGTTCGTAAAGGAGACTTTTCGAACGAGTTCCGGAAAACTGCTTTTTCGCCCGAGGAAGTACCAGCCTCCCAAAACCATCCGAGGGCGGAAAAGTATATTTCTTCTACAAAATATGTTGAAGGAACTGATATTAATCTACGATTCATAGATACCTTCAAATTTATGCCGTCATCTCTCGACAAACTGTCATCATGTTTAGATGAAATATTTCATATGAAAATTATCGAAAGTGCATTTTCAAATGATGATAACTACGATATGAATCAAATAAACTTATTAAAAAAGAAAGGAATATTCCCGTATGATTATATATCCTCGTTTGAAAAACTAGAAGAAAAAAAGATACCAACAAAACATGATTTTTATGGTAGCTTATAGAGCATGCTAAAAGTATCTGGAAACTTTTAACATTCAAACACTTCGGCAGTATTCAGATTTATACTTGAAGACTGATGTGCTACTACTTGCTGAAGTTTTCGAAAATTTTCGAAACAATTGTCTCGAAGCACATAAATTAGATCCGGCTTATTATTATACAACACCTGGTTTAACTTAGGATGCCATGTTGAAATATGCAAAGGTTTGAAAATATTTTTTAAATTATAATTCATTATGAAATAATAATAATATTAATGATGATAATTGATTTAAGGTGAAACTTGAATTATTAACTGATGTTGACATGCTTATGTTTATTGACCGCAGCATACGAGGTGGCATCAGTCAATGTTGTAATCGCTATGCTAAAGCAAATAATGCATGCATGGAAGAAGGCAAACGCGACAATATGGATGAAAAATATCTAATGTATTATGATGTCAATAATTTGTATGGTTAGGCCATGACGCAACCATTGCCTTACACTAGTTTCAAATGGATTGAAAATATTAACCCAACAGGTATTTTGAATGTAGAAGATGATGCTGAAATCGGGTATATACTCGAAGTAGATTTTACTTACCCCGAAACTCTCCATAATGCACACAAGGATTTGCCATTCTGTGCTGAGCACATGACACCTCCAAGATCCAAACAAAAAAAATTATTGACTACTCTGTACGACAAAAAACGATATGTAATACTCTATCGGGCACTCAAGCAAGCTGTGAGTCATGGTCTCCGTATAACAATAATCTATAGAGCCATACAGTTTCATCAATGTTCCTGGTTAAAAACATACATTGACTTAAGGTGGCTCCAGTGGCCTCACTGTTAAAATTATAAATAATCCAATCGAGGTTAATAAAATTGAATTATATTCTTTGAATTCCCATCTTTCTATTCGTATAAAAAAAAATTAAGGTTGACGATGAAAATTGTAAGAAATCATGCTTACAAGATTGTAGTTTTAAGATGGGTTAGATAGGAAATGCAAGCTTACGCGATATACAACCTACTGCTGCACTTATATAAATAACCCGTAAGGTGTAAAAAATATACTATCTTGTATATATTATTACACAGTTTTCGATGACATGAGAAAAGTGTCTTGTTATCGAACATAATCTTTAAATAATCGGAGACTAAGTATACAGTTGCGAGTGCAAGTCAGCTCTCAGCTGTCTGCATTCTGCAGAGTACATATATATAGGTATAACTACTCTTGAACTTAGGAGCGTACCGTAACAGTTCATCAATTAGGGCACCATAAAACTTTTTTGTTTTTTTATATTAACTCACTAAAGTAACAGATAAAATGTAGAATATGGCTTACAACAGTCTCTACGATAATTTTATACCATATTTTAAAGAAAATAATGATTAATTTTTAGTCTCCCCATTTTGATACGGCACTAGGCGCTGGAGCCACCTTAAACAGTCGCAAACGTCAAAATACAAAAAATGGCTTTGAGAAGATGTTGTACAAATTATTTAATAATGCAGTATACCTATGGAATAACAATGGGAAATCATTGCAAGCGAATTAATGTTAAGCTTATCAACAAGTGGGCAGGAAGATTTGGGGCAGAAGCATATATTTCACGTCCCAATTTCCATAGTTGTGACATATTTGACGAGCAGCTTGTTGTTATACAATTAATACGCACTGATATTTTTATTAAAAAACCAATATGCATAGGATTAAGTGTCTTGGACCTGTCCAAAACACTTGTGTATCAATTTCATTATGATTTTATGAGAAATAAAATTGGGGATCAGTGCAAACTGTTGTATACCGACACTGATAGTCTTATATATAAAATAACAAATAAAAATATCTATAATATGATGCGTGAGAATATCAGAGAATTTGATACGTGGGACTATCCTATCAACAATGACTTTAATATGCCTTGTGAAAACAAAAAAATTGTTGGTCGTATGAAAGATGAATGCAATGGTAATATTATGTTGGAATTTGTACGATTGCGAAGTAAAATGTATAGCGTGAAAATTCAAAATCAAAAACTATTAAAAAAAGCTAAAGGTGTAAAAAGCGCCATTGTAGGAGCTACGATAACCTTTGAAGATTACATCAAGTGTCTGACTGAAAATACTAGCATCACTCGAGAGCAGAAAATTATTAGATCGCGTCATCATCAACTATTCACTGAAAAAGAAACGAAAATTGCTTTAAGTGCACACGACGACAAACGATTTTTGCAACCTGGTTGTACCGATACTCTACCATGGGGTCATTATAGCATAGTGGGAGATGAATCATCCAATAAGAGGGAAGGATCGATAGAAGGGGTAGCCAATCAGGTAGGAGAAGCTGCAAGGACTGTTCCTGTATTGGATCCCTCAAAAATAGACAGAACACTAGCAGATGAGCCTACAGTGGGGGGATCGGTACCATATAAGGAGTCGTCTCGACCAGGCAAGCTCATTCTACACCCCAGCAGAGGTCCAAGTAAGGTTGAACTCAATCAACAGAAGCTGACATCACCTTTAAGTGAACCACCTCGTAAAAAACCTAAATACAGTCAAGGTAACATATTTTTTTATTTTCATTTTATTTTTTTTTTTTCTTATAGTAAATATTTGTGCATATTCACACAGCATATGTAGTGTTTAAATAATTTATGCTAACTTTCATGTTTTTTTTTTTGTTTGTTTGTTAAAGATGGATCTTGCAACACTCAACAAAATCACTGAAAGTGATTTTCTCCCAACGAAAAAACTATCCGAATTGATTCCTGACTAAAACTACATAGTGTCAAAACTAAAAAAAACTTACACTAAATTTAGACCCAAGATAGTTGCAGAACTTGCCAATAAATTTCAAATTTTTCTGCAGACTAGAATAAGTGCAGCTTTGTTTGAAAACGAAGAATTCTATAATGAATTATTGGATGCTGTAAATAAATTTAAATTATTTATTGTATACAATGAAAACACATTATATTTTCTTATGTGTGATGTAACAAAGTGAAAAAAAAATTAAAATTATTTCTAAAATTTGAGTATTTATTTAAAACATTCTTCCTATGTAACATTTTCATTATTACTTGATACATACTACAATCTTATAATTTTTTAACTTAAAGTAATTCAAATATCTTAGTTATTTATTCGTCCAACTATTGTGAGTACTGTCAAAACCCAACCATATAACAAAAACTCGATTGCCACGCCCTTAAAGGATCTTCTCTATGAGGTATACATCAGGATGTTTTGTTTTCTGCAGTTCTTGCTCGTAGAAACCTCCAGAAATAAGTTGATCTTGAAAATCTTTCAGACGATATGTCGTTGGATTAGTTGCTGCTACTCGCGTGATTGTAAATATTTCTGTCGACCAATGTGGTGTATAACCTTTTTCGAATGCTTTTTTTGTCTTGCTCACACGTACTTTATCACCAATTTTAAATTTTATCTCACTGCTATTTTCACATTTTTTTTTAAATTTTTTCAAGACTTGAACTTTATTTTTAGCAGTAACGTCTTTCGGTTCCAAACTAATTGTTCAATGCTTCCTACTGTTATATTATTTAACTAACGTTTGTATTAAATTCAACCACTTATAATTGCCTTGCAAACTAAATTTTTTCCACATCAAATCTTTTAAAGTACGGTTGTATCGCTCGTTCATTGAAGCTTTAAGGTTGCTGTTAGTTGAGTATAAATTTATTTTATATTTTTTAATGAGATTTTAGAAGTTTGCATCATAGAATTCTTTGCCGCAATCAGTTTGCATGTTTAATGGTACCCGTCCTTTTTTGAATATCGAATGCATTGCTGCAGTTACGTCTTCACCAGTTTTTTTCTTGATAGGTACAGCCCATGCGTACTTGGAGAAAATATCTATTACAGTAATTATATACCAATATCTTTTGTTTTCTGAAGCGAAAGGCTGCATCTCTACAAGGTCTGCTTGCCAAGTCTCATCTAAACCACGTATGTTGAATTTTCGGCGAGGATGATTGCACTTTGCTGCCTTATGTAGTTTCTCAACGATTTGCTCCGTGTATTAATTGTCTAGGTTTAAGTTTTCTGAATCAGCTTGAATAAATGGGAATATTTTTGTAAGTTGAATATAAATTTCGAAAGCTATCTATTTCTTCTTCAAGCTTTTAAATTACTTCAATCAAGTAAGCATAATTTACTGCATCTTGAGGCCGTTTCGGTGTTCAAGTATTGCAAAGTCTTTCATTATTCAAGTCATACTTCTTATCTGTTGTAAGTTTATATTCAATACCAGGAGGACCTCAGCCACCACTTTTGGTCCTACCCAATTTTCGACCGAATACATCGACACTCATTTTGAGGCTGAAGAAATATTTACACATATACATCAATATATACATCCTTCCTCGCAAAGCTCTTCGATGATAAATAAAATTTCATTGTCAAGACTTGTATTTCCTGCTGACTTTTCAGCTGTTAATAAGCGTAAACGATCTACTAACTCATTAGGATCATCTTAATATATATAACCTACTTTTTGCGTTAATTGAGCAGTTTTATGATAAGGTAGCAACGAGCCGCATTTTTTGCCGGTCATGATATTGAACATTAGAGCAATAATTTTATTGAACTTATTACTATTATGGGTTTGTATAGCTCCGGTTTTTTGAAACCCTTTTCTATGAACATTTGAAGTTTGTAATATTATGTAGTATTTTTCAAAATCCTTCCGTGTCAACAGAGACTCATTAGGATGCTTTTTGATAAGTAGCTCCATTATTCTAGGAGTCATTGGAAAATTTAAATCATTTACTTTGATGCGATTGTTTTCAAAGTCTATTTGCGAATCACCAAGCTTGTACGTCGCATTTTCTTCTCGTACTCCATACTTTCAATCTAATAAATCTTTCTGATTTTCATCAAGTATTTGTAAATTAAAATTATTTAATAAATAGTTACTAATTTGCACTGAATCAACTGATTGATTCTGAATAGTATTATTTATGTCAGTATCATCATCACTTTCACTAATGGCAGACTTAAATACTATATCACTTTCACTAAACTTTTCTCTGTCTTTTGGATGCTTTTCTTTATTAACTTTATTCTTTTCTTTATCCTTTTTATTATGAAAATAATTATGAGTAACAGACTTACTACTATTATTTTATCGTTTTTTGTTTCGGCAACAATTTCCATTAGAAGGTCTGTAATTGGTTTAAAAGTTTCACTAAGCACTTTTTCAGCCCCATTTTTCCCAAACTTCATTAGTCTGTACTTTTTTCTAACAGCCTCACGTGCCTTCACTAACTGATGTAGAACGTCCTTCTCTTGTTCATACATAATGATAATGATGCTGACGATGATGATGATGAGGCTTCAATGTCTTGCGACTGACTGTAATGATTGCAATAGGTATGTCCTTAATGTACAGCAAAATTATCAAAACCTTTCCGTAGCGACCATTATTCATTTTTTTATCTTTGTTTATAACAACAAATCCATGTTTATCATCATTCTAGCAATTAGAGCATAAATTTTTAAATTGAATGTATAGCATGTCGGAGTTTACATGATCATTATACACATGCTTCAAATTAACTTCATCTTGACGGAATAAAACTAAAAAATTAACGTTATCCCTTAAAAGATGCTTTGGGACTTGAGCATATGACTGACAAAGATAGAAGCAGTCAACATTTTTGTGTCTACCCATACAGAAAAAGGCCTTTACATTGTCTTGTTTTTCACAAGCTATATCATCAAAAATCATTATAGAATTTGGTAAAGCATCATCGGGCAAAACTACAGTCTCATGTTCGCTGAAAGGTAAGTATTTCACACCCTCTATAGGCTCCAATAAATCTTTTAAAAACTTGTGTTTTAGCTGATGCAGCGATTTAGAATACACATACACATTTTCAAACTCAACACCATTAGGACGCACGATTAAAGCCAAAAAGCTATTAGTTTTACCAAAATTAGATGGACCGCAAAATACTGCGATAATATTATCGAGGAGTAGTTCACCATGTCAATTTAAACGCTTTTCTTGTTTTACAATAGCGTCAAAATTCGGAACTTGTAATTTTATGGATTTTTCTTTGAATTCCATGTCTACTCGGTGTGACGGATGAGTGACAACTAATCTTTTAATAGAATAGTATAACGCTTTTATATTTCGAGCTCCTTATTGTAACGAATTCATCCTCTATAAATACATTATTTGTTTTCTCAAACGCTTAGTCATAATTTAACCTCTGAAGACTAATCATCATCATGTATCATCATGATCATGCATCGTAAGAGAGGACGAGGTCTTGTAAATAAAATCATAAATTCTTTACCAGTAGAGCTTTATTTGCCTGGATATCAGTATTGTGGGCCTGGTACTAAGCTTGCTTAGCGTCTTGCTAGAGGAGATCCAGGAGTTAATCCGCTGGACGCTGCGCATGATATAGCATACTCAAAAAATCGACAAGATTTAAAAGCCAGACGCGAAGCAGATAAAATTTAAGCTGATAAGGCTTGGCAAAGAGTTAAAGCTTCAGATTTAGGTATTGATGAAAAAGCATCAGCTACCTTTGTGACTGGCGCTATGAAGTTTAAAAGTAAATTTGGTATGGGGCTAAAGAAGGAGAAGAAGAAGAAGAAGAAACATTGTATTAACAAAAGGAAAAGAAAAAAAAGTAGCTTAAAAAAACAAGGTACTGCTTTAAGTGCAATTATTAAAGCTGCTTTACAAGACATGAATACCAATAGCAAAAAGCTCAAGATGTTATTAGTAGTGCTTTGAAAGGTGCTGGTACTGCTGTTAAAAAATTTGGTGGTAAAAAGATTGTTAAAATTCTCCGCATCTTAAGCCTTCCTTCTCAAATTGGCGGAGCTCTATCTCTGATACCCTGGTTTGCTGGTTTGAGTGCAACAGGTGCTATAGCCAATGGAATAGCAGGAATTAATAAAAGCATCAATGCTACTAAGTCAGCCAAAAAGAAGCTAGCTGAGAGTCAGAGACATAATAAAACCATGGAAGCTATTGCCCTCTGGAAAGGTCTTTATCTTGGACCTTATAAAACTAGATTAGAATTCTATTTAAAGCCGTACATTAGAAAAAGTTTAAAGAAAAAAAAAAAAAAATGTCCAAAGCAGTCAAATTACCCGATCGAGCTTTGACCAACATAGATTTGATGAAATATTCTAAAATCTTAAAAATCCCACGTTTTCATGGGGTATTCATGAGACACAACTTACCTGCTGATGGCCCGCGGTTTTCTGAAACAGCTATAGTAAATCTTGATGATAAAAATGGACCTGGAACTCACTGGGTGGCTTATCGAAAACGTGATCATAATGTTATATATTTTGACAGTTTTGGAGATCTTCAGCCACCTATCGACTTAATGTTATATCTAAAAGTTAATAAGGTGAAATATAGTGATAAGCGTTATCAAAAATTTAACTCTTACAACTGCGGTCATTTGTGCTTAAAGTTTCTTTCAAAACAAATATAACTTTCTTTCATCAAGAGAAACCTCTTAGTTATACTTTGACAACGATGGAAGAAACATTAACATTAAGCCTTTCTGATACTTCTCTTGTTTTAGAAGCACAGTATTTTCTACCTATTGAATTATCGCCAAAACACAGCTACGTTCTTGGCTTAGTAGAACTTGTGTCATTCAACTCAATTCCAAATATTGATGAAAATTGTAATAAATTTTACGGTGACAATCAAGTTATTGTATTACCAATCGGTAGTTATGAAATCGAAGATATCAAGTCATTTTCAATTGAAGTATTACAACCTCGCAACATAACTCTTTATATTACGCCAAACAATAATACGCTTCAAAGTGTTATGAAGTGCAGCCATACCATTGACTTTAGACCTAAGGATTCTATAGGTCGTCTATTAGGTTTTACTCAGCGAGTTCTTAACAATAACACCACTCATATTTCAGACTTACCTGTAGCTATTCTAAAGATAAACGCATTAAGAGTTGAATGTAACATTACGAGATGAGCTTACATAAATAGCAACAATGTGCACACGATTCATGAATTTTTTCCAGCAGTACCACCAGGATATTAAATTATTGAAATTCCTTCACGAATAATTTTTTTATCGATTATTGATCGAATTCAAGTACGTATAGTAGATCAGGATGGTAATTTAGTTAATTTTCGTGGTGAAGTCATAACTGTAAGATTGCATATAAAACCCTTTTTATAATGGTATCATTTATAATCAAACAAATCATATAGGTAGCTCAATATGCACTCCAGCACTCAGTCAATGACGAGCTCTCAAACCGTTGAGACGTCAGAAAAAACAGTCCATAAAAGCATGGAGACATCTAAGAAGACACACGGAAAGACCTTTTTCATTGAAAATCCCCTACTTCAATATGTGATCACAAGAAGAACTAGACCAACGTTAAATTTATTGCTTACTTACACAGAAATTTTTAGTCTCACCTTCAGTGATCTTAAATTATCTACTGAGTATACTGATTTTAGGACATCAGTACGACTATTTATTGGTGGTGGTACGGTTTTTTCCCTTACCATCAGTAGCTGTGAAAAGTAGATGCACCCAGTCAGTGTATACGACGTACTATAGTGCGCAGAGCAGTACTTATCATATATTTTTTTCTTGTGGTATGCAATTTTCATGCAGGTATGTTAAATAAATAACAACTGATAGTACTGTTAGTAACTGTTACGAATTACAACTCATTGAACTTACAGCTGAAAAAAATTGCTATAAATTATTACTAACTGTTTATAAAAATTAATTACTGTCGCTGTATGACGTAATGAATTTGTATTTTTGAAATTAATTTTCGCAAAAAAGAAGCAAAATAAACATTAATCTTTAAAAAAAAAAAAATACTCTTTTAGTCTCAAATTGGGACTTCATTGTTTTTTATTGTTAGTTTTTATTTGTTGCCTTTATTTATAAATAATCAAATATATGAGGTCACGCTTGCTTTATCAATACCTTTACATTTCTGTAATTATAGAATTTCGACATTGTATCATGTGAAGACACAGACAAGCACAATCAGCTATAATATGTGTGTGTAGCTATAGCAAGAACACATGTTCATACTGTCACTTTTAAATGCATACATACATGCGCGCGTGCGCGCACACACACACACACACGCGCGCGCGAGCGCATACGTGTGTGTGTAGTAAGCCTCTTAAAATCTGACACTGATATATTGGGATTATGCCTCTACCACGTGACCTCAATATTTATATGACTAATATAGAGGAGAAATAACACAGGTCTTACAGGAGGAATCTTGTTTTTATTTTTTTTTCGCACTTAAAAAGATATTGAGCTTAAAGAGGTTGTTAATTCCATGTTAATGACATTATGAGAATTACGTAGTTATTTTTTTCCTTTGGTGAATTCATTTATAAAGGTTGAAACAGCGTTTTGAACGTATACGGAGTGCCGTTATCCCTACTTTGAGCTATTTGTTTACTTCTGAGCACCACCAGCAGAAGCAGCAGTAGCGCTACAAAGTAGGGCTAATGGCACTTCGTATACGTTCAAAACGCTGTTTTAACCTTTATAAACGAATTCACCAAAGGAAAAAAATAACAACGTAACTTTCATAATGTCAGTAACATGGAATTAACAACCTTTTTTAGCTCAATATCTTTTTAAGAGCAAAAAAAAAATAAAAACAAGATTCTTCCCGTAAGACCTGTGTTATTTCTCTTCTATATTAGTCATACATATACTGAGGTCACGTGGTAGAGGCATAATCCCAATACTTGGAGAGTAAATATACAGTATCTAACATTAAAATAATATAACCTAATAGTAGAAGAAGACTAACGTATTCGAGTGTAGGTTTTAAGTAGACCTGGTACGGAAAAAATCCTTACCAAGCTTTGACAAACACATAACTTCATGTGGTAGAAGATTTTCAGTGAGACAATAGAAAGAAAATACCGTACCTAGCATTAATATAATCTTACTTCCGCGGCCGTAGAAACTTGGGAAGACTTTAAAATAGTAATATTGAAGCTCGAGTGGCTTATGCCATATGTGGTAATGTCAAATTCTCATAAAATTTGTTTATTAAATTATCTGCAAAAAGACAACTTTATACCTATGAGTTTTCGAACTTGGAAATGATATGAGTATCCCCTGTTACCTAGCACATCCAAACATATATGGACAGTTAAAACATTAAATCAGTTGGAAAAGCCACGTTACGTTATTTTAGCCTTTTAAACTAACCGTAAAAATCAGAAAAATGTAAGCGCTAGTATTTTTGATCACTGCAACATAAGAAATGTAAAACTCTACTTAAATTCACAATATTATCCTTATGGTGATCTGAATCTTGATACAACGCGTAATCGGTATGCATTGCTATATCATATGTATGCTAATTTTCAAAATTTATACTATGGCAAAGATTGTACACCTTCACTGGGAAAACAGCACTTTCTCAATCGAATACCTTTAATCGTTGTCGATTGTTTGAAACAAAACGAGTCATTAAAAAATGCTCCAGTAGATGTGAGGCTAGAATGTGAGTCGCATACAAATTTTCCTGCCAATACGTCAGCTTATTGCTTAATTTTGCACAACCGTATCGTTCAATACAGTTCAATGAGTGGGAATGTCAAGAAACTTGTGTAGATATAAAAATGATGCAGGGCTTTGCTAGCATCAGTGTATTTTCAACCACAATGGATAAAGGTCGGAGCAACAGCTGGAGTAAAGAAGAAGCAGAAAACAAACGATGACAAGAAGAGTGGGAAAAATTTATGAGAAGAAACGAGAAGAAAGACATAAAAGTTGATGAAACAAAATCTGTGGAAAAATCGAAAGATAAAGATTGTTTGAAAATTAATATGTTTATTAAACTTTACTTTAATCAATATGTCACATAAACCGTGTACGAGTAATTTTACAACTAATGTTAAGTATCAAAAAATCTCAACAAAGGATGATGATAATAGAAATAAGAAATCCGTGCTGAAAGACTTTGTCGATAAATATTCAACCAACAAAGGATCTCATCCTTAAAATGAAGGTTACTTATACAAGTATTTCTTTCCAAAGTACCCTTTATTATGCGAAAATTGCCACAAAAGTGTAAACATGATAATTTATACCTTGAACTTTGCTATCACAGACTAATCTGGGACGCAGGAAAAACTGAGTTTACGGCGATTGAAAATATTTTACGGAAGAATCTTTAAAATGCTACAAAAATAAATGTCATTTGAGTTTTAAAAAAAAAGTCGCTTGAAAGATTTGGTTTAAAGGTCACTGATTTGAGAAACTATCCACTGTTCGAACTCCTAAGATTGGTTACTACTTGCACACATCACAGCGGGGCCTACAAATTCATGTGTACTCTACATAATGTGAAGCGAATGAAAAAATTTTACTTTCACATAGAATGGAGTGATGTTGATGATGATGACGATAATAATATAGAGCTATAAGAATGCATTGTATTGTATTTTAAGAACAACATGTTTAACAAAATCGTTTTGTAAATCATGTACATTTTTTATTTAATATAAACTGATTTTAAAAATGAAACAAAAAATGTGTGACAATTATTTCTCTACCACTCCACATCCTACATTATCATGCATCGCGCTCGCTAACACAAAAAAAGTTTTGTATGCATATAACTACCACGTGCACAAGCTGCACACGGTTTCGCACATTGAAACAGCGCGCGCAAATCATAGCTGCAGACGACATACTCACATTGCATCGCGCGCCAACTCAAACTGCGTTGAACGTCACTAGCTGGCGCACTTGGCTCTACAGGCGCTAATGCACATTGCGCATAAACTCAAACAGCGATCGCAAACTCAAGCAGCACTGCAGCTGGCGCACGCAACCTCAAGCAGCGCATGCACAAGGAATGCGAGGAAGCCACAGCTCCTGCTCGCTCATTGGCTGCAGCAGGGACCACTTCACCCGAAAAGAAGGGCCGCTCGCCGTGGAGAGGGAGTGGGCCGAAATCGCCTGGCGACTCAAGCCCACCTGGGCCGGAATCGCCATAGCTTATCTACTGATGGGTTATTGAGTTATAGAGTCAAAATCAAAATACTGAGGGCTAAAACATTTGAAATATTCTCACAGTTTTATTAAGTTGACACTATTTTTTCCCTACTGTATTTTTTTACATTGTAAAAATAATTAATTTTTTTAATAAAAAAGTTACCATTGTTGTAAGACATACTATTTTTCATTCTCTTAGTCCAAGAACTCATTTCTTGAAGTACAGTTTATTACGCACACCTAGTGAGCGAGGTTAAGGAGCAGAGCAGAACATATACTTGAAGAATTTTAGTTGGGGTATGCGGAAAATATACTCTAGAGAGGTTGTCTAGGTAGGGCCAAGCTAAGCCTCGTTACATCACGCCATCTGCCTCTATACTTTTGCCTTGCTAGGACCTCGCTAGGCTAGCTAGGCTGCCTAGGTAGGCACAAGCTAGACCACCACTAAGCTTTCCGATCAGGTAACTGCAATACTGCATCTAAGAGTGTAATCAATAGAGCCGTACTTCGTGGTGGTCGTGGCTCAGTGATTATCGTAACGTCTCGCAAATTCTTAGTTGATGAGTTCTCGCCTCTGCTCTACCTTTTTGACCAAGCAACACACTATATTATTTTTGCATTTTTAATTCCTTTAATATACCAAACTTCGTATGCCAAGATCGTATAATACTACGAGTGTCCTGCAAGTAATATAATGTGCCAAAAAGAAACAAAGATTGAGTTTATTCAGATTCTGGTTTTCTAGTTTTGCAAGTCTGAAGATTCAATTCAGAGCAAATAATTGATTGCTAATTAATCAGAGTATAGGAATAAAAAAAATGTCAATGTAACTGTTAGAATATGAGTAAATTTATATTAAATATGTAACTAGTGACATCTATTATACTGAATAAGCACTATCAGAGTTGGCTGCGATGGTAAAAAGTTTGATGCCGACCGCAACCTTCAGAGCACTTCTTTATCAGCGCCACTGCCAGCCAAGCTGTGAACTATTGCTGTTAACTATATATAGATATGTGCATATGCGTATATCAGCGATAGTTCACAGCTTGGCTGGAAAATGGCGCTGATAAAGAAGTGCTCTGAAGGTTGTGGTCGGCATTAAACTTTTGACCATCGCGGCCAACGCTGAGCACTATGTGTGCAAGATGATATGTATATGTAATTTGTACAGTGATACAAGGAAGGCAGACAGGACGTGGCCGTTGCCACGCACGCATGCTCTCGTAGAGTGTCTCTCAATATCAAGATAAAAGATCTTGTAATCTTGATTTATCTTTATTTCTGTAGTTAACTATATTAAATAAAATGTGAACAAGTGTTATACTATTGATCCACTGCCTCCTATAACATGTATTTAACATGGTAGCCGAGTTCATGGTTAGTACTTTTTGATTTTCACTTGTTGCTTCAGTGACTGGCCACTCTATTAAGTATTAAAATATTAATTAATAACATGATTGTGTTATTAATTAGGATTTAATTGTTAAGTAGAGTGGCGAATAAGCGCCCCGGGTCATCGGGTTATAGGCGCTTGTGTTATTACTGATTGGATTATTGGGTTAAATAGCTAGGGGTTCAGGTATCTGATTTTTTGAGTTTTGCACCATACAGCCAATTTGAATTTTGCGCTACATATTCGCACTTTGCACTTTTGGGAGTCTTGCGCGCAGCGCTGCCATCAACGCGACTGGTCAGCGTCTGACTCAGCGCTCTCGCAATCGTAGGTTTCAGAACGCTCCATTTTAGTTTCGCGAGAAAATATCGGAGCGTTCCGATTTCCTTCGCGAGTCTCGAGACAATAACGGAATAATCCAAAGAGAACTCACTTATTTTCTTTCACTATTTTTTTATCACTTCCTTCATTAGTAAATGCACTTTAGTTATTTTTATGTAAAATATTTTCTACACAAATTTTACGCGTGCATATATTCACCAGCAAACTGCTACTCACTGTTGTACATAGGTACATCCATGTGTACATATATTATATACCTACATGTATACTTACGGGGTGCCCATGCGGTGAGTGTGGCATTATAAAGATATGATGGATACCTATACACCTATATAATTTCTCACAAACAGCTGCTTACGTATTCGTCCGATTTTGGAGCAGCTCGTATAGATCCGTGCAAGCTTCGTACAGTCGTTCCATATACATACACGTTAAGCGAACACTCGGCTGAGCTACGTGATAGGTGAAGTAGGGGGTGTTAGGTTTCATTTTTGTTACGGAATTTCTTGATTCGGTCGCCGCTCTTAAGGCGTACGATAAAAGCTATGCAATAATTAAAAAAAAAAAAAAAATTTAATAAGTTATTGTGCCACCCTCTGAGTCTCTACCAATTAAAAATACACTTAACATATTTCTTAAATGACAATTTTTCTAATATAACTTTTTATCGTAGAGCCCTATTTGATTTATACTTATGAAATGCAAATAAATTTTTAATGACAAAAGCTATGCTCTTTTTACGTATTTCCAAAGTCACATATTTTTTTCTTTGTATACAAATTGAAGCCCCAAATGGTTGCAAAATAATAATATTTAATATTTACCGGCACCAGCTTTACAAGTCTCCTATACAAAGAGAGTTTCTATATACATGCACACATACATACACACATTCCGACTTTCTGCTTCATAATATATTGGTTTCTAAATAAATATATATCTATTTCTGTAGACGCGTGCACTTGCGCTTGCTCTTTCTCTAACTTTATTTTCCTCTTCCCACCACACATCAACTCTAATACGCATGCGCGCTACTCCCGTGCCCCACTTACCACTCTTTCCTCGCCTCCAAGAAGCGGATGGACACTTATGCGTTGCATCAGCCAGTTTTACTCATCACTAGAATTCCAGTACGTGACTATAGAAGTTTCCCTTAAAAAATATTTGAATTAAAAGAAAAGGAAGATGGAAGCAAAAACAGCTCAAGTACATTTGAAACTAAAAAAAAAAAAGCTTGTTTCAAGTGCGGAAAATATGGACACTTCAAGACACAATATACGATAACGAATGTAAGCGATAATTCATAGAAGCAAGGTGGTGTGCAGCAGCAACGAGGCTCGCGACAATAACAACAGCAGTGGCAACATCGTGGCGGCCGAGGCCGAGGTTGTGGAGCCGATAGAGGCTTTAGTTAACATCGTCGAGGAGGCGGTTGGCAGCAAAATAATCGAAGGCATCCAAATGAAGACGGTAACGTTAGTAGTTTTAATGCGGGATTAGAGGAAGCACCCACTGAGTCGTGTGATGAAGTAACCAGCTGTGCTAGTGAGATTTAATGGTTGCTTTAAAGCGCATACATAAAAATGCAAATTTCACGATTTGATGATGACAGATCAAGGGGAAAAGATATTTTAGAAATTGTTCATCCCAATTTCAATGGACCTCATAGTACTACTGGTTTGAATGGCGAAAAATATGTTATGAGTTTTATCGATGATTACAATAAACCAGTTAAAGTTTATTGCATTAAATCAAAAGATAAAGTATACAATTGTTTAATTGAGTATGTCAAATTAATTTAAAGTAAGATAAAGATGTGATAATGGGAAGAAATATATATATAAAGTATATCTATTGAACCATCTTCACCTCATGTACATAATGTACATAATGAATGCTAAATGGTACGGTAGAAAAATATAAGAGGGATATTATGGATGTGTCTAGATTTTTATAAAAAAACAAAAAAGTAAGGATTCATAAAAGATTTTGGCCAGAAATCGTTAAAACATCATCTTATTTAAAAAACAGAACTATCACTAATACTGTTGAAAAGAATAAAATACCTTTTAAAATTTTGTTTTGAAAAAAGCCTAGTATAAAATATTTTAAAGTTAATGGAAGTAGAGTTTTTGTGACAATACTAGAAGAAAAAAGAATATACCATCGAAGATTTCACAGATTGTATTAGATTAAAATCAGAAAATAACATAGTAAAGATAAGTTTAAATAAAAACAAAGTTATAAACATAAATGGCAATTAAAATACAAACGGTAATGATAAAAATAAAAGTTTTAGTTTAAGACAGCCAACTAGGTATAGGAAAGAACCTGATATATACATAGAAGAAGACTCTGTGTGTAGTTATATTATTTATGTTAGTATATAAAAATGCTAAGACACCTAATTTTTATAATGATGCAATGAGCAGTAATGAGTCTAAAATTTGGGAAAAACCGATGGATAGAGAGATAGATTGTTCTTTTAAAAATAGAACTTGGATTTCTATAAATAAGCCAATTGATAAAAAAACTCAATATTTCAAATGGGCTTAAACTAAAAAGGCTAACGATAATTTTAAAGCTAGGTAGGTCGTAAGAGAATACTAGCAAAATGATTGAATCAATGATATTTATTAACGAGTTGCAATAATGCAAACTTTAAAAATGTTACTTTCTTATTTTTGTCCAAATAATTTAATTAATAAACACATGGATGTCAAAATGGCGTTTTTACATGGAAAGGCAAAATCTGAAGTATATGTAAATCAGCCACAAGGCTATGATGATGGCTCTAATAAGGTATTCAAATTAGATGAAGCGTTGTATGGATTATGAGAAAGCCCAAGAGCTTGGTATGAGTCAATGATACTTATTTAAAAAGTTTAAGTTTTTAAAGAAGCGAAAATGATTGTTGCTTATATATCTAAAATAACAAAAATGATGATGTATATTTAATTCTATTTGTGGATGACTTACTAGTTTGCTGTAAAAATAAAGAAAAACTAAATGTTGTTTAAAAATTAGTATGTAAACAGTTTTAAATAAACGATTTAGGTAGAATAGGTACTTATCTAGGTATTAGCAACAATTATGACTCTAAAAATGAAAAAATGATACCTGGCCAGAAAAGCTGTATTGAAATATTAGCAAAGATCATAATATTAAAAATTCAGAACTGTATGCGGTTCCTATGAAACAAAATTTGAAGTTAGGAGCAGCGCAATCAGTGTGAGTGATGATGTTCAGCTTAGAAACTTAACTGGAGCTTTTTTGTACGTACGTGCGGGAACTACACTTGACGTTAGCTTTAGTGTAATTTGTTCAAGAAGATTTCTAAATAATCATGATAAAATACATTTTTGAGGATTTTAAAATAATTATTTTTAACATATGATTAACAATTAGTTTATGAACAAAGTAGTAGTTATAATATTATTAGTTGCTTTGTTGATATTGATTGAGCTGACGATATAATTAATAGAAAATCAACGACAGGCTTTGTAATAAGAATGAATGAAAATTTAATTTATTGAAAGTCCAGAAAACAGAAAAGTGTTACGAAATCATCAGCAGAAGTAAAGTTTGCAGCGTTGTCTGATTTCGTGAGAAAATTAAAAGTTATAAAAGATTTATTGCTTGATTGGAATATTAAAGTTTGCAATCAATTTAAAATGTATAAAGATAATTCTGGTACAATAAGTAAAGCTAAGTTTAAAAATTTCACTAAAAAGTCAAAATACATTGAAACTCATTGTCACTATATAAACAAAAGTTATTGGTTTTTGGTGTCAGATAAAACGTCTTCTAGTTTTATTTCCATCCTGTATTTCAAATTCTACTAGTACCTTTAATGAACTTTGTTGTGTCTATTGACACTTTTTCAAATATTCGATTGGTGTGTCTGTAAGAACTAATGATTCCTTTGTTTATATTCATTAAATAATCTTTTCTTATCATTTTGTACACTGACGGATGCTGTTCCGCATTTCTGGCCAAAAAAATCTTTCTTTGATTATATGGAACTTTCTCTACGTAGCAAATAATTGGTTGTACAGGGATCTTATCAAATATTGTTAATAATATATCTGTTATCTATGTAGGTTCCCATTTATCTGTAGAATTTTTCCTTTAAAAAAATTGGGACGTCTGAAGATCCCCCCTCGTTAATACTTTTTAAGCGATTTAAAAGCTGCCATACTATTTTTGGAATTTATTAACTAAGCAGATATTTTAGTGATGACTTTTAAAAAGATATTACGTCTTCTGTAGGTTGTTACTTTTATTTGGTCTACTTTTAGTTTTTTTGATTTTAAGTTACGGAAGTCAAGCACACCTCTTTCTAAGAAACCGTGAGACAAACGTGACTCACTGGCATTCTCTGCTAACAAAGTGAACTGATTATCGCTTTTACTAGCATGTGTAAAATAACATCTACTAGTCATTACATTTGTTTATCATCTTTCACCTATTTGTATCCTCGAGATAATCTGTACTGCTGTCCCTACTTATGTTTACTCACACGTTCCTATTTTCTTGTTCATATCAATTAATCAGTTAAAAAGGATGTAAGTCTGACAATAGCATGAAGTTGGGTACAACACTTTAATTAAGCGGTTCTCTCTTTTATAGTTTTCTTATGGTTAACTATGTTTTTGAGATTTCTTAAAGATTGTTCTGTTATCTGATCTAGCTAAGGTGCCTTAGACCGTCAGTGAAAAAAATTGTCTGTGTCTGGATACTAGAGATTAAATAGATTTCCCTGTGAATATATAAAGTTACTGATAAAGTTCCACCTGCTATATGTTTAAGTAAAATTTCATTTTCATTCAATGAGGATTCAAAATTTGCAGTATATCTGTGGCGTCTTACATCTTACGAGCTTCTGGCTCTACTCACCAGGTGGCCAAGCCCCTAATAGTTCGCTCCCGTCAAGCGGCGAAATTCCCGCACGATTCATATATAAGCGCGATCGAGTCAGTCTAGCCCACACTTCTTCTGTGTCTAAGGCAGGGAGCACGTAATCAGCCTTACTGATGAGTCCTGGCGTGCTCCCGGGACGAAACACTTTTTTCTCTTTTATAGACAACCTCACACGATTTCTATATCTTGTATGAAGTCATTAAACGTATCAAGATTGTAATTATCCATTTCATTTAAGATACCATAAATTTTAAGGTCTGGCTTATCTCAACCAGAAAATCTCATTTTGGAAAGAAAATCCTAACTTTTTTTTTATGGCCTACTATCTCCTTCAGTGGCACTTAAAATTTTCTGTAGACTTCAACTAGGCATTTATGTCAAGTTTTACAATTTTTGGTGAGTAGCATTATCTTTTCTTTTATAATTTTTATTTTTAGAAACGCTAGTTTTATCATGTAACGTAACTGCAATTTTTACAGCTGAGTTTTTTGTACCAGAGTCTGTGTCAACGGTCAAGTCTGTTTCACTTATTTCTTTTCGTAATCTGCTCTTTTGTGGATCATATACTAGTTAACGTTAATCATCTCTTCAGGAGAATTTAGTGTAACTTGAGTCATTTTCTAAGAACATGCTTTTTTAAGGTTGCACCAACGTGTATCATCTTTCTTGAAGGCAAAATTGATTATTGCTAACTATTCTGTGATTTATTTTCATTGTTTGCATTATTAATAATTAAGTTACTGTTTTATTAAATTGTAATGTTAAGCCGCACTCTAGCAACTTAATCGACCCACATATCGATGGGATAACCTGGTGGTCGCTCTCACTGTCCAGAAGCTCGATACTCCACCTTTTAGACAGTAGGAATCTTCGCTCAGCAATACCACCGAGCCACCCACATTTGCTACGCTTGAGCTCTTTCTTGAGCAACGTATCTCAATGCTCGAGATCGTCACATCTTCGACAGATAAGCACAACCACCAGAAGGATAAGGAAGCTGTGCTTGCTTGGATTAACTGTGCTACGTAGAGCACGGTATATATATATATATATGCTTGAATGCGAATTTTTAAGAACATTTTGGTAGAGTGGGATTAGAATGAACAAATACTTTTGCAAGGAAAGTCAAGTTTTAATAAATAAGTGTAATACAGTGGTATTCTTTAAGTGCGTAGCAAAATATGACGGACTTTTACGTTTTGCTGTAGTCTCTTTCTTCAACTAGTAAGTGTATGACCCCCCACCCCAGGACAGGACAGGACAGGAAAAACAAACAAAAACTGCGCAAGCAGCTTTTAACGACGCACGAAGTCTTTGCAGCAGCAGCACCATGTAATGCTGTCATCTCCTACTGTTTAAACAACTACGATCCATTCGGCCACCTAAGTGTGGTGTTCTAATTGGTTAAATTAGATTCCCAGCTAAAAATTTGTCATCAGTTCTTACACAAATTTTTATGTAATTACTTATGTAATTTCTTACGTAATTTCTTATGTAATTTCTTATGTAATTTCTTACATATGTTCTTATGTAAGTTCTCGTATAAGAATTCTTTGAATAGAACTTATGTCGGAACTTGTACACGATCTTACATTTGCTTATCAACCAACAACTTACATAAAATCTTATGTAATTTCTTATGTAAATTCTTATTTTAGTTCTTATAAAAGTTTGTGTATCAGTCATTTAAACGTATTTAATTACTATCTACACACATGTACGGTAAATTTTAAAATGTTTCCTGCATGAAAGCTGTTAGAATAGCTAATATAAATTAGTAAATACCTAAAAAAGCATCTCTTACTTCCACTAAGGGGATTTGAATCTGGTCCAGAGAATCTCCAGTCAATTGTCTTACCCTCTTGGTGGTTCGATTCGTAGGAAAGAATTACCGTCCTTATAAGGTATTTCTAAAACTAATGTTAATTTTTTCATTTTGTGAAGAACATTTACTACCTTAGTTACCTCATTGGTTAATAAACATTTTATGAATGTACATATAACATTGTTTTGAGTCTGATAATGCGTTTCTTGAGGATAAATCTAGTAATTGATTTCACAACTACTTTTCGTTCACGAATATTATTTAAACTTAAATTATACTTTTCATTCTAAGAGAAAAATATTTTATTTTTAAAAGTGTAATAAATTTATTGTAATTACTACAGTAAAGTTGAGAATTAAATTTTTCTTTTCAATACTTTGATGTCGGTATCAAAAACCAGCAACAAAAATAATCTCTGGAAATTCAAAGTAATCAGTGATCCGTTGGGGGCGAAATGTGAGAAAATAAATAAATACAAGTAAAGTGTATTTAAATTTTCTTGCGTTAGTTTATTAATGCACAACGTTTCGCTGACAATATGCGTCAGCCTCATCAGGCGCAGGTACGTTGTTTTAGATTACCTGAGCGGTGACGATTACAAATACATCGTTGAATTTCTTCGTAAAAGGGGAGGCAAAGTAACGTTGCCAAAAAATCTATTCAGGGAAGACAGGGAACGCGAGGAACCTGCTCGTGATAAACCCGGGTTATTTGAAAAGTCGGTCGTGTTTAAAATGTCAGATGAGAAAAAGTCCGAAATGTCAGAAGTCCGAAACTTTAATAAGATAAATGTAGACAGTGAAAATCTTTGGCAGAAATTAGGCGGAAATGAGTCTGTACACGAAGCAGGTCCCTCTTCTCCGTCGCGCACACCGGAAAATACCCAACTTAAAGTAAAGAAAGTGCAAACCATTGAAAACAAATATAAATGGATAAACGTCAGCAAAACGAAGTTGCATATGGCNTGTTAGTATCAGATGTACCTTATGAGGACGTCAATTATTTCCCACGTATCGAATCCACTCTGGCCAAGTGGGTAAGACACTTGACTGGAGATTCTCCGGACCAGTTTCAAATCTTTTTAATGAAGGTAAGAGATTTTTTTTTTTTGTATTTACTAATTCATATTAGCTATTCTAACAGCTTTTAAGCAAAAAAAAATTTTTAATTCATCATGTATGTATTTAGACAGTAATTAAATACGTTTAAACGACTCATGGACGAACTCTTGTAAGAACTTACGTAAGAAATTACATAAGATCTTATTTAAGTTCTTGGTGGATGAGCAAATGTAAGTTCGTGTGCAAGTTCTGACACATGTTCTGTTAAAAGAACTTGTATGAGAACTTACATAAGAACTTACATAAGAAATTACGCAAGAACTTATGTAAGACCTTAACGACGTAACGTGGCCACACGTCTCACTTCCAGCGATCTCACGGCACTGACATCGGTTCAGAGCGTCTCCATCGTCAGCACGTCCAACATCCCAGCAGGAACTCTCGACTGTCGTTACCAGCAGCTGCTGAGCGAGTTCAAGGACATCACCCGCGCAGATAGCTTGGCAGCGAAGCTGCCGAATGTACCGGTGTTCCATCAGATCCATACGACTGGTCCACTGGTCTCCGATCGACCTCGACAACTCGTCGGCCCACGCCTTGAAGCAGCTAAGAAGGAGTTTCAACACCTTCTGAACCTTGGCATCATCCGTCCTTCATCCAGTCAGTAGGCCAGTCTACTTTACCTTTTTCCAAAGGATGACGGAAGCTGGCGCGTGACAGGCGACTACAGACGCCTCAACGCCTCACAGTGGGATAAACTGATATTTTTCGTTTCAAAACTATGTAAACTTCCTTAGAAGAAACATTTATTTATGAAACTTTTTGGATCTTACAGGTATGATGACAAGAAGCAACAGAAAATTAAGGAGAAATGTAAAAAAATGAAATTCTAACCTACAAATTTTGGATTATATCAGAAATTTTTCAATTTAATTTTTTTTTTCTGTTGGAAAATAAGTTTTAAAGAGCTAATATTATACCTCCATACTTATTTTACATATATATAGAGATCGAAGAGGTATCCTGGCAGGATTGCCAATATAGAGATCGAAGAGGTATCCTGGCAGGATCGCCAAAATAGAGATCGTGGAGATCGTCTATAAGAGAAAGAGAAAAAAGTGTTTCGTCCCGAGAGCACGCCAGGACTCATCAGTAAGGCTGATGACGTGCTCCCTGCCTTAGACACAGAAGAAGTGTGGGCTTAGACTATCTCGATCGCGCTTATATAGTAATCGTGCGGGAATTTCGCCGCTTGACGGGAGCGAACTATGAGGGGCTTGGCCACCTGGAGAGTGGAGCCTGAAGCGCAAGAGATGTGAGACGCCACATATATTCTTCATTTTTTTAAATAAAGTATCAAAATTGCGTCTTAAAAGTCACTTTTTAGTCAAAGTCAAGCATAATTCCGAAAAAAAATTATTTTTTTAAGAAAGTTTTCAGGAGTGTAAGTGTTGTGGCTGGAAGTGATAAATAACTGCTTACTAACACAAAAAAAGAAACCTATATATTTATGTGGTACTTGGAAACTTTTTTCGTGTTTTGAAAATTTTTTTTTGCTCTTTTTTTAATATTATTGTTATATGCAGCGATAGATAAAACAGGGCACAGTTAAATGGCTCATAGCTTTAGTTACTAAGCCTTGACACGGAGGTACATTTATTTGTGTATTACACCGGGCGCCAAAACAGGTGAGTGTATTAAACTCAAGCAAAGTGCATCACCATCCTTGCTTTATCCGGTCTACGCATTCCAAACAAACTTATTTTATTGATTATCATAACTTACGTGTTCGGGGCTTACTGTTGTAAACTCTAGTCTACTATCTATATTACACATACTTATGTCAGAATTTGAGGATACGTGCCAAATAGATTTTGAGAACTCTCAAAAGGTTTTGTTTTATCAAACGTAAGAAGAAAGAACTATTCTCGTAGAGCAGTCATGTAATGTGTGTGCTAAGTAGAAGAGTTTTTATCGTGGATATAAGTGATTAGTAAATATCAGCAAGTAAATATTGTGTATTTTCTTGGTGCTCGTATCATACAGTTGCTGCCGACAGGTTCAACAATTATTCAAAATATCGTAGGAAACTTAACAATTTAAATTTATTGCATCGAGAGTGAATGTTCTTATCAGTCTATCAAATTCAGAAAAGTACATTTATTCTTTGATTTTCCTAATGCTAAAAGTTGTAGAGCTACAATTACAAGTAAAAAAAAACTTAAACCGCGACGTTATCCTGGTAAAACGTTAATTGTTATGACAATTAGTCTCGTCATAACTTTACTTGTGCACATTTAGGCTGACGGAAACCTACGTAACTTAAATAAATATAAGTATACTTTAAATATTTGCAGTTTAACGACTTAATTACAATATCCTATTCGATTCCATTTGTATTTCTTACACATCGATATTTTGTGAATAAGAAAAAATAATAGCCGAACAGAATCACTGTTAAATATGTTTATAGATTTTCATTTTAGTGATTACGATTTGTACTTAGTGTGACTTCGCACTAAAAATGTTTGAGCCTACGTTGATATTAGCTGCAGTATGTACTATCTTGGGACTCCTTGTATCTATGTTGAACCCTTATAGAAAAATTGTATTTTTAAAAACCTTAAATTATCTGTAAAAAATTCTATTGATTAACAGTTTGATGTGTGTTTTAACGAAAAAAATTGCAATTTCTTCATAAAAATGCTTTAAGAAATAAAATGAATCAGGACAAAATTTATTGCAATCACTTTTAATTATACAACGAAAGGTCTCGTGCCTATGAAATGGATCCTAAATTTTCATAAATAGTTTGAGAAAATTTAGTATATCATTTACATTTTTTGATCCACCGACTACTTTATTCCAATGATTTATGGAACAGCTATTTTTACGTGATGAAATGAGTTTATAAACGAAGCTGGTAATTAGAAAAACTAAGCAAGCACAACCTTATTTCGATGACATGCGTATAGTGAGGGAAAAATAAATGTAAGAATTAGATAATATTACGATAAAGATTTTTAGTTGAAACTGTGTTCTCTTAATTTGCATTCAATTAATATTGTTATTAACGTAAATAACATG
>NW_019379826.1:964259-992256 GCF_000648655.2 Copidosoma floridanum
CACTGATGCTTGATTATTCATATAATATAGTATACATTTCACAATTTTTTTATTGAATAAATATTTCCAGATAGAACCCTACCCCAACGTTGACTACCTGGGAATGTTTAATACGGAGACATTGATGACATACCTTGTAGGTGGAATAATCAATCTTTTGTAGTATACGTTTCATAATTTCTTTATTAAATAAATATTTCCAGATAGAATCCTACCCTAACGTTGATTACCTGGGAATGTTTTGCGACTCATTAAGTTGTGGAATGACAGCTGAAAGAGAATACATTACTACGATCTGTTTGGCACTATTGTCGTTATCATTTAACTCCTCTGCGGCTTCAAGATGCGTTGGGTGAGAAGGATTTGAAAGTGAATTTTGTCTCTAGTAAATTATATCTTCATCATTCTCCAGCTATGTACATGATGTAATGAAAAAGTTTTGTTTTCATATAGATACATTGTCAATGTTTAATATTATATATGCTATATGTTTTGAATATCAGCAAGTATGTATATGTTAACTAAAGATGACTTATGTGGACAATTATACGTACAGCAATATTAATTACTGGTTTTAACAGAAGATTTCTGTAAATTTATATCAGTAATTAAAAATAGCAACAAATGTATAAGAATATCTGAAACAATGAAATTATCATATTCATAGTCACGTTCTAATATTTCCCTATTAAAAATAAGTAAATGGTTAACAGATAAGAGTTTTTTAAAAATGTTGTCAAACATCGAAAATGGAAATATCGAGAATTTTGATAATAGTAAAAATTGCAATACTGAGATGTATGCTTAAAAATACTCAAAACATTTATTTAATCCAAACATTAATAGTGCAGAAACTACGATACATAATGAATTTACTTACTTTTAAAATAACAAAATTTGAAGTACTATAAAAGAAAATATTGTTACATGTTATAGGGTGGGCACTACTACTTACTTAAGTATTCATAAATTTGACGATAACACATGCATTTATTCTTCAATAGATGTCTTTAATTATATAAAAGAAAAGCACCACATGAATCAAATTTAAGAATAAGAGCAATAGTAATGTTTCTAAGGAACAGCCGCATCGATTAGAAACATCATCAGACTCCTCCTCAGGGGTTCGTCCTAACGTCATACCGACAGAGGAGCTATTTTCCAGATCCACTCCTACATCTAACAGTGAACAGCTAGTTATCTGGAAAATGATCTGAAGAAGAGATATTTTTCAGCCATCAGTGACTGGCGTAACTGTCTCCAGCATGATCTTCATTCGCAAAGACTCCGAGGGTAAGAATCCAGCTAAACGACGCTGGCTCTCCATCATTGAGAATAATAATAAGAAATGACTGAAAATATCACTACTGGCCCTTTTCAGGACTATTGTCAATATTTACGTTCCCTAATTAACCACCAACCTCGTCGGTTATTTTTAGGACTATCGAACGTTAAACTACTCTGCCGACAAATTTATTTTCACTACCATTTCCGGCAACGATTTGTCGACTTAAAAATGACTATAAGGCTAGCCATTATTAAACTAAGCTAGTCATTTACAGGCAGACGTCGTGAGCAGAGTTGTTTGTCACGAGGCTGGGAGCTCAGGCTACCGACGGCCATACTTTAGGCTCTCGACTCTAAGCATTTGACCAGAAATCACCAAACCTCTCTAAGGTCTGCGCTGGGCGAACCCAACAGTGAAGCTATGAAGAAAAAATAGATCACCAAAACGACTGAGATCTGCAGAAAAGAAGGTGCTTTAGACACCAACGTCTCCAGCGTAATACGAGGAAATACTAGGAAAGACATTCATACAACCAGTGGTATACAAGCAAATGTGATACATCTAAATCATTGTATCAAGAGGTGCATATGCATAGATGGCGGCACTTTCAATACAAGCACTCTATATTCTTCATACATGCCCTTTTTTCAATATCCAATATACTTAAAACTCATAATATCAAATCACATTAATTCTTCTTGAAGAACATTTTCTTAAGAAATAAATAAGAATGACAAAAATATCCTCCCTGGGTGCAGATCAAATACACAACCTTCTGTTTACTAGACAGTTGCTCTACCAGTTGAGCTACCAAGGAGCTGTACATTCACTCGCACCGTAAGTTAAGATAAGTTTCTCATTCTTAATTTTCAGAGCTGTCTTTTACCAAAACCCGACAAAAAAGTTTTGTGACTCTAATGCTTGTCGGTAAATTAGAAATTTTTACGACTAAATATTTTTTCTTATTCTTATTTATTTAGAAGAAAATTTTTTTTTAGAAGAATTAATAAGAAGAATCTATGCATATGCACCTCTTGATATAATGATTTAGATGTATCAACATTCGCTTGTATACCATTGGTTGTATGAATTTCTAATTTACCGACAAGCATTAGGGTCACATAACTATTTTGCGAAAGAGTTCTACAACTAGCTCTAACGTTCTAGACGTTGTAGTTTTTCTCCCGTTCACTCTGGTGCTACAACAGCAGGCCAAAGAAGATCACCCTGAGGTATCCAGGCAGTCACATTTGCCGGAAACTTCAGTAAGTAAGAACTTAGCTCATCAGTACTTGTTAGGGTCATTCAACGTTTAACTACCTCGCCAAAAAATATATTACAATTCAACAAAGTTGAAAAAAAATAGCCTTTAGGGCTCAAAAAAGTTGTAACAATGCCTATAGTCGCAAGAGTGCAGACTGGAAGGAAAATTTCAAATGCTTTAAATGTATACGATTTTAGGCGTCAAGAAACTGACACAGAACATTAATTGAGGTTGAATCAGCAGCGTCAAAATCGACATATAAAGAATCCATTACGTGAGAGATCTGCTTTTCATTATAATCCTGACAGTAATCACTCAAATCTTCCAGATTTTGAAGTAGATGGAATAATACGTATTTGTATTCATTTGGCCCACAAAAGTTGGATTTAATTATCTTCGATGAATATTTCGTTAATGTTTAATTGTTTTACTTGTCAACATCACAACTTATAGGGCGTAGACATTAAGAAAAAGTGTTTTTCGTTGCATTACCTGAGTGCAAACAAATTACTCTGGATACGCTTACAAATGTAGTTTTTTTACACTTGCTCCATAGTCTTCTAATAATTCAGTGAGTTAAATATTTTATACGTTAACTATAAGTTTTCCGGGGAGAGCAAAGCTATCTTTCAAACATAGTAAAAATACTGATTGTCTTAAAAAATTGCCATTCGTAATTTTTAAATGACCATGTTAATTTTTCGCACATTACGCTAGTTTCGAGCGGAAGCAGCTGTGGCCTTAATAAGGGCTTAATGTACACGATTGAGTTTAAATGTCATCATCCTGTAACAGCTACATTTCTATATACATATATACATTAGTACTTACAAAGTCTAGATGAAACAGCGTATGGTGAAGATTTATTTGAATAACTGTTAATCTTGAAATTCATTGCTTATGTCGAATGATGCTCTTAGACCACTGTAGTTGAATCGGGTAATGGGATACATGCGATATATCACCGATTATCCAAATATTTATTGACAGACTTGTAAACTACAAACTTTACTCAACTCAATTAACAAATAATAACATGTTTAGCTGTTGGACAAATTTTACTTTTTTACACTCCAATAGTGACATGACGTTGGTGAGTAATTGATAATATATCGCATGTATAAAGTTTTTCGTAAAAACTCCAACATAGTCGTAAGAATAATACATTGATTAATATATATCAGTTGATTAGTCATAATAAGTAAATGAATCAAACGACTAAAAAATGCATAGTATTTTAGACTTGTGTGAATCTTTTAGAGTCGTCAGTTATTTTTATAAGTTAACAAGCCATGAATTCTCAATATTGCTGGAACATCAACGTTTGAGCTGGAGTGATGAGCAATTTGATCATAAGAAATTAATTGTTTAACTAATAGCAGTAGTTTTTGTCAGAAATGTGCATCTTTCTAGAGCGGTCCCTGGTTCCAAGAGGAGTGGCAAGGCCTCGCCCAAGGGACGATTGGGACAAGTCTGATTGAATGCGCATTTTTTACACATCTGTTTTTTCCTATCGAGAACAAACCAGCTCCTCAAAAACACTAGAGGTAGAAAAAAAATTCCACCTCACAAAGGCATTTTTTAAAACTGTTCATTCTCGATTTTTTTGTAATAAACTGTCACGTAAAGTAATTTTTTTTTCGTATGTGGTCGTTAACGACATTTCAGATTTATAGTCTGGTGGATTTATAGTTCAGAAAGTTTATTTATATTTTGTTAAATGAGTTAGATCCACGAATTACATCCACTTATTTTTAAAGATTGGTCTATTCTTTTTACCACCAAGTCTTACTAGTGTTATTTACCTTCATTTCCTGCGAAACAATTTGCTGGGACCGCTGAAAAACATTCTTTTGGTAGTTCATAGAGTCATGTTGTATCAGCATGATAAAGCTCCATCACACTTTTTTGCAGTCGTACGAGCATACTTGGATGTGTGATTTCCCGATCGCTGGATTGGCCGAAATGACCTAATTAAACAGCCTGATCTCCAGGCATAACCCCACTTGACTACTTTTTGTGGGGTTTTATTGAGGAGATCGTGTATAAAACACGAATAAACGCCGCTGAAAAGTGCTGCAAACGTATCGTAAGGGCTTTTGAAGAAATCCGACAAAGAGAGATGGTACAACATGCCATTAATAATATCGAAAGAAGAGCGAATCTAGTCACAGAGAACAATCGAGGACATTTTAAGCACCTTCTATAAAAAAGCGATTTTCAAATTGGTACATAAATATAGTAAGAAATTAATTTTTTTTTCTTTTGTTTTTTTTTTTATACTGTTGTATTTTTTTTTTTTTTTTTCAGTACATTCGCCAACTATTTGGGACAAGTGTAACCATATATAAGACGAAGAGAATAGAACGACGCACTGCTTCCAGAGTACTAAATTACAGAGACCAAGGGTCATCCATCAAACTCAAATGTTTTCATTTTTCTGATGGAAGGAAAGCTTCTTTATTGAATTATTTGTTCTCTCTACTTTCAACACCTTACCACAAGTTGAATAAACTTCATTAAAAGTGCCGAATAAAAGAAAAAGAAGTTTAATTTTTTTAGTATTTTGCAAATATTGGCCACGCGCATAATCACCAAGAGCGTTCCTGCGCGTTACTGCACGTGACCTACCTTCTTAGTAGCTACAACATACTCAGCGAAAAATACGGAATAAAAAAAAGCAAATTAAAGCAAGTGTCCCCTTTAACTTTTAAATATTGTAAATTTGTAAGAATAACAAAAGGAGAAGAGTATTTATTATACTCGCTTGATAAAAAGCAAGGAGGCAGGCAAAGTGCATCAGAAAAAAGCCCGTAAAGCACATCAATTCTCAATGTTTTTTTTAATTGAAAAGGAATAAGATTCTTTGGTCAGACGCTCTTCCATCATATAGACGACCTTAGTTCCACGAGTTCATTGCAATATGTAGTTCAGCTGAATACACCCACGATTAATCTACAAAAGAAAACAAACAACATGTTATTCTTTAACAAAACTAGAAGATCTTGATCACGCTCATGATCACGCATGGAGTACATACCTGCCTTGCTTCCGTCGTAGCAGTGAGAAAAATGCACATAAGAAAATAATTGACTGCTCACCTGAATAGGTACGGGATTCTGTACAAGTAAAATTGACTTTTTATAAAAAATAAAAAAAAAAGATCCCGAGATGTTTTGAACTTGGTACCTATAAGAAGAAAAGAGTACAGTCAGCCCACTTCACTGTCTCGCAAAATAGATATTCTAGTGTCAATTTGACATATGTATAGAAAGACTTCTGAAGCTCAAGCTAATTGATAGTCATATTTTATTCTCGTAAAACAGTTTTTAGTTTAATGCTAAAGTATAATATCAGGTATTGTGAATATGAGCTCTAGCGCTTGTGAGTCTTAAGAGATCACGCCAACCAATGCGCTTTACTCATATAGTTATCTCATACTTCAGTATTGGTAATTTACTCATTCAGGAAAAAAGAGAACTTATTTCGCCATAATCGCTAAATCAATGGAAAAAATGTTGGTTTAAATGTAGGAAAGCGCATCAAATCTTCACATTTTTTTTACTTCAAAAAAAAAAAAATCCTATGGTCACAAACTAGTTTTCTAAGTTTCAGCTGACCTGCTGAGTGCTCGCGTCCTCGATCAGCAACAAAATTCTATCATTTATTAACAAAATAAAGATTTATTAATCGTGCGCACGATCACGCGTCGCGTACCTACCCACCCTAGGTACCTACCTTCTTACTTAGTAGCTACGAAACATTCTTAGAAAAAAAAAGAAGCAAGTATCCGCTTCAATTTTTTTTTTTAACCTAGAGTAAACGAAAAAAATGGACCAAGGGATTTTACTGTACTTGCTGAATAAAGTTAAAAATGGTATAGGCTACATGTAATAAAAGGAAGCACATTAAATCGGAATTGAAATAAACATCGATGTTTTTTTTTTAAATCGGGGAATATAAATCGATACTAACTAACAAGAATACACAGACTCTTATGGACAATGACCTAATATGGAAACCTAAGTTGGAAAGTGTACCTCCTTCAGAACTTCCACTTACTCGTTTTTTTATGACTCCATTATTTTGTAGGGTTTCCATAAATAATGAAACATCACTTGGTTGTCTTAGCAAAATTTTTTTATCAAGTTGTGCATAAGAAAAAAAATTTTTGCTCAAGAAAACCAAGTGGTATTTCATTGTGAATGTTAACCCTAAATAATCTAATGTAAGTGTTTATTTCAACAACAATGTATTTTTAATAACTAAAAAAAGTCTTTTGAGTCCTTAGTATAACATTAACACCAAAAAATGCTTTTTTTATAATTTCATGAAAAAAAAGGAAATTTGTCGTATGAAATGCATATAACGTATGAATGAACATAATAAATATTACTATCAAATGTGATTCCTAAGAAAAACTCTCCGAAATTTATTGATACCGTAATACTCATTAACAAAATACAAGTAAGTGAGGAAAAAAATTTTTTTCATCAATGCACTGTTAAATACGTATTTTTTAGCTCAGAAGTATACTGAACAACCAAAGAAATTACGTCAGTTGTGAAAGATGTATTATTGCTCAAATAAACGCTTGTAATAGATCCTTGTTCGTAATAGGCTGTATATTTTTTTTAGTTAGTATCGACACATTGTCCCCTAAATGTAACGCTATTTTAAATTGCTGCACGAAGCAACTAGTCATTTATTTATTTTGAGTGAGAGAAATTGATGTAATTCTTAGGACCATTTAGTGTCAAGCTTTGCTTCTTACGACAATAATGAGTAATCATACATTAAAATAACATAATAATAATTACACTTAACTTGCACGTCAGTAAGGCTCGATTGCAATCTTAATATTTTTTTTTTACTAATTAGGAAAAAAAATATTAGGGAGTCTGTACTAATGATTTACGGTTATTCATTTATTTATCTTCTACTTAATAAAATGAAAAGTCAATCAACTAGCTAAGTGCTGAAGCCAAATTGTCAGTTCTTGCACATGAAATCAAATAAAAATAATTGAGTAACTCAGAGTCTATGTCCTACATCAATTTATTCATTCAGCACTCAAGAGGAAATAATGAGATTATTGAGCTTACTCAGCGCAAAAGCTTATTTACTACCGCATCAATAATTATTGTAGATAATAAACATTTATATTTCAGCTATCTAGTGCTAATAATTAATGGGCGTCGTAATTATAAATTAAAATAAAACAATAACGTATAATTTAAAAAGTAGAAAGACTCGCTCATAACCTATTTTATTTTCCCTATGCAATTTATTAAAAAAATAATAGAGATCAATTTGTTGTTTAAGAGTAAGTAGTATAATAAATAACCTTACTGACTTTTTGAGCTTGCTTGCAGCCTTTTGAATGATAGATGAAATAAATAAAATTTCCTATAGAAACTATAAAATTTGTTATTATCGATGTTAAACAGTCATTTATTCATTTATTTATTTATGACTTAAGGAAGAGTAATAAGATTAATAAAGTTACTAAGAGCTCGGATACATTTTTGTCAGTAAATATTTAACACAGTACCACTTATGCTCACCACAGTAGAATTGTTTACTGCAAGTGATATTTTCCTGCTGCCTTATTATTAGTTCATTGAATGAAAACACCAAATGTAAAAGTTATTTACCTCTCGTAATGATTTACCTGTTTTTTAATACTAGGAAAAATAATTTTTTTTTTACAATTGAGATTGTCATCATGAAGTCACCATCACCTGCTTGTTAATAACTAATGATGTTGTTATAAGAAACTATTTAAACACTAAGCACTGATGCTTGATTATTCATATATTACTAATTCATGAGTTAGTAACAAAAGACCATAAATGCGTGTTTATCACGCTATAAAAAGTGTGTAAAGTTATAGCAAATAACAATTGAACTCCCTACTACTTGCATTTTGATACATTGTTGTCAAATATTTCATCTACTACCTATGAAAAAACAACAACTAGGCGAATATTTGAAACAAAATAACTGCATGACTACCTTACGTCCAGTTTACTATCAACCACAGTTATAGTCTTGTAAGGTTTTGAAAAGACCACTTTTTTTACCCTAAGCAGGTAAAATACCTGCTATTACGATCTTTACTGCTGTTTGTTTAACATTAATTCTCACTTCAAATAAGTCTTACCATTTTTGCCTACTTTAACTATTTGCCTTTCTTCTTCGACTACTAAATAAGCCTACACTCTTACATCGCATAGCTCTCGTTGATTGGTCAAATTCGCATGCAGTTTATTAGTCGAATTGTTAAAACAACGCATTTAATCGAAAACCTGCAATAAGCTTTTTTGTTAATCTTAACGAGCTTGATCGCACCATATAATTTTCCGGGATTATCTATATGTATAAGGTAGAGATATATCTATGCTTGATGTATAGCTAATCCTTACAACAGAAAAAAAGTGACAGAAAAAATCCAGATCGTTGGCTCGAAAAAAAAATTTTGAATGAATTAAATATTTTCACTCACAAAAAATGACAAGTAACTCAAGAATACATATCATATAACAGTGAAGCTTGTAATATTGCAATGCGTATTCTTATTTTTTCAGGAGTTGTGATGAAAGTTTTTCTTATTAGTCACTTATAAGGCACAGGTATTGGTTACCTGTACAAGACGCACTATATGTGGTCGTTGAGATAATTTAACCAAAAATATTATCAAAAATATCCTTAAAATCAATATAAGTAGGCCACTTTTAAAGAGTGCTTGATAAATATTGGTACGAAAAATATTTTTGAAGATTAAGTCACTTGACTGGGGAGTTCCAAATATGCATCTCTGTTTAAATGAATTATGTAAATGCCAGTCGTGCATTGCAATTGGAGAATGTAAAAAACATTCAGTGGTTCAGAAGCCATGTAATGATCAAAAAAACAATAATAAAAAAAAGTCTTCTTTGAGTGTCACGTATATTTATTCTGCGTCATGTCAGACCAACAGATCACCAGATCTTCATCTTTAACTGTGCGGAGGGCCCCAAAGAGGTCACAGTAAACCTGATACAGCCAGCCAATGTAAAGGCTAGCCTTGGGTAAAGAGGATTAAAAAACGGAACTTTTCCCTCAGACTATATATATATATAACTAAANTACACACACATACACATATATATATATATATATATATATAGTTAGATTCTTTTTACAGGCTCTTTCAAATTTAAATTCAATATGAGACTTAGAAAACAGATGTCGTGATGATTTTTATTTTCCTATTCCAGACGATATTACGTCAGATATAAAAGCAATACAGAAAAATTAAATTGTGTAAAAAAAGGTACGATAATCTGCATCATAAATTGAGCGTTAGGATTTTTTTTTTATAATCCTGGAGGGTCAGAAAAAATTTTTGAATACAAGACATTAACTTATTATTTTATTTCAGATAAAAAAAATGTATATCCATGGCATTGACAGGCACTGCATCTATCGTACTCTTAAAAGGTATAACCAGTCACAAGACTGGCAAAGCAAATTATTATTACAGTTAGAAGATATACAATGTTTATTTTTAGAGTTTGATGAGAAAAAAATTCAGCGAAGTTGATTTAATCACATGCGATAAAGCATGAATAAGCCAAAATGGTTTACATAAAAACACTTTTAAATATTAGAATATTATAACAAATAATGATTAACAACAAAAGATTAAAAGGAAAGTAGTCCATGTAGGGACCTGTTAAAAAAAAAAAAAAATTTTTAATGTAAAACACAGATAACAAAATCTAATTTATGGGAGAGAGTGGTGTAAGAGATCTGTGTAAGAAATAAAAAATACCAAGTCCACGTAAGGTGTCGTGAGTCGGTACGTGTGGGATGGCTTTGTAAAAAATAAAAAAAGAATAAGTACGTATAAAAGGTTCAGGGGTCTTAAAAGCAAATGGTGACCTTCAAACAGGCAGTGGCGTTGGCTCAGTGGTAAGCGTGCTTGTTACTGATGCAACGCTGTTCTAGGAGTAGTGGTTTTGATTCCCGGTGAATGAAGATTTTTAAAAACTGTTTTTATCAGAATAAGTTCCTATGTAACCCCGGCTGTTTCGGGGCGGGTTTTCCTGTGCAATTTTCCTTCAGAGTAATTCCAGGGTTTTTTCCTTGCCTCACAGGTCTTCCAGCTTAGGTGAATGCAAGACAGTGTCAGAAGGTAAGGATAAGCAGATCTAAAGCGCCAGGCAGGGATCGCCAGCCTTACCGGCCACGAGTGGTCCCTGAAACATGGGGTTTCTCCCGCGATGCTAATTAGCCCGGATCCGATGCTTCGGCAAAGAGCGCCGGCTTAAGCGATGAGGAATGGACGTCCTGAAATATGGAGTCCTCTGCGAGAAAAGACTACACAGTGGCGAGTGAACCCGATGCACCATTAGTGCAGAGAGTGTCAGCTTAACTGGCAATGTGTTCCACCGGAGATACTCACACTGTGCCCATGGTTTAGGTATAGCATCAGTAAAAGGTTTGGAAAATGGGTGCGAAAATACACCGCCACACATAGGTGGCGAGTGGGTGTCCCCGGTGACTTGGCCTAAGAGCTGTCGCGCTAACCCGGTAGAAAAAAAAATTTTTTAAATAAAAAATCAATAAATAAATAAGAAAAAAAAAAGAGACTGTATACAAGGGAAAATAAATACACGTAAACGTCCACAGGCCTCCACTTTTTTGCGCGCTATGCTTGCCAATCCTTACAACTCTAACTTCGGAAGGAATTTAAAGTTTTTATAAGGTTCTTCAACAAATCTCGTGACATAGAAAATAATGCATGTTTTTTAAATATATTATGTTCTTTTACCGATTTTTTCTAGATTTTATAGTTTGCTCATATAAAACAAATCAATTCCTAAATATTATAAAATCAGTTACCTCTTAAAACGTAATAGAAATCAATAACATAATCATAAAACTATATTTGCCTTATAATTTTGATCTGAAATTCTTGCATCTATATTTTTAAAAAGATAAAAGAAATTTGTATGCAAACAATCTTAAAAAAGTTGCTGTATCTAATTTTAATTTATACATTTTTTATTCAAATATTTGTAAAATGTCTTTTGTGGAACAAAATGTTTTGTTAATGCATATTTTTTTAACAATTCTTTACTAATTTTGGGACAAATTTCAGAATTTTCTGAATCTGTTATCCAATGTATTTTTTGTGACGTCGTAAATCTACAGTTCTTCTAAATTTTGCTTTACGCATAGTGAATTTATTACTTAATTATTATACATAATATTATGCATTATTATTAAATGATGAAAATACTTTTTTTAGAAATAATTAAATTACAAATTAATGCTGAACAAAAATAATAAATTTTTTTTCTGATAACTACAATTTTAATATCATAACTTGGTCTGTATGTAAAAAAATAAATGTAGACAAGAGAAATAACAGTATATGGACAGTAAGGAGAGAAAAGAGATTAGTAAAAAACTTTGTTATGATTTTTTTGTGTTAAAATAATACAACATTTACTAAATTCTCCCTTTTTTTGTTTGGTACACTTTTTAATTAATATTAGAGTATCGTTATAAAACGGTGATTACTTTTTGATTCCTCATAAGCTTAACAAGTGTTAACACAACATAATTAAGTATAAATCAGAATATAACATCAAAAAATCATACTCATTCAAGGAAAATTTTTTGGGAACCATTTATTCTAATAACTATCTTATTATTTACATCTTATCTTAAAGGTTGTGATTTTTGTTTTATTTTACACATGGAACAATAATTTTCAAGTGTTCTTGTTTTTACAAGAAGTTTAAATATTTAATTCTGATGTACAAAAATAAAATGTCTAAATAAATATTAAGTGATTTCTTTCAGAATTATGCTCTGATAACTTCTATTTGAAACGAGAAGGGTTCAAGAAAAATTTTTTTCTTAAACTATATATTAGTCCCTTGTAAAAGTTTTACGAGTATATTACTTAAGGTGATATCTTATTTTTTTTTAATTTTTTGTGGAATCATAGGAACCTTGTTTCAAATAGTTAAATTCACTTATACTGACTTTTCTTTACTCTCATCCTTTTAGTACGTTTTACCTATTTGTTAAATATAAAGCTAAACAGAAAAGTTTATTGTTGACTACACATTTAAGAAGTTTAAAATATGTTGTTCTAGTCCAAGTCATTAAAATCGTAAGTATATTTTTTTTCTATTAAAAAAATAAGTGGACAATGGGGTACTCTAGTATAAAGTTATTCTTTTATAAAATTACATGGCAAACAATACAATTTTAAGTATAAAAATACCTTCTATGTAACAATATCGTGTAGGAAGTCGGTGCAATTGTCGTGAGGATGAGTATACCATCGTTGATTCGGTGTGATTTTAATTATTATTCAATGAGTTAACGATTATAAACAACATATTACGGCACTATACACTAAAAATAATATACAGGCTGGCCAGTCCAAGACTGTGCACTTTCATCAAATCTTCCGGTGATTTTAGAACAACATCTACTGCCTACGCTGATTACATCTGTAACGTTACGCTCACATCTATCACGTACGATCCTACACTTATATATCGTCCATATTCAATACCCAAAATATAATTGTGTATAAAAAATTAAGAAAAACCATCCTGTAGTATAGTTTTCTTCAATAGGGTAGTATTACATGCCAGTGAATGTCCCTTCAGGACGTTCATTACACATAAATTTTTTGGACAGAAATTATTCAAACGTCAAACGTATATTGAAATAGGATAAAAAATAGCCACAAGCATTGCAGCTTGTTTGATTGTACCATCATTTCATACATGAAACGTTTGAAAAAATAGATATTGAACATGTAACCATATGAAAAAATTACATCAAATGGCAATTATATGATTCGTAGGAATCTCCTAATTTCTTTCGGGTACAAAAGATTACCTTTAGAAAAATCTATCGAATTTTCAAATAGACCCACAAGTTAAATTTTAAATAAATTTAGAAACAGAAGATGAGGTGTACGTGAAAGGAAGTTCTTTCAAGTTCTTTCAAAAACATTAAAAAAAAAAAATTATTTTATTAAGTAAGTTGTTTATTTATTTAATTTACAACGAAACCAAATAAATTTATGTGCGTTAAAAAAAAATTTCTATGAATAATAAGTTACAAACTGTAAGATAACATGAAGTAATTGGTTTCCACTGTTGGGCCTGCTCATAGCAGAGTAGGTAAGGGCCGTATTCAGAAAGTAAGAGGTCAGGGGTTCAAACCTCTTCGGAAACTTAAAACTTTCATAAAATTTAAGACTTGTGGCATGTCGATGTGATGAGGCATCATATGGTATAGAGGAAGAAAAAAGTACGTCACGAGGGGCAGGGCAAAGGGGGAAAATCCACTTCCGTCACACTTTTTCTCAAAGTCAAAATCTGAAATCGTTGATATACCCCCGCACACAACGCGCCTATAGAAGTATAATTTCAAACAGTTATAATTAAAGATTTTACACACAGAAATTTTGCCTAATTTTTTAAGAACGGTAGACATTTAAGTTTTGCCAGTCTGTTTGTATATAAATTTGAAAATATTTTTTTAGGTAATGTTTCAGTAACTTAACAATTTATAAAAAATATAGTAATAAAATGTCATTTTTAGAAGATTCTTACATTGCTTTACAGCTTCTATTTTAGATATTATTACGTTAAATGACTGAAATAATTTTAATTTATTTTCTAATTAGTCAGGGCACCAAAGATTTTGGGCATGGTTGTCAATCATTACGAAGCGTTTTTAGGCTTAGAGGAAGAAAAAAAACATAAAGAACAATACCTAAAAGTCTTGACTTAAACCAAAATATGCGTCATGGATTTTTTAATGCAAACTATTTTTTGATTTTTTTTGGTTTTCCTTTAATATCTTAAAAACTATGGAATGTAGAAAAAAATGTTAAACACAAAAGTTGTTCAAAAGATAATTTTGCATGACAAATAGCTGTTCCATACAACTAAAAAAAAATTTTCATTGTTTAAACCATTGTAACAGTAAAAAAACTCCAAAAATTGGCAATGTGTCAACATGCATGTGAAGTTACTTGAAATTTTCTGAAAATTAAGTATGTTATTAACAAGTGAAGCAACTATCCAACGCTATGTCTGATCAAAAAACTTCAAACACGGCAACCTATTGCTAAATTATTAGTTGAAAATATTGATTCCTCGTACCACTGGCAAACAAAAATGAATCAAGATCTGCTTTTTGATATCGGGAGGTAATAATAATATCTTTAATCTGTCAAAAATTGTCTGATTAACAAATAAAAAAGTTATTTAACAGAAACTAGAAACAGAAGACACTATTTCGGTAAACGATTTTTGTTTGATTTATAACCTGTTGCAATCAATTGTGCTCATTTTTTCAACCAACTTAAAAAAATTTTTTTCTTGTAGGGTTAGTAGAAACTGAGATACTGCTTTGATTTTTTGCTTGTAGCCACGGCCAAAACCGTTTTTTTAACTCTGGATCCGGCTTGATCTCTTCGTTAATGTTAATGTTAATTGTGCATGTACTATTTTTTCTGTTTCAGTTAAGCCAATAGTTTTGGCTCAACTGACTGATAACGTTATTATGACATTGTGCACGTTTCGCGACGATTAAGCTCGCAATGACAGTCTGACACTACGTATGCATATAAGGTCGATTTGCGTCTGCCTGCGGCTCGTTTTAGTTTTAGCCAGAACTTCACTTGCTCAATCAATTACGCATAAACAAAACCATCTATGAGGGTGTGCTTTTGCTCATTACTATGTTATTTTTTCTCAGGTTTCTGATAGTTTAGTTTATTGTACCGTATCCTTAGAGTAACTTATGGTAAATACATTTCTTTCGAGTGTATGGTACGTATGAGAACTTTAAAGCTGTTTTTAGCAATTTCAACATAGTACACGTAACACTTTGATTACTATTGTTTATGCTTCACAATATTTGATTGATAATGTTTCAAGTACTTTATCAAACTTTAGAAATTAATTGCTTTTATAAGCATATTTACCATCGATAACCAGTACGCACACAATATCACGTACTGTTCTCATTGTCTCTATTTTTGTAGTCGTACATCACAAGTAAAAATTGTTTTTATCAGCAGTTAGTGTCGATAACGAATACGCGCATAATATCTCGTACTGCTCTTATTATTTCTATTTTCGTAAACGTACGTAATAAGTGCATTTTTTTCAAGTACTTGAACGTTGTAGCTGTGCTTATATAAGTTACGCACCACTACATCTCTCATATCACAACAATTACGTGAGTCTCACGTTAAATATGCGATATTAATAGGATACAAGTAGTAATATTTTTATATGTATAGATATTTGTGTGAAGTAGTATACTCTCATACATACTATTTGTAGGGCAGTAAAATTACGAAGTTTTAATGTATCGCGCGGTACAGCCACGCATACACGGTGCCTCGTAGGCATGCACGGCTGCCGAAGAAAGCAAAAGAATGTGAACCCACTTGGAGGGTCGTCGTGGAAGGGTATTACGATGGAGAGGCGCGTGTTAGAAGTTAGAAAAAAGTTTTTTTTTTCGACAATCGAAAGAGGGAATAGTCGGGGATCAGAGGACTCACATTCAACCAGCTCTTGCGTTGAGTAATTTTAAATTTACGAGGCAGAACCAAAGTAAGTAGCACGAGGTTTTCACGTTGGACGTTGAGATTTTAGCTCATGGATTGCTTGAAAAGGCAGTTCCTCGTCACCGAGGTATTAAAACCCTAGCGATGGTCTCAACGGTGTGCCTTAATGATCTGATGGTGCTTCATTTTGTTCTTTCTTCTCTATGATTTCTATATTAGTCCTCCGTGATTCTGGTGGTGGTCGTATTTTCGGGCGCATAAGTTGGGATTTCCGTAAAGTCAAAAATATTATTCCGTCTATATTTTTCTCAAATTGATCTCACAGCAAAATATTATTCACGTCGTAATCGATAATTTTCGTTTGAAGTTTTGTTGAAGTGGAAAGCCAGTGACTATCACAACTAATATTTTGTTGAGCGCGAGTTTTCTTGTTCTTTTTTTCCCGTGTTTATGTTGTAAAGGAATTTGCGGCACACGTTAAGTTGTAAGAAAGCCATTTTATTAAATTTCGTAAAGTTAATTCAGATCATATGTGGAGTAAAAGTCAATGTGATACTTCGAGATCTTTAATAGATTCATATTTTTAATTTATTTAACACTAAATTACTGGAAACGAGTTGTAGTATTTTGTTACCAAATCATTTCTAGTGTTTCCTTTTCATATTTATTTTATTAGTTACAAAGAAATAATCAAATTATTAAGTTTCGCTAATCCAATTCTACGTTGAACTATTGTAATCGAGTATCTTTTGAAATCAGTTTTTTTTTTCGATACGAATTACTTGAGTGTAAGTTTCCTTTACAAATACTATTCGAAATAAGAAACAATTATTTACTTTCATTTTCCTTTTTTTTATAATATATTTAAAACGTACAGTAACATTGATTTGATGTATTCCATAAAATTAAATACATTAGCATAAAAACGAGATTACTGTCTCTCTGAATTTTACAAGTGTTGACAAGTAAAACTACTTTCCTCTATTTCCTTCCGCGTTAAAATATCGTTATATTATCTGGTAAGTTCATTCAAAGAAATATAAGTTCTTTTCGTTAACATTTGTATTCCTCATTGAGCAACAACATTCATTTTCTTGAAATTTCCACACTGCCTCACAATATTTAAACTCAAAATATTTTCGAACAAAATTTAGTTTTCGGTGAACCACACGTCTGTACTTATATAAATGACATACTTGTACATCAGAATAAAGATGAAAATATCCCACAAGTCGACGTTTTTTGGCTACTTGTACCAAGAAATCTGAAGTTCCATCGTCATATTCATAATTAGTCTCTTCTAACTCGTACTCCATTATCACTTGTACAGCGTTTATATTTTCCACTGCTTTTTGAACTGTTTCGTCAAGTAGATCATAATTTTCATTATCGTCCAAGTGGTTCTCTTCAATATTAAAGCAATTTTTCTCTGGCATTTTTGAAAGATTTTGAACACGTTACATTTACAGAATGAATATATCTTACTACGATATCCTTTTGTGCAACAACAAAATATCACATTTTTCGGGCAACGCACTTGTAATCGTTAAAACGAGGAATAAAACGCTGTTCATATCCATATTTGTTGCTTCCCAAAATTTGTTGCTTTCTTTATCGTATCCATATTCAGCAGCCTGATTTAAAAATAAACGCGCATGCAGTGCTTGGCTGCGGCAGACTTTGTAGGTGGCAACATAGTCAAATTAGTAAAATTACGTAGTGACATCAATATTAGTAACTTATATCCTCAAGTATCTAGCGAACTACCTGTCTTATTCATATCACATACAGTACACACATACTTTACTCCAGCATTTATGAACTCTAAAGGAGTGGTTTCAGCGTCATTCTAATATAAAATTTCGTTTATCTAGGATCTAGGACATCTAACTAGGTTATCTATGACAGCATCATTGAGTTATGGTTTCTTGAACTTTGTCTTTGTCTTTCTTACAGTATAAAAACTTGGAGTGGTATCGCAACCTAAAACAGAATAAATAATGGCGATAAGTTTTTGTGTGGAAGGGAATTCAGAACTATTTGGATCATACATTTGTTTTACATTGTTTTTTTTTTACTTTTATATAGAATATATCATTTTTTTGTGATCTCAACTGGGTAAGTATAAAAAAACAAGTGGTCACAGACTCGGTAGTGTCGCTAAGGGTGATTTCTGAATAGACTATCAACGCATCGGTGTCTTTGTGCACCTATTTGTGTAATATCGACGTTGACTCCAATTTTTCACGTAAGAGTTACATAGAGTTTTGTTTGTTTTAGTAGTTGCTTGAAAACTTATTTTGTGCGATCGCCAAAATATTGCTTAAGACGTCAACATTAGGACAAACACATTTTTTCTCGACGTTTTTTTCTACTTTTATCGCTCATATCATCTGGATAGCTGTTGAAAATCTAGAAAAAAGATCTACAAAATAAAAAAAATTGATTGTAATAGGTCATTTTATTTATTCCTTTAACTTATAACGTTAAAACGTCCCTGTTTTTCGAATACGTTTTTGAATAATGTAATTTGCGAGAATTAATAAAATAAACATTGTAGTTGATAAAGTAACTCCTTAAAAAGAGAATTCAATCAAAATCATTACTATAACATGTAAGAAAAAAATGATAGCAATTTTACGGAAGCATGTTTGTTATAAGCAAATGACTTTGCACAAAAACTATTAATTATATTGATTTAAAATTTTGAGCATTGATTAACGCCATTAACACAGAAGTTTCATTTATTTTGGGAATATTTAATTGACAGGGTTGTTTGTTATTAACAATCGAAAAATATGCTAGTTTTAGTGGTTTTTTCAACTTTGTGGACGAACGAAATGACCTACTGCGATCAATTTTTTATTTTGTAGATCTTTTTAAGAGATACATTATCCATATGGAATAATTTTTCGTACGGTATATACTTTTTATGCTATTTGAAAAACACCAATTTTTTTCACTTTACGAATTTTTGAAACAACGTTTCAAAAAAAATATCCTGTTCCTGAAGACGGATATTTAAAAGTCTACATTAATTCTGTATGAAAATATTTTTTTTCCAGCAGTATCTGTGAATTTTTAAAACGGGATTTTAAACAGGTATTTCTCTTACACTACCAGTGCTCCAAACAACTCTGTGTAAAATCCGTTGCTATGTTCATAATATTTGGCCTATCTGAAAAGGAATTGCGTGCTACAAGTCTTTAAGAAGATTTGTTTCAGTCTTCATTATCTCACTGTATACGTGCATTTGCAGCATCAATGTATTGATCACTGATTGCGTTTGTTATAAACTGACAAAATTCAAAAAAATTTTGATGGATATCAAGCAGTATTGACATACATAAGATCCACGAACGAACCGTTTTTTTAATTGTTGCTTTATCACAAAACTATTATCGCTGTGCATGGGTTCCATTAAAGTTTATTCGATGGTCAAATCTGACCATCCAACGCAATAAAATTTATTGGATTTTTTTATCGTGAAAAAACCTTTTGCGAGAAAAGACTTTAATTCGCTTAAAAATATTTTTGATAAATCCAGCATATCTGGAACATATAGGTGCGCAGATTACGCATATAAAAAATGACCACTAGGATGGAAATAGCAAATAATCTTCCGAACAGAGTTAAGGTGTCGATGCTAATCGTCAAACCTATCTGCGTTGATAAATTATAATGCTAACGAAATTATTGTGTGGTATTGCACCCATAAATTTGCTACAGCACCTTTAGAAACTAGTTTTTCTGAACAAGCAGAGAATTGTATCAGTATGAGACTGAGCCTTTCATGCGAGCAACACCTCTTTGCTAGGTAGATCGTTCAGCGTTTTTTTAGAAATTTTATCTCGGTAGCGATAAACAATATTTTTGGTAAAACAATTTTGGATATCGCTAGATGAGCTAATTAATGCGCTAACAATCGCTACCGTAATGGTGCTCTTTAAGCGTCTTAGTAACAGCATAAGGCGCACACACTTAACTGAAAAGCTTTTTTGTGCTACTGTTCTTTATGATGTACCCTATTGCTCCTAGAAATAACATCAAAAGGTAAAACCCACTAAGTCTCACTATAACATACTTCAATGAAGAATTATTAGGAGCTGAAGTGATGATATCATGAGCCTTTCAATACAATAGCTGATCAAAGGTGACAAAACATTTTTCTTGATTTGTTCCCTATATTCTAGCTGAAGTTTCAGTCAGTACAGTAAATATTAAGTCAAAAACGATTAACAGTGCGTTAATGCACGGTAGAGACATTATTTGAGTCTTCCCATAAGATAAAGTTCGCAATGTATTCTCTAAAAAAGTGTTCCAGCCATGTCCTTTTTTCCGTTATGATGCTTCACAAAGATCTAAAAAATTTCTAGGCGATGTTTAATAATTATACGAAATCTTGTCCTTTGTAAATATGGTTTGATTTGAACATTATTAAGTATTTTATTACTATTTTTAGAAATTGTCGAATGTTAATAGAATCGAACTGGCTGGTAAAATTATAATATTGTAAATATTTTACCCTAGATATTGGATACTCACAGTAGACTAATAGAATTAGACTTTTCAAAAAACTAATTCCTACAAGCAAATAAAAAATTGGATTAGCGAGGTTAAAGTGGTAGAAATTGCTGCAACTAAAAACGAACCTTGGAATTTGTCAGCAAAGTGCCCAAAAAAATGGTAAAAGTGACAAAATCACCTAAATCGCGAATAAATCGAACACAGTAATAGATGGAAAAAAAAGTTGAATGCAAAAAAGATGTGCCTTCCCAAGCCACACAAAAGTAGTCTTGTTAAAATTAATTTCATTAAATAGTTTTCTTGTAAATTGCAAAAAAACGCAAATTTGGCCGTTTTTTTTAAAATTCATAACTCAGTCCCATTTGGATATGAAAAGCTGAAAATTTGATACAACGTTCTTTTCGTAGTCCTTAACATATGCTTTAAATTTCAAGATGGTACAATTAATAGTTTTTGGAAATCGTCGTGTTAAAGAAAAAATGGTCTCTTTGAAAAATGGCTCTAAAACAGTTTTGAGACCTCTTACGGTCATTTTTCAAACGCGCTGCTCTTTGTCAAGAGTTAGTGTTCAACATGCTAAAATTTCATAATCCCATCTTGTTTAGAAGTAGTGTTAAAATTGCATCGAAAAACAGTGATTTTCGCAGGAGGCCGTCGGTGGTGCGTGGTGGGGCGAGCCACTGAACTAGGCCACGCCCACTCCCTCGCCAAGCGCTCGGCACACTTTCGAGCGTGTAGGTTTAAAATGACTACGCGTTGTAAAACCCACGATATCTCCGGAACTAAGCATCAACAATTGATGTTTTTTTTTTTAATTTGGTATAGCTTTTAATAATATTGAGATTGCGCATATCGACATATTAATAAAAGTAATAATAGTCATGGAAAAACGGTACTTCTGAAAATTATTCTACTAGTTGTTGCAAATTTTAGTACTTTTGTAATAGATATTACATACTTTCATTTCCTGACTGTGTGTATATCATAATTATTGTCAGCATTGCAATAAATAACAATAATAATAATTATTATTATTATTATCATTATTATAAAACTTATTACAATAATAATTTGTACATACAGGAAATAAGTTTCACAATGCGTTTTTAGACACGTACGTTAATAGCTTCCCTTTTGTGATGACTAATGTTTCGTTAAATGTTGAAAAGACATGTGATAAAATCGATGTATTTCGCCGAAGCGTTTATAAAATAATTACATAACATCCTACACAAATACTTTTTATCTCAAATCACATTTTACTGAAAAATTATACATCATAAATATTAATTTACATACTAGTTTACGAAACATTCTTATATTTGTCGTTTACATAAAATTTGCAGCAACTAGTAGAATAATTTTCAGAAGTACCGTTTTTCCATGACTATTATTATTTTTATTAATATGTCGATACGCGAAATCTCAATATTATTGAATGCTATTCCAGATTAAAAAAAAAAAAAATCAATTTTTGATGCTTAGTTCCGGAGAAATCGTGGGTTTTACAACGCGTAGTCATTTTAAACCTACACGCTCGAAAGTGCGCTGAGCGCTCAGCGAGGAAGTGGGCGTGACCTAATTTGGCGGCTCGCCCCACCACGCACCGCCGACGGCCGGGGGTTGACAAAGAGCAGCGCGTTTGGAAAATGGCCGTAAGTGGTCTCAAAACTTTTTTAGAGCCATTTTTCGAAGGGACCATTTTTTCTTCAACACGACGGTTTGCAAAAACTATTAATTGTATCATCTTGAAATTTAGAGCATATGTTAAGGGCTACGAAAGGAACATTGTATCGAATTTTCAGTTCTTTATATAAAAATGGGACTGAGTTATGAATTTTTAAAAAAACGGCCAAATTTGCGGTTTTGTGCAATTTACAAGAAAACTATTCAATGAAATTAATTTTAACAAGGCTACTTTTGTGTGGCTTGGAAAGGCGCATCTTTTTTGCATTCAACTTTTTTTCCCATCTATTACTGTTTTCAATTTATTCGCGATTTAGGTGATTTTGGCACTTTTACCATTTTTTTGGGCACTTTGCTGACAAATTTAGAGGTTTGTCTTTGGTTGCAGCAATTTCTACCACTTTTATCTCGCTACTCCAATTTTTCATTTGCTTATAGGAATTAATTTTTTTTTCAATGGTGTCAAATCTAATTCTATCAGTCTTCAGTTGATCTTTTAAAGAGAGGTTACACACTGAATTCCTCCCATATTATCAAAAGTTCCCAAACCATCGGTAGTATTGAGATTATGATCGGCATTGTCAAAACAAACCTGGGAATAAAACTTCGATAAATCGGGTTGCAGAGCATGTACGATTGCAGATACTTGGAATGTATTACATTCTCTGCAGCTTGCACAAAAGCTTAAAGTCGACAGCAGATGGACAATACCTTTAGAACCTGTTTTGCTCAACATTAAAGACGCAAGATCAATCTGCAGAGACGACAAAAAAGATCGTGGGCGTGCTGCAGCAATAACGCAGTGCACTATAGCAGAAAATTTAATATACCATTTTTCGTTAAGTTTTTTGTACTTCATTCTAGCAACTCGTTTACTGCGTGATGTTTTGTTATAGTTAACCCTTTATCGTAGCATTAAAAAAAATCATTAAAGAAAAATTGGCGATCATCTCCATGCTTGGCTATTTATTGCATTATAAATTTTACAATCAGTTCTGATGCAGATACTCGAGAAGCTGTCTCGGAATATTTAAAAAATTATATCTAAGAATGTTGGACGGATCGGGCTACCCGTTTATTTATTTAAAACTTTATGTACGTTTTTTCATAGACGTCCAACACGTATATACGTATACAAAATACATACGTATACTTTACCTCTAGTATAGGTACAGCTGTTATTTTTCTCTTCTTTTCTCTTTCTTCCATACCTATACCTCAGCTTGAGCAAGCGCATCGGTTTAGTGTTTAGTCGTGGCGTAAAAACATACTTGTATACCTATAATATACGTGTATATACATATAGGTATAGTAGCAGCGTGTGGGGAAGGGAGCACGTGGCATACATGCGAGAGAAAGAGATACGGAGCCGTAGACAGGATAGCGGCGCGCGCTGCGAAAGAGAGAGACAGAGCAGGAGCAAATGTTTAAGAGAGAAGATAAAGGAGTGGGCTTGGGCCGTAGGGTGGGTGGCTACATTTTTTCGTAACGTATTTTCCCTTACGCGATTGTTCACGGCCCAACATAAGAAGTCTCACTTCAAAAATAAAATAGAAATAAGCAAAAGCACATTCTTATGGATGGTTTTATTTATGCGTAATTGGTTGTGCAAGTAAGATTCCTGCTATGACTAAAACGAGCCGCAGGTAGACGCAAATCACGCTTATGCGCATGCGTCGCATCAGACTGTAATAGCACAATTAACCGTCGAAAAACGCGCAAAATATCGTTATAACAATGAGAAACGTAGATTCAGTTTTATACAATGTTATTTGAAAAAAAAAAAATAAATAAACGCCACAAATAACTTTATACATATTGATAGACATTAAAAACATTATTTTATAAGACTTACTGTATACAAATAGACATTATAAATAAATAATCGTGTACTATCATACACATTTAAAGTACGTATAAAATCGACTCCTTTACCTTCTGGGCAGAGGATAAAATTATTTTTAGTTATTCAAACAAAACTATTTAATATAATCAAAGAGCTTTTCTTCGGCATTTTTTTAACCCTTACCCTCTTAAATAAATACGGTGAAATTTTTTTAGTATTTACGTTATTTCAAGGATCCTAAGATTTTTGATTCCTAAGATCCCCCACTTAACACACGCATATACTTAGAATAATTTTAGAAAAAGGTATAAAGATCCTGTTTTCTGACACCCCCAACATCCCTCTTTAGTCCCCCTCTTTTCCCCAACAAAATAAGAAAAAACTCTCAACATTTGTCAATGATTTTACCAAACAACAAATGAATAAAAACAGCCACCCCCCCACACACCGCTCCAAATTTTAGGTGTCTATTTAAAAGCCGCCCCACCCCACAGCCACCCACAAAAACTTAGAATAAATTGTAAAGAGACTTCATGATAGGGTCTATTTGAGTTACTTACCCTCATAGCTGTGCCACACCCCTCTGATTAACTTAAAATTTTTTGTGGGATTACTTTATGATATGGTTAAGAAGAAATACTCCCCACCCCCCCTTTATCAAAAAATGAAAATTTTTCTTAGATATCTGTTATTTTTATACGTATCTACATCTTATCTCCAGTGTTTAATACCTTCAACTTATGTTTCTTGTATTGTATCAGTTTCAGCTGAAATAACAATGAAATTAACGATAAACAAAAACTTTTTAAGCAAAGGTAATTTATAAGGTGGAAAGTCTTTGTATAAGTGGAAATCTTTCTATATTTTACACATATTTTGGTAAGTATGTCTACACGCCTCCCCCATACATCCTTTTCTTTATACGTTTCATTCTTCTGTTTTTTGATACCCACCATAAAATAAGGAAATAATACAAAAAAAAAAAACAAAAAAATAAACAACTTCTTTATCTATTTTCATCACAAAACTCATAAGGCACATAGATCAGCCCACTGACTTTTTTTTGCGGGTATACTGATACTCATATATCAGTAAATAAATTTTTCTATTTAATGCATATAAGTGTGCGACATAATGGACTCATGTTTGATGTAATAATAATAATCGTAAAAGTCATCGCTAATCAGTCTTGTGCACAATCAGTAAAAAAGTTCATTTGAAAAAAAAAATTTTAATATATGGCATTAACGTTCTTCTATTAATCGTACTTACATAATCACTATATATGAGAAAATGTAGATAAAATTAATAGTAGTACATATTTGCTCATTGTTATTGTTATTTTTAGTAAATGGTCATATTTAAAAATTGAGCCCAAGACCAATAAGCCCTACTTACCCATAAAAGTAGAGCTTAAAGGGATAATTAAAAAAAAAAATTAATTCTAATCGAAGTAAATTTAATTTAAAAATCTCTTTTTTTTTATTTCTTCCGATTAATGTCTTTTTTTTAAATCATTCTTATGTATCAAATAAATGATTCTTGTACTTTCATTATAAATACGTTTTTTTATAAAGTATAATCTAATTTTCAATAAAATTACTCTATAATANAAAGAGAAAATGTCATTAAAATCATTGCAATAGGTAGATTAAACAACGTATTACCAAAGAATCATGAGTGGTCATTTTTGAACTTACTATAAACAGAATAAATGGTGCAACATCTTTCTAAGACATTAAAAAATTTAAAGAAATGCCTTCAAAGATACTGCAACATCAATTATTTAATCGATCATAAAAATAAAAACTTTTTAATTTTTCTGATCAATTTTATGTACTGAAAATAGAGGATTAGCGTACGCAGCATGCAGGAAGGCGGAGCCCCCTAATATATATATGCTTGTGAGTCTCTACTTTTCAGAGCGCACCAAGTCAACTCCTAACTGCCCTTACTTAAAGAAAAAGTCAATGCATTTAATATATGAAATAGATACATACGTAGAATTAGAATTTAAGCTTTTTTAAACTGACGATTTTAGATCAATAACCTTAAGAAAATGGGTAACTAAAGTAAAGTTTTCATTTCACTTTGCCGACACTACCGTGCTACATTATACCACTAGAGCATATAAGCGGAAAAAAAATATTTTCGAATGTTAATCTTTACTTCACATCTAAGTGTCAAAAAAAAAAAAAAAAATAGGTCGTGGGACCCACGATAGAAGTAAAACTTCAAGTATCAAATATTGAACTCATTTTATACAGAAAATTATATGAGAAGCAATTATATGTGTTATTGCTACGAGTTAAATAAGTAAATTTCTTTCAATAACATTAAACGAGTAAAAAAAACTTCGTATTTGAAATGGCTGAAAATCATGTTTTTATCAAACCGAATTGTACCCTTCGATTGTTTTTTCCCCTTTAGTAAGCACATGAAAATTGGTATTTTCGACTTATGTTGCTTCACCTTTAAGATATGGTGTTTTTTATAATTTTTTTAAGTTATGTTGTCACGAAAACACTTTAAATTTCTTTGCGCACATCTGAATTAATGTTTAAAGTATACTGCAATTTTTTCGTATTTTATAACTCCAATTTCATAAAGATAGACCGCAAATACGAATTTGAGGTTATGTAATCATAACAAATGACACCTCAATTTGTAAGACTCAATATTTTATTTCCCCTTTAGGATACCCGTAAGAAATCGGTATTTTTGGCGTATTATGCGTCTCCGTCGAGATATGACGATTTTTCTTATTTTATGAGGTTATGATGTCATGAAAACACTTTAAATTTCTTCGCTCACATCTGTTTTATTAATGTTTTAAGTATACTGTACTTTATTCGCAATTTATAACTCCAAGTTCATACAGATAGGGCGAAAATACGAATTTGAGGTTATGTAATCACAAGAAATGACACCTCTATTTGTGCGTCTCGATATTTTATTTCCCCTTTAGGAGACCTGTAAAAAATCGGTATTTTTGGCCTATTTTGCTTCTCAGACGAGATATGACAATTTTTCTTATTTTATGAGGTTATTTAAGATTTTTGATTCCTAAGATCCCCCACTTAACACACGCATATACTTAGAATAATTTTAGAAAAAGGTATAAATTATTATAAAACTTATTACAATAATAATTTGTACATACAGGAAATAAGTTTCACAATGCGTTTTTAGACACGTACGTTAATAGCTTCCCTTTTATGATGACTAATGTTTCGTTAAATGTTGAAAAGACATGTGATAAAATCGATGTATTTCGCCGAAGCGTTTATAAAATAATTACATAACATCCTACACAAATACTTTTTATCTCAAATCACATTTTACTGAAAAAATATACATAATAAATATTAATTTACATACTAGTTCACGAAACATTTTTATATTTGTCATTTACATAATTTTACGTTTTTTACATTTTACTGAACTATCTCTATTGTCATCACCTGTTGTTCCTACTTCCTCAATCGTCTCAACATCTTTATCCACCTCATTTTCCTCCAATTGATTTTCATTTTCGCTATTACCTGTTGCATAATTTTTATTCATACATTGTGACACCGCAGAAGCCAGATTTTCTTTAAACGACTCTGGAATCAATTCATCCTGCGAGTACGTCGGTACTAAACCATTTGGTGACGTACGTGTCGAAAAACGCATTATGAAACTTATTTTCTGTATGTACAAATTAATATTTTTATAAGTTTACATATTATAGTCGTGCGATATATTTATATAACTAAAAACACGCAG
>NW_019379826.1:993499-1006988 GCF_000648655.2 Copidosoma floridanum
TTATATGAGAAGCAATTATATGTGTTATTGCTACGAGTTAAATAAGTAAATTTCTTTCAATAACATTAAACGAGTAAAAAAAACTTCGTATTTGAAATGGCTGAAAATCATGTTTTTATCAAACCGAATTGTACCCTTCGATTGTTTTTTCCCCTTTAGTAAGCACATGAAAATTGGTATTTTCGACTTATGTTGCTTCACCTTTAAGATATGGTGTTTTTTATAATTTTTTTAAGTTATGTTGTCACGAAAACACTTTAAATTTCTTTGCGCACATCTGAATTAATGTTTAAAGTATACTGCAATTTTTTCGTAATTTATAACTCCAATTTCATAAAGATAGACCGCAAATACGAATTTGAGGTTATGTTATCACAACAAATGACACCTCTATTTGTGCGTCTCAATATTTTATTTCCCCTTTAGGATACCCGTAAGAAATCGGTATTTTTGGCCTATTTTGCTTCTCAGTCGAGATATGACGATTTTTCTTATTTTATGAGGTTATGTTGTTATAAAAAAACTTTGAATTAATTTGTGGACATTTCTATTAATTTTCAAGGTATACTATAATTTTCTCGCAATTTATAACTCATATGTCAGAAAAGTACAACCAAAACACGAATTTGAGGTTAGTTAATAACAAATAATACCTCATTACACACACACACACACACACACACACACATATATATATATATATATACGTAAAAATTTGAGCATGTAGTAGCAAGGGGAGCGAGGCAGAGAGAAAGGCCGTCCCACGTCCCACTTTACGCGTATATGCACTGCTCTGGTGGCAAGGGGGACGAGGCAGAAAGAGAGAGAGCGGCTGGAGTGATGGGGGGCTCAGAAATTTCATGTCGCTCGAAAAAATTCACAACGTGCCATAAGAAGTTTCACTTAAAAAAAACAAAACCGATTTTCCAGAAAATCCAACTAGAGATCTTTTGCAAACTAGCTGAGTACCCTATCCACTTTACTACGAGCAACCATTATTACAGATTTATCACTTTCTCCTTGATTTAGTGTAGCTGGTAACTTATGTTTTATTTTGACACTTATCTTCTGTTTATGAATTCGTTAGTCAATCATACGTTATATCATTAAATAAATCATTCATTTGATTAACTATTTATTTTTATATAATGAGACAGTTCTCTTCAAAACTAAGAAAGAAATTTCTATTATGTTACCTGATCCTTTGATGTATAAGTGTTATAAATCAATTATGTATGAACAAATGACGGTAAATAAAAACTTAGTTTCTTACTTATAAATAAAATAACGTCCCATGGTGGTACTGTCAAATTCTGTATTTATTAAAAAACAAAACAACGTTTCGGCCGTTTGGACAATGTCCCGGCCCTCATCAGGTACAAAAATCTATAAGCAATAAAAAATTCTTTACAATACAAATTTTGATAAATACAATAAGCGCTAATTCAGTAAAGTGTATAATATACCTCTGACTCTTACGAAGGGGATGTAAAATCGGAATGTAGTCAGAGTTTCAAGTTTTGTTGCTTTTATACCCTGCACATATACAAATAACACAATATACGCACACAATACAATCAAATAAGAATCGCAAGCAGTTCCTTGTGAGACATACGTAAACAGATCATGTTTTCCTAATAACATAAATGAAAGGGGCCCTCAAATCATGTACATAGAGTTAGCCTCCTTTCTTAATTGACTTAACGAGAGACTTGTACAATTTTTTAAATTTTCTGTATCTTGTTGTCTATTAATATTATTACTAAAATAATGTATATTTAACATTTCGGAAAACAGGCGCTTTTTATAATTTTGTTCTGTGTCTAAAATTTTTATTTTATCGAAATTAAGTTGTGTGTTAATTCAATGCTATGTTGTGATAGTACAGATGTATCCTTTTTTTCTCTATGTCTCTTTTATGTTCTGCCCTTCTTAATTTTAAGACTCTCGATGTTTGACCGACATAACAGCAGTTGCAATTCGCACATGGTATGTGGTACACGACATTATTCTTTTCGAGTGGCTCGGTTACATGTTTTTCAAGTAAAAAGATCGAATTTAATTTATTGTTCAAACTGTTTACAAGACGAATGTGAAGCTTCTTACAAAAAAATTTGATAGGATAGTGCAAGTGGGGAATATAATTTAAAAAATTTGGACCAAAGATAAAATTTTAGTATGTAGTTGAATGGTTTTACCTTCAATTATAAATTTTTATTAATAAAACATACATATTATATTAACGTTAAATGTTCCACATCAATCAAAAGCATGCAATATATTTATGACTTCATTTTTAAAGGTAGTGACAGAGCATACATGAAAATTTAAAAATCAAATGACAAAGGAACAGAAAAATATAATTAAATAAGTAGTAATATTATTGCCAGGTACAGGTACAAAGCAGCTTGTGGACTAAAATAATTCTCAATCTGTGCTACAACTCATACAGTTGTAAATTTAGCTGTCTACCTTGAAAACAATTAAAAACTTATACTCCATAAAAATAATTTTTAAAGTAGTATAAAACTATGAAACTCAACTAACATCTTGGATGTAATTTAACAAACATGATTATTTTGCAAAATCAATAAAGAATGTAATCATGTAAACAATAAAGTATGTGCTTACGTAAACATTTCAGAGTATTACATTTTTAATAACAAACTAAAAATTTGGGGAAAAAGAGAAAATGTCATTAAAATCATTGCAATAGGTAGATTAAACAACGTATTACCAAAGAATCATGAGTGGTCATTTTTGAACTTACTATAAACAGAATAAATGGTGCAACATCTTTCTAAGACATTAAAAAATTTAAAGAAATGCCTTCAAAGATACTGCAACATCAATTATTTAATCGATCATGATTCTGAAACCGATAGTATTTTCAAAAAAGCATTTACTTTTAGGTTTTCTAATAAATTAAGACAATTATTTGCATGGTTTTTAATTCCGGAGAATTTTGAAGGTAAAAAAATACAAAACGAATATAAAATAATACTTCAGAAAATGTTGTTGATAATAAAAATAACAACGCTCGTTTGTGTATTAACTAAACTTGAGAAATAGAAAATAAGTCATGTAAATATTTTAATCTACTCGTACCAAAACGAATTAAAGATAAAAGCTTAGTGGTAAAGAAACATCTTTTAGTAAAGGAATGCTTGAACCATATAACAAAAAATTACAGAAAGATGATTTGATTACTTAGGATAGAGCTCTTGTGATTCAAAAGGATACCTGAGAAATAGTTGATAAAAATTTAAGTGGTGTATGTAGTACGAAAATGTATTTTGAAAATTAATTGATTATTTGAGGAGAAAATTTTTGTCAAATTCGTTTATTTGAAAAAAAAAATGGTAAAAAAGTTATTTTTATTTTAGAAACTCTTGAATAATTATTTTTATGGATACTCGAAATTTTTAATTTCAAACACAGTATTTGATCTGATTATGAAGAATGGACATTAAATAATGTACGTTCTAAAATATTTATTGTTTTCAATAATTGTTTGGTTAATAGTGTTGTATACTTACATCATATAAGTATATCAGTTTATTAAATAAAAGAATTCTTTTAAAGTCAATGGGATAAGCTGAAACTTGCTACCCAAAGCTAACGCAACGTATAAAGAGGTTGATTAGTCAGACAGTAATATTTGTATTTATTTTTCAATACATATGCCAATTAGCATCCGTAAGGGCTTACCTCTTCATGAACTTGGATAGAAAATAAATACTATAGTAACGCTACGTAAAAATTTAAGTACATCAGACATTTTGTATAATGGCTTTTGATTAGAAATAACTAAACTATTGAAATACAACGTAGAAGGAAAAATAATAATTGGGAAAAAATTGGACTTTAAAATGATATCTTAGAAATAACGTAAAACAGTAGTAATACCTCTTTACAACCTTTCATTTTATATTTCAAGCAATTCTCAATAGTTGTGGAATTCGCTATGACTATCCATAAATCTTAAGGTCAAAGTTGATAATGTTGGTTTATACTTGAAAAAACCAGTATTCTCTTACGACCAATTTTCCGTAGCTTTATTTAGTTGCAAAAAAACAAGAATATATTTATTTAAGGTAATAAAGATAATTTGCAAATTAAAAATATGGCTTGGATGAAATGAAAAAAAAAAAAAAAAAATACTTGAACTGAAGATTCTGATATATACAAGAAGACATAACGCATTACATTTACTTCAGAGTTTACCTGTTAATTATTATTCTAATACTTAACAATGATAAAAAAATACATGATGTATGTTTGTTCTGAAGTTGAATCTCCTAGTTAAGAAAAATTTCTTCTAAACAATTACAGTAAATCTTTAATAACTTTAGTTTCTTTAACTGAATTTAGCATTTATTTAATAGCTTTATATACATGTTATAAGATAATTATCTATGAAAAAATTTAATATACTATACTACTTACGGTATTCTATTGTTAAAAGATTTTGTTTTACTGTCATTTGTTCATACAGAATTGATTAATAACACTTATACATCAAAGGATCAGGTAACATTTTCTCATTACAGCTAACTTATCCCGATAGAGCTGCTGCATATGTTTTAAACTTCCGATAGATTTAGATAGCAGTATGCAGGTGTTTTTAAAATTTTCCCCGTTTGTTTTAAAACTCTTAGAAGTTTTAGATGCTTTCTTAGTGATTGCATCTAATTACCCTTTGTGAAATAGAGTTTAAAAATTTTGTTGACCATATACCAAATTATTTAAATGCATGTATTTAATACCGTTATAAGAATGTGTAAGAACTGTTGAATTGATCCTCTTCTGTATCATGATGAACTAAAATTTCTCTTATATGATATGTAAAACAATCTGTATCCATAATATTAAAACATATTAAATCTTGTATTTTTCGTCAAGTAATTTTTAATGTAACTAGCACTCTTATCAAAATTTTCTAGAGTAAAAACTAGTGGATTTACTATCTGATTAATAAAATAAGAGAGTTAACTTGAAAAGATTTGCTTAGGATATGTACCGGGTAATTCCTTAAAGTATACACACAAATCAAAACTTTTCGAAAGTCCCACTTTTAGTACCATGATAGCGTCCTGATGTTAATGGTTTATTGTGTGTATGTTTTTTCAACCATTTTTTTAACAAAAAAATTATGTAATAATTTGGTAGTTTCACGGACGAACGTCAACTATTGTAAATGATTGTACTTTTAGCCTAATCAATTTTTCTTTAAAATCATTATGAAAGTTTTGAAATGCTCTTTCATAAGCTTACAGTTTAAAAAAAAATCAATCTACTTGAAGTATCTCATAATAGGGCTGTGTTGAGTTGTACACAAGCAACTATACGACATGGTTATATATATATATGTACATATATATATATCTGTAGGTTTGAAATAAAAAAGTGTATATATAAGTAAATAACACGTATTCACGAAAATATGTACATACATATGAGGCATTTCACGTCAACTATCCTAGCGCGATCCGCGAGCACCAAAACATGTACTTTTCAACTCACGATTGCGGTATTATAAATAACTGAGAAAAAATAATGGAAACATAGGATCGGCGTGTTTTTTCCTCAGCTTTTTGGTGATGCAATCGGTTTTTGAAAAAATGACGATTTAACCTAGAAAAAACACAAAATGTGTTATATCTCAAAAACGACATTTTTAATATTTTTTTAACTATCGCCAATCGAAAGAGCAGGATTTTTTACGTCAGTATGGCGATTTCCAGAGAGTACTTGTTTCATTTTAGCGAGATTTTAAATGACAAAGTTGGGCACAACACAACACCGCGGCAGCGGCTGCTTGACTCGTGCGATGGTATGCTATATATATATATATATATTGCCAAGCGAACATGGTTAGGTTACGCTGTTTTGATTCGACCCTTAATACACAGCAAAATACATACTTAAATCAATTATTATGTTATTATTATGAGTTGCCATTAAAAAAGAATAAATCAAAATCGAATCCACACCGCTCGATAACTCAGTAATTATACTTCTCACATAATGTTTAAAATAGTCATTTAGTTTCCTTCTTCGGTAATATACATTTTTTCTTGTCAATACTCCTCGCTTCAAGATTTTCTTTTTTCACTTTAGGAAAATTTTGGTATTTTGTGGCTAAAGATGTATTTTTAAGCATAAAATGTTTGTTATCAATGGGAATGATTGCGTGATAATTTAATGTCCCTGGGATAGCCTTGCATTTTTTAAACCTACTTTTTAAAAATAATGAAGTTGCTTCATAATCTGATTTCGCACTAAAAAACATTTCAGTTTCTTTGCAGTGACTTTTTGCCTAATCGTATAAAGCTTCAGCAGAGGTAATGGGCTTTACCGACGTCATTTGCAAACTTGCTCTTCTCGCGCCTCGTTTTAAGTTTGCTCTAATGCCATTACAAGTACCTTTGCCATGTGCAGTGGCAAAGAAATGCCATCCAGCTGCTATACCGAAATCTCTTTCGTGGTAAATAAGATTTTGGAAATTACTTTTGTTTTTAAAATGTTGGCCTCGGTGAAGTAACAAATTTTTTTCAGATTAAAGTTCTTTTTTAATAATTGACAATAATTTTTTGATACTTATACACGGCTATGGTATCATGTGCTAAATTATCGGAAATAATGGCAATACTTTTATGTTTTACTTCATCTCTTTCTTTATGATAAGTAACTATCGTAAATACAGTTGCCTGATTGTTGTTCCAATGAAACGAGTGGGTCGAGTTTTGCACAACGAACGCGTAGTTCTCCACGAAATCACAACACACGATAAATTGGCCATCTTTTAAGTTACTTTTGAGATTTTGAAAATACTGTGATTATTTTTTCGAGAAATAATCATAGGTTTTCAACTTCATTAACTTTTCACAGAGTAAAACACTGAATTCGTGAGCATTTTGCGTTTGTGCTGCTATATTACACCGATCAGTTTGAAACCAGTTCTGGAATTTTACTTCACAAATATCGTTGTCATTAAATACTTAAATTAAATGATTTTTCAATTGAGCTGTATTCGAACAATCAAGACAGTCTCCCATGTACCATTCGTCTGACGGATTATCGCATACTAGGGCTGCAATGCAATCATGGTAGTTGTTTACTGGTAATTTTCTAAGTTTTGTTAATTCGGATACGTCAGCCTCTTCCAACATCAATTTAACATTCTCATGGTGTACGCAAACACAAATCATATGCATTCCATTGCTTCCAGCTAGAATGCAGTGGATGGGTCGAAGCAAAGTAAATTTAGTAAAACCGATCTCGATATTTTCATGTTCTTTTTTAAACTGTAGAAATAAATCATTTAAATCACCAAGTAATAATCTTTTTTGTACGTGAATCCTTTTACCATTTTCTTGTTTCGCCGAAATAAAATCCTTGAAGCCAGGCATAAGTCGACTTACATCATTACGTACATGAAAATTTTTAACTAAATTTTCCGTTTCGCGAGGAAGTATTTTGCCTCGTTTTTCTTTTGAGCTGTTAATATGCCGTTTTCAGATAATAAAGTTGCAGCTTGCCTTCCTACTCGTTCTGTACAGTTAAATTTTCTTATCATGTCATTACGGCTCTAGAATTTCGGAGACAGAGTAAGTAACAAAATTCTTTTATCTCTACTACTTGAAAGAGCAAACTTTTCTTTGATTTGATCAAGGGCGGCGACACCAGCTTTATGATAGCTTTCATCGCAAGTTGCTTCAATTTTTGCTTTTTTGTTCTTGGGACAGGAATCAGAATTTTGAGATTTCAATTTGTAAATTTAAAATCTACACTTTGTACAAATCTTTGATCCATCACAAACAGAAGGGTATGTCTCTCGAAAATCAGTTGGAAAGTTTAACAAACTCTTGAATATACTGCTGTGATTGGACAACCCCAAGGGATTACAGAACCCAGACGAGAAAGTCATTATCAAAGCAAGTAAGCATACAATTTTTCAATTCAGTAAACACGACGACGTACTTTAATTTCACCCTAAGTTAGGCCTCACCTACGTAAAAAGAATCGAATTGAAATATTATAAACTATCTAAAAAATATCCTTCATCAGCGTTGCAGTGAAGTAACGCTCAGCAAGTAAAATTATTAGCTCACATTTCATATTCTGCGTGCATGACGACGTGTTTGGTTACCAGTTGATGAAACCTCATAAACGAGCAATAAATGTAATACACAGCTTAAATACTGCTCCATTCAAGATAAACTATCAATCTGTCAATTCCTTTTAACTTATGTGTCAATAAAAACAACTTTATTTATAAATACACTTAACAAGAAAAGTATGCGATCCAACTGTCCATCGAAACGTCGAATAAAAACATAGCCACCTAACCATGTTTGCTTGGCGATATATATATAGCGTACCATCGCGCGAGTCGAGCTGCCACTGCCACTGTGTCGTTGTACCCAACTTTGTCATTTAATATCTCGCTAAAATGAAACAGGTACTCTCTGGAAATCGCCAAACCGACGTAAAAAATCCTGCTCTTTCGATTGGCGATGGTTAAAAAAATATTAAAAATGCGGTTTTTGAGATATAACACATTTTGTGTTTTTTCTAGGTTAAATCGTCATTTTTTCAAAAAACCGATTGCATTACCGAAAGTCTGAGGAAAAAAAACGTCGATCCTATGTTTTCATTATTTTTTCTCAGTTATTTATAATACCGCAATCACGAGTTGAAAAGTACATGTTTTGGTGCTCGCGGATCGCGCTAGGGCAGTTGACGTGAAATGCCTCAGATATGACATGAACACGTTTGTATACATGTCAAGGTCCCCAAAGATCAGTAGGGTCTCCACTAGATTCTTTCAATGTGGTGGGGGGGGGGGGGACTGTAGGAAGGGTGAAGGGTTTGGACAATAGTCAAGATCTATCGATTATTAGATTCTATTTACACAGTAAAAAATGCATTAGTAAATATACTATGACACTAGTACAAGTATACATCGCCATGCGTCGTAAAAATATGAGTCCCTAGTATTATTACTACAATTGTTGTCTCAATACTACTGCTACTGCAATATACCTATGCCTAGCCTTGGAAATAATATTACCTATGTCGAACGTAGTAAGCTTACAACGGTACGTAGTAAAGTATATTACAATAGAGGAAGGAAAATTACTATTAATAGCAGTACTTCCATAGTAACGTGAAATTACCTTTTGTAACTGCCCTAAAATTCCTACTGTGGTTGTATTTCAAAAACTCGTTGTGAGCTGCATGAGCCATGAAGTTCTCTTGCTTTATGTTGTCAAGCACATGAGTCACGCAATTTTAATAACCGTTTTTGTTTTCAATCAGAACTCAGTAAGTCTAACAACTTATTATCACGTTACAAGTGTATATCATTCAGCTCTTTAAAAAAAAAAAAAAAAATACGTCATGTTTATACCGCATCATGGCGTAGGTATGAGGTTACAGCGCTTCAAACATTTTGGTACGGGTATTTCAATTTTTTCAAATAATCGTGTTTCTGTTGATTGAATTTAAAGTATTAGAAGCTGAATGGCATTTTATGCAGAAATGTTAATTCTGGACTATTATAAAAATTTAATTTTTATAGCTGTGTATATGGTGTGTGTAAGTCAACATTACTTATTTAATACTTGTTTGCTGCTTTCAGAATACCAATCCTTCAATTGTCAGTATCTAACATTGTAAGCGATATCACGTAATCATTAATGTATTCTTGATGAGTGAGTAAAACACTATTATGATATCACAATATAATTCACGCATAAACAATTGTTCACGTAAATGTCTTTTCTACAGGTGAAGCCTTTTGTATTGGTGGTACCCTAAATATTACATGAACTTTTTGTAGTCCAGTGATGTATTCACCAGGTCACCTACACAGCACTTTGTCTACACTTTTTGTTTAGTAAACCACAGTTATTTACAAAGAAGCACGTCCACATTCTTTGTAGATTAAATCTTTGGACTAAAAGATTAGCATTATAAGAGAAACAACGTTATTATTACATACATCGTTTTTGCTGTCCACAAGGTAAATATCATTTTTACATAAATCCTTAATTTAGTTGTTTAAACGATTGTAATACTTAAGGCCTCCCTCCTGACAAATCTCACCTGAGATCGCGCCCGGGGGCCAATGCCAACAATAATTATGACATACACACAGTCAGGAAATGAAAATATGTAATATCTATTACAAAAGTACTAAAATTTGCAACAACTAGTAGAACAATTTTCAGAAGTACGGTTTTTCCATGACTATTATTATTGTTATTAATATGTCGATAAGCGAGCAATCTCAATATTATTGAAAGCCACCCCAGATTAAAAAAAAGAACATCAATTTCTGATGCTTAGTTCCGGAGATATCGTTGGTTTTACAACGCGTTGTCATTTTAAACCTACACGCTCGAAAGTGCGCCGAGCGCTCAGCGAGGAAGTGGGCCTGGCCTAATTCGGCGGCTTGCCCCACCACGCGCCGCCGACGGCCTCATGCGAAAATCACTGTTTTTCGATGCANGAGTGACTACGTTATGGAAAATTTTGGAAAATAAGCTTCATTATATTGTAATTTCCAACATTTTAATTTTATTTATTATTGACCCCTGTGCAAGCGTGTATGTTAGCAGCTCTACCTCATATATTAGATAGGTAGAATTGGTGAAAACAATTTCAGATCAACACAGTAATAATCTTAAATATATTTCTTAGACATAATGACAAACAAATGGAATTGATGATAGTCTCGTTCAGTAATGGAGTAACCGGAATCATCAGAATCTTTCATATTTATACTTACTGAGCACATCCCCCCACGTTTCTTTCAATCTCCCAAAATAAAAAATCACAGCCATGTCTTTTCAATGCCAAAACTACTCTTGTTCTTTTTCAAAAATTTATATGTACAATCAACACCAACGAATTCACGCTGGGGATACTAATACGAAGATACGATGTTTGTATAACGAATGCTTAACACAATGTAAATCATATGCAAGCTTCCGAATCCATATTTTTCGTTATCATAAACAATCTAATGAAGGAGTGTTCGTTTGCAAGTACATTGACTGTAGTTACAAATGCACTAGCCGCTATTTAATACGCAACCACTACAATCGCGTACACTTTTAAGCAAATTTGAAAGAATGTCCATCTTGTGAAGCTAAAACATTTTTTCCTACGAAAAACGCTCGTAAAATATACATGACACGATTTCACAGAGATTTAGAGGAGGATACGTTTATCTTAATCGCACAAAAAAGTACCTTTACAGAATCTCTGCCTTCAGATGACACACAGAGGACACTTTACACAGCGTTATATACTAACAATTCTGCCACCGAAATTTCTGATGTTACCGAACAAGCCTCAAACAATACAATGCCAAATTTTAATGACCATTTAAACCCTGGACCCCTGTTTAATACAAATGCGTCATCACAAATTATAGCCAAACTACTGTTAAGTTTGAGCTGCAGATTTTTTGCGACTGAGCCGTTAATAAATCTCGTTGTTAATGGTACGCATAATATTGTAAAAAATTTCTCCGGAAACTTTTTATCATCTTTAATGTTTTTACATTAGTACATAGTATTTCGTAATTCAATATTTCGTACTAAAAGAAATGTTTTTAGTTTGATAGAAAATTGTGTCGAGATACCACATGATACAACTTTATAGTCTTCTTCTGTTTTTTTTTTCGTACTATTTATAGAGAAGATATTCCATACTTACGGTAAGATAACTGGAAGTCACAAGTCATGTTAAAAATTTATCAGATTAAGTCAGTTCTGCTTTTAATATGAAAAAATTGTGTCGATACTTTTATCACACCCTTCAACTACATGACTAAACCAACTTGATGTTCACTCTACTGTAATTTCATTCTTTTAATTGATTTAAAAAATTATACGATAGGCATCTGATACTCGAAATGTATGATGGTTGTATATATTACAAAAATAACTTGCAGTGTTTTTACATAAGGGTGATTTGCTGTTGTTAGCAGTATTTTTTAATATTCCCGAGTAATATGAACAAAAGAAGGCAATGGCTTGAGGAGCAATGGCTGCTAAAAATTTTAGGCAGTGTATAGAGGTCCCTAACCATGTCCCGTGTCCCGGACACCAGACACGAGAAGTCACGCAATTTTAATAACCGTTTTTGTTTTCAATCAGAACTCAGTAAGTCTAACAACTTATTATCACGTTACAAGTTTATTTCATTCAGCTTTTTAAAAAAAAAAAAAAAAATACGTCATGTTTATACCGCATCATGGCGTAGGTATGAGGTTACAGCGCTTCAAACATTTTGGTACGGGTATTTCAATTTTTTCAAATAATCGTGTTTCTGTTGATTGAATTTAAAGTATTAGAAGCTGAATGGCATTTTATGCAGAAATGTTAATTCTGGACTATTATAAAAATTTAATTTTTATAGCTGTGTATATGGTGTGTGTAAGTCAACATTACTTATTTAATACTTGTTTGCTGCTTTCAGAATACCAATCCTTCAATTGTCAGTATCTAACATTGTAAGCGATATCACGTAATCATTAATGTATTCTTGATGAGTGAGTAAAACACTATTATGATATCACAATATAATTCACGCATAAACAATTGTTCACGTAAATGTCTTTTCTACAGGTGAAGCCTTTTGTATTGGTGGTACCCTAAATATTACATGAACTTTTTGTAGTCCAGTGATGTATTCACCAGGTCACCTACACAGCACTTTGTCTACACTTTTTGTTTAGTAAACCACAGTTATTTACAAAGAAGCACGTCCACATTCTTTGTAGATTAAATCTTTGGACTAAAAGATTAGCATTATTAGAGAAACACCGTTATTAATTAAATACATCGTTTTTGCTGTCCACAAGGTAAATATCATTTTTACATAAATCCTTAATTTAGTTGTTTAAACGATTGTAATACTTAAGGCCTCCCTCCTGACAAATCTCACCTGAGATCTCATCTTATATCTCACGTGATTTCTCACCTGAGATCTCATGCCAAATTCTCATCTGAGATCTCTGGTGAGATTTTAGAAAGAAAAATAAGTAAAAAAATTTTGTGCAACAATTATAATTTATACATCAATAGAATGATTACCTAAAATATCAACAGATATAGAAAAAAAAAAAAAAAAATTCGGCTTTCATGGGATACGAACTCGAGCACCCAGATTAACAGGGAAGCATCTTACTGCTTGGCCAGAGACGATGAGGTACCAGTCCGACAATTCACGTGTATATAAAGTGTATGTACCATGTGTTATTGTTTCTCTTATTTACAACTGAATCATACAATTATTAATAGATATAATTTTTCCCAATCTTAATTCCGATAGTTAACCAACTAGATAATATTCAGGAACATTATTTTCTTCACAAAAAATATTTTCTCTCTTAAAGTTACTCTTAAGGAAGCTTTATATTCAAGTAGGGCATAAGTTTTTAATAATAATTATAAATGTTTATTTA
>NW_019379826.1:1025062-1035755 GCF_000648655.2 Copidosoma floridanum
GTAGAGTTTTTCCCTGGTACACATTTAACTACGGCAAGCACAAATAGTCCCGTGGTTTTAGTGCATGTCTTAGCAACATGCTTTATCAGTTACGAAAGATACTATTTTTAGCATGATATTCTTATATTAATTTTTCTGAAAATCTTATCGTTTTGCTATTTCGTTCATTTTATGATTGAATAACCTTAAAAGTTTATAATTATTTTCCGAAAAGATGAAATTTAAAAATTTGAAAGAAAATTAATTTGACGAAACGGTACTAAACATTAATAATAGAATTCATAAGCATTCAATTTTAAAATAAACTGAAAATTCAGCCTAATTATAAATATTTGTTGAATTTTAAAGTTTTGAGTGCAAATAATATTGTACACTGAAATTTTCCTAGTGTTTACAAAAAGTTGAAGCTTATTTATAACCCTTTTGCTTTATTGAAAAAAACTTGTATCGAATACCACTAACTCTCTGAAAAAGTATCAAGGATCGCAGCGCGTTCGAACTCAACGCTTCGATGAAAATATATTTTGTCTAACGATGCAGGGTTGTGTGAAAAGTGTTTATAACTCACAGAAGAAAAACAAAATTCTTTAGATTACGAGCATTTGACCCGTAAGGTGAAGCCAAAAGCATACGTAACATAAACAGATACTATTTCTCACAAATTCGGATACGTGTGTTTTCTTATAATTTAATGTGAGCCTCCTAAGTTCATTTTCTAATAACCGCTTCGCTCGGCTCTCATAGTTTTTTTGTGACCAAATATCTGATCGATAAACATGTCCGCTCAACGGCGCGCATCAATATAAAGGGTAGGAGGTGTGTGTCAAGGGAAAAAGAAAAAATAGATTGTTTACTTATTCAGTACAACCATTTTAATTATAATTTGATGCTTTTTTAAGTTACTGCTCTCTTTGATAATAGTTTAAAAATGTTTGTCATTTAACATCATCACAGTCCTCGACACAAATTAAAAAACCGTTTACTTTGTCTTCGGGCCCCTTTGGTGCGGGACGTTGTCAGTAAGGTAGCTGAGAAAAGTCTCTGCTGCAATTCACTTTAAAATAACGTGTATTATTTGTATTCTAGAAAGTCTAAGTGGGTCATCTAATAAACGTCCATGAAGCTTTTGACGTACACTTAGATTTTCTGTTCAAGTTGTTGAAAAAAATTATAAGCATCAAAAATGCTGTTCTTATAACTTCAATTTTCTTTCAAAATGACTTTACGCGATGTATAAGGAATTGTAAAATAAAATAAGTGAAAAAAGAAAAAAACGCACGTAAGGTATTATATAACTAAGAAAATGGTCAATGGAAACGATGATGCCGATATCACAGTAGCCGAAGCGCTGATGGAGTCTCTCAATGCCAACTTCTCAATTCAGCATGCAATTAAATCTATCCCTATATTCGATGGGAAAAATATTCCACTGAAGGATTACATACAAGATGTTAGAAATGGAGAAAGCTGGGTCAGAGATGATCAAAAAGATAAATATAAAAGAGCAGTATTGCAGAATCTACGAGGTGCCGCACGCATAAGCGTAAGTGGCCAAGATTTCGGAAACCTCGAAGCATTTATAACCCAATTTAAAAAAGGATATGCAACAGGAAAAATCGTTGCTTACTATCAAACTCAGCTACAGAAACGGCGCCAACGACAAGGCAAATTGGTTGGTGAATATTATGATTATGCAAACCTACTGCTAAGCGGTGTTGGAAAAGCCTTGATGGAGGATAAAGGCAATGCATACAACGCGCATATGATGACCCCTATAAAAGACATGGCGTTAGACATGTTCGTAAAAGGACTAGCACCTATGATAAGCCAGCAGATAGATGCGAAAGAACCTGTTTCTCTAGCCGACGCCTTCGATTACGCGTTGGGATTGGAGAGCCGAATGAGAGTGGGTATAATTCCAGATACGCGATATCAAGGACTACCTCGTAGTGACTTAAGGAATAATTTAAACAACTTATATCAACAGCAGAATAGGTATCCCGATCAGCCATTCTCATCACATCAAGTGGCACAAGTTAATGAACGACAGATCGACAATTAGAATAATCACGCTGATAGGCAGTATAATAACCATCAAAATTATAATAGACAATATCAACAACAAAATAATGGATAGAATTACCGTAAAAATTATCAGAATCAGGGAAGAAATTGGAATTTTCAAAATCAATCAAGAAACTCTAATTATTATCAGAATAATTTCGTACGAAATAATAACGAAAATCCTAATAATTATTACACTCAAAGGAATGCTAATTTTAATCCTGGTAATAATCAAGGATACCGAGGCACAGGTCAGCATTATAATAGGTACCCCCAAAATAATAATTATAATAGTTATAATCAACAGAGTTTTAATCCTAACTATCACAATGAGAACTTTCAAAATCAATACCAACCAGGAGGGGACCGTTTGCCGCATCATTTCAACTCTCAGGCGGCTCACCCCAATCGTCGTTCGGAGGTGAGCCCCCAAAGACAGAATTCAACCTCTACACCGAATATTTCAGCGCAGGTAATGAAAATAGCTACAGAATTGAAACCGTCCACATTGGGACCTGCCAGGGACTTGGCGTAGACGACGAGCGTACAAGCATAAGGTTATCAATCCCAGAAGGGAAAAATCACTTTATAACACTCATGCTCGATAATGGCGCCGCCACAAATCTGATTAAATTAGATCAGTTGCACCCATATTCACGAGTAGAGACTCGTGAAATTATTAACCTTACTGAAATCACACCTCACCCAGTTTTAACTAAAGGAACAACGTATATGACCATACAAGGAAAACCTACAATTTTTCATATGATCCCTAACGATTTTCCGATCAAAGATGGAAATTATATATATTATCAGAAAGAGGTGAAAATCTTATGAAGGCCACTGATAATAAAACTGATAAAAGTGGGATATACAGTGAAAATAATGAATTAGTCGACCAAGATATACTCCAACCCCATTCCATTGAACAGAATAAAAATACTCCTAGTGTAGAACATTGCCCTAATGAGGAACAAAAAAATACCAGTAAAGCAACTAAATATATGATTAAGGCACAAACACGTTAAATAGTGAGAATTAGTTTAATTAATACTAATTTAACTGAAGAACGAATAGATGTAGGGTGTGATAACATTTATTTAGGAGAAGGAATAGTAAAAAATGAGAACGGTCAATGTAATATTATGGCCATCAATACTAATGAGGATGATATTACGATTGAAGTAGACCAAAGAGAAATCCTACCTTTCGAATACATTGCACCTAAATTTAATCCCGATACTAGAAGCGAACATAAGAGACCAATTGTTAAAAATAAACGAGATAGAATAAGCGACCTTAAAGGACTTGTGCGCACTGGTCATTTAAAATTGGAAGAACGAGACCCAATAAATCGATTGATTTCTGAATTCTCAGATATCTTTTTGTTACCAAGAGACACTTTACCTTGTACTAACCTCGTCGCACACGAAATCCCGACAGAAAATAACATCGCTATCAACACTAAACAATATCGTCATCCACCAGTACATAGAAAAGTTTAAGAGGAACACGTAGCAAAAAAACTTAACGATGGAATAATCGAACCTTCGTCATCACCGTATAATTCACCTCTTTGGATTGTCCCTGGATGGAAGGTAGTAATTGATTTCTGAGAACTTAATAAAAAGACCGTTGGTAATGCATATCCATTGCTTAATATCGCAGATATTATGGACCAGTTGGAAGGAGCCGTATATTTTTCAGTTTTCGATTTGGCAAATGGATTTCAACGAATTCCCATGGATGAACATGATAAGTATAAAACAGCATTTACGACACCCCATGGACATTACCAATATAGACGAAGGCCTGAAAAACGCACCTGCCACGTTCCAACGACTAATAGATTTCATATTGAGAGGCTTATTGAATGTTGAAATGCTAGTGTATTTAGATGATATTATTATTTAAGCAAAAGATCTAGTAGATCACGACCGTAAAGTTAGGTTACTTTTGGATCGGTTAAGATCAGCGAATATGGTACTCCAACCAGATAAAGTTGAATTTTTGCGAAAAGAAGTAATATTTCTTGGGCATATAGTGAGTCAACGAGAAATTGAACCGAACCCTAAAAAGATACAAGCCGTTAGAGAATTTCCCCAACCAAAAACTATGAAAAACATTAGACAATTTTTAGGACTAGCAGGATACTATAGACGCTTTATTAAAGATTTTTCAAAAACAGCTAAACCATTATCAGATTTATTAAAAAAGGGAGAAAAATTTGAATGGACTGAAGTGCAGGAAAAGAGTTTTAAAATACTAAAGGATTAATTATGCCAAGAGCCTATTTTACAATTCCCCGACTTTAGTAAATCATTCAAGTTAACAATAGATGCATCTGACTATGCAATTGAAGCGGTATTGAGTCAAGAAAAAGATGGGTTTGACCATCCTGTCGCTTACCTTTCAAGAACCTTAAATAAAGCCGAAATAAAATATTCCACGACTGAAAAGTAATGTCTTGCCGCACTATATGCATTGCATCACTTTCATTCGTATTTATTAGGAAATAAGTTTGTTCTCGTAGCCGATCATGAGCCATTGAATTGGATGCATAAAAGAAAAGACCCAGGTTAGCGTTTGATGTGCTGATTGTTTAAATTCACCGATTATTAATACACTTTTAAATACAAACCAGAAAGAATCAATACCATCGCAGATGCATTATCTAGAAACCCAGTAGGACCATTTCTTAATGCAGAAAATAATCTAAACAATGGATTACCATTACTAAGAGTTATGATGATGGGTCGAAAGAAAATAGAGGAAAAGAAGAAAACAGAATTACAAAGTCAGAGGAAAGGAATAGTAAGAGCACCCAAACTAACGACGATCAAACCTAAAGCATTGCCAACAACCTCGAAGGAAATAATAGGAGTAACAAAACCAAGAAGCATGACCAAATCAGAACCAGATGTACCTAAGTTGATCAAGGGCCCTGGACGACCCCTTGGTTCAAAAACAAACAAAGAACGGCCGAAATTAGATCATAGTGTGATTGCTCAAAGAACCCGAACAAAAACATTTTCACAGCCACAGAAATCATCTACATCTCAACCAAATATATTAAGAAATGTCACTAAAAACACATCAAAAGATTCTAGCTCATTAAAAGTGAATTTTTCAGAATCAGTAGTCTCAACATCACACGCTAGCGATACGAATTTAGAAACTACAGAAATAAAACACAGTTCCAAAAATAAGGAAATGCCACAATTACCAGTTGGAGATATAATTAACCTTGGTGCATCGTCAAGAACAAGTATGTTTTCCAAAAATGACCCAAGCGATACTGAAGAATCGTCAGGAGAAGATACTCAAATACCAGTATATGACCCTAGACGAAGGGGATTACGGCAAGAACTGACTGAAACAGAAAGAGACCCAAATACGGATACTGATTCAGACTCAGACATAACAAATACTAAAATTTCCGTTACACCAATTTCACTTAGCGAAACTTCAAATGATGAAGTTTTTGAAGACCAACCTAAAACTACGACAAATAATACTGATGAAGTTACTTATCAAGAAATAGAAGAGTTAACAAAGAGATTTAACCAAAGCCTTCAAGAATATTTGGACAAGTCTAACAACGATGATGAGCCCGAACAGGCCGATTTTTTATCAGTAACTAGATTTTCTGATGGAGATAAACCGGACCCCAAAATTTAAGACATATTAACCGAAATGGACACCTATGATCCTGATAATTTCGATGATTCTGTATTAGATGAAAGAATTGCGGATATATCAAGACGTACAACAGGTCTTGAACCCCTATTCAATGAAGAAGAGATTTTAAGAAAATATAGGACAAGTTGAAAATTATCAATTACCCCACGTATTCAGGAAAATACACCTTTAAGTTCTAGCACACCAACGCAAACGAGTACTTTTGCTACTGCAAAAAACAGACGATCTAAAGCGCCGGACTTGCAACAAATAACAGAAGAAATCCCAGATAACTTAAATGAAAACAACAAAAAAATAAACTGCAATAAAAATAAATCAATGAATCGAACTATTGCACCTGATTTCATGTTACTATCAGACTAATACTCTTTTCAACCCATCAATCGATACAAACAACAGCACGGAAAAGTGTATGTAAGTTTTAGTGATAGCAGTAGTAGTACTGATAATTATGAGAACGAAAATGGAGCTAAGCTAGTAAACAATGTCATTACCACCAGATATTGCCTTACATACAAAAGAGACAATATAGTTCATTTTATTAGCAAGAATGATCAACCAGTCACATCTGTCTCAAGGCTGTTGAGATCGATAGGTGCACTGGATTTTAGCTATTTGAAATTAAAGAAACCAAGAGTTGGTCAAATTTTAATAACACCTTATGGAGGACATAATATACTGTCAATCGTTATTAATGAAACGTCGACCGATTTAGTATCTTCAGAAAGTCTTACAAAAGCTTTTAAATCACTTAAAAAAATATTGTTGAGACGACATCTTAAAACCTTCCGAATTTCAAGAAGGGGAGATCTTACAGACAAATTAGAACCTGGATTGATAAAAGAAATGTTATTAACAATTTTTGATAAAACACCCATACAAATTACTGTCTGTTACGGTAAGGTTAAATTTCCGAAAATCCAAAAACGTAATGAAATAATACAAACATTACATGACAGCCCTGTTGGAGGGCATAAGGGAATAAACCAAACTTACCGGAAAATAAGAGAGCGGTTTTATTGGACCGGAATGAGAAATGATATTCTCAGTTATGTACGTAAATGCAGCAAGTGTCAAGAGAAAAAAATTGAACGACTAAAAACAAGAGAACCCTTGGTACTTACAGATACACCTATTAAAGATTTCGATAAGGTTTCCATCGATACCGTTGGTAAATTAAGAATAACACCAAATGGTAATTGCCATTTGCTGTCCATACAGTGTAATTTGACTGAATATATCATATTAGTCCCTGTACCAGACCTAAAATCAAGCACTCTTGCCGATGCACTCGTACAAAATTTAATGTTAGTTTATGGTTCGCCTAGAGCAATTCTATCAGATAGATATGCTACATTTATATCTAATTTATTGGAGCAACTCATAAGAACCCTCAAAACCAATCATCTAACTACATCAGCATACCACCCTCAAACAAACAGATCACTAGAGCGAAGTCATGCTGCCCTAGCTGACTTTATACAAACTTACTCTGAAACATATGATGACTGGGACAACTTAGCAAAATTTGCAGCTTTCACGTATAACACGATTTTACATGCAGCTACAAATTTTACGCCTTATGAACTAGTATTTGGGAGAGTAGCGAGGTTGCCCTTGAAGATACCTTAAGATAAAAGATTACGAACATACCCTATATATTTACAAGATCTTATAAGGCGACTTCAAGAAATGCAAATTGCGGCAGGAAATCAACACATAAAGATGAAAGTACAAGCATAAACAAGATATGATAAAAAATTAAAGCCTCTAAATGTTAAACCAGGAGATTACGTTTGGGTAAGGAAAAAAGTGCGTTACTATAAATTTGATCGCTTTTATAATGAACCCCTTAAGGTTAGAACAGTTTTAGAGGGATATAATGTGTTACTTGAAAAAACCAATAGTAAAACCATACGCAAACATACAGATAAATTAAAACTAGTTCCCGGATAGTAATATCTTGTAAGAAACATATTCTACATGTCTTCCAGAGAAAAAAAAAACACAACGATGCAGATTATATTGGCCATCTTAATGACAATAGCGTTCGAAGGTCGCGCAGATTTAAACTATGCTTATCATGGCAACTATAGCATAAAACCACTTGAAAAAAACCCTGGAATATACTACGAACGAATCGGTATAACAAAAATTAAGAGAGCCGATTGGAAGATTGTGATATGGCTGGATGTTAACAAATTCATATTGGAACAAACACCTACTCAAGGATTAAACAAAACTTTTCGATATTGTATTGTACAATTTGGTCATTCTAATTGCACTCGCTATATGGAAATGGACCTCTTGAATTTAAAAATAAAGCGTTTGACAAACCTCAAAGCAACACTATTGAACATAATAAATACTGTGGGAATTAATGCGGGAGATAACATTATTCCAACCCCCAGCATACGAGCGAAAAGACTGACACCTTTTGGAGTTATTGGGAGCATTGCTAAAGGACTTTACGGCTTAGTCACAGAAGATGATATTAACGTTATAAACACTAACATCAACAATTTGGATACCAATAAAAAAAAATATATTAAATTGTACGAACAAAATAGCCATATTTTTGCAGCTACATTCAAAGAATTATACAAAACCACGAAACGCCATGAGCATATTTTAATACAAGTTGCCGATATATTGACTTCAGGACAGGATTTTACTCTTGACAATTATCTGATTCATTTGTCAGCATACCTTAGAAGAACTAAGGCTACCCTAGATCATATAATTCGTTCCCATGAAGATCTGATTGACATCTTGCATGATTTACAAAGAGCATCCAAAGCTATTTTCTCCAAATATATTTAGAACCGTAGCCCGGGATGTAAAGAACCTTGCGGGAAATCTAGAATTTGTAGCACCAATAGAAAACCTTTATGCTGGCGAAATAAGTACCCTACGCAAGTTAGATGTTGTACATCAAGAAAATAGAACCATGGTAATATTACATTTGCCACTCGTAGATCGAACCCCTTACAATCTTTATAGACTACATCCAGTCATAATACCCCAATCTGGACAAAATGGATCTGCCTACATAAAACCGTCGTACCATTACTTAGCAGTAGCAGCAGACCATAATTCGTATTTACGACTAAACGAAGTTACATTTAACCAATGTGATAAGACGGTATATGGTTATATATGCTCGGCTATGGAACCACTGAAGGAACCCTATTCTATGAACGAATGTGAAATTCTTATGTTATTACGACCTGGACCAGAAGTATTTAAATACTGTGAAATTGTGTTTACGCCGAAAACCGATAGCCAATGGATTTATTTACCAGCTGATAGTTCATGGTTACTCTCAACACCCAATGAAAAACAATTGAACATTATCTGTCGTAATAAAATGGATCAACAAGAAAGAGTAAAAGGTATAGGTCTTCTACGAATGAATGATAGATGTCAACGGATCAACCTTAACCAGTGAACATAAGATTATCACTCAAATACAATATATCTATCAAGTAGAAGTGAACTTAAACTTAACAGTACTACATGAACCCTTAAAAGACACTGATGACTTCCATGACGCTATAAAATCGATTCGAGAATTAAACTTTAATGAACAAGCATGGACAGATGAAGAATTAAATGTACAAAATATAATAAATCAAATGGAGAAAATACGGACCCGAAAGTTGGAGGAAAAACAAACTTCTCTTTTTTCTTTAATACGATATATCATTGAAGCTATTATTATTATGATTATAATAGCAATACTCATCAGCAAAGCAAGAAGCTGTTTCAAGAAGATTATGAAACGTCGTGTCTCGGAAAAATTTATAAAACGTACCATCAACCCACTAAACGCAGAACCACGAGTAACCATAAAACAAGAACCAAATAAACACGAACCAACTGAACTGTACGTTGAAATTGAAGAAAAACAAAAAATACCTAAATCATCTAAGGCTAGACCTATAATGAAGACACGGAGTTTGATACTCCTACGCCATACACCCCAAAAACTGGAAATGGACTCATAAATCAATAGTAATTTGATACTATTTTCCTTCCAGGTAGAACAATGAACCCCGAATATGAAATAACAATAAAGACTAGAGTCAACATAAACCAACCTTTACATGAAGTCATCGAACAATTAGAAAATAAAGGAAATATTAAGGAAATGCACATACTTACAGATTTACACAGTTATGAACATCGAACTATAACCGCCAAATACAATAGTGATTCATTTACTAAAGTAACTGATGAAACACTAAATACAGGAGGAGAAGTTCAAACACTTTCTCCTTTTAAGATAAAATCCACTATTTGTCAAGCAGAAAAGATCTCTTCACCAACACCATCAAGAAACGACAATGATACACCAATCATTGATCCAAAAAGACTTATGTGTCTTCTGCCATGGGACATAGAAGAAACGAAAAGGGAAAGAGATTTCTTTAATAATTTCTCTCAATTTGGAACCCTAGAATATTGTTCTGCCGTTAGAGATCGGAGGGGAAGATTATCCCAAGGATGTCTAAAATACATGGATCCTAAAAGCAATATTTTAGCATTGCGGAACGATGAACCCGAATATCGCACGAAATACGCTGAACCAATTAAAAGGAGTACAAAATACAAAATGAACCGAAAATTGACTCACCCATTATGTCAACGAAAAGTTGAGTTATCGACTTACCGCAGACATGTGATTATATGCAGAGGACAACGCTGTACACAAACTACAGAAACGAAGTCAATCCTTACCAAAACCATTGATCTACGAGAAAAGATCAAAAGTAGCAGAAAATTAACCCAAAAATGGAATCCTACCATTCAACTAGCCACCTTCTACGTCGAATACACATCACTTAGTTCTAAGATTTTAACTTTAAGCTTTGTAAAATCAATTTTTCCTTTCACGTATTCCTTCTTCTTACATTTATGTCTA
>NW_019379826.1:1039543-1075732 GCF_000648655.2 Copidosoma floridanum
CCTAATTATAGGACCCATAAATATAATAATTATAAAAACAATAATAATTAGGCTTTAAATTTAAAAGCGCATGTTGTATTCTATTTTAGCTGCATGTTACTCTATTGTCAAAATTTTTTTTTTCCTTTTTTGTAATATTAAGCTTTAGCATGTATTAAAACTACTTATTCAATTGTTTTACAAATACGCAAACATTTTGTTATTCACAAAAACAGAAAACACGATCAAAATAAATAACGATCCAAAAGACAATGACTCACTTCCGCGAAAAGTAGTATCTAAGATACCGGCCATCATAAATCCGGATGAATACACCCGGATGTTAATGACCTTTGGCCCTTTGAGCCAATTAAACTACTACCCATTAGATGTCATACGCGACGATGGAAGACAGTTATACCTAAGCTTCGCTACATACTGTAACGAAGAATCGACGCAAAGGTCCTCAAAGGACTCAAAATGTATGGAGCGAATTACTTCCAAAAAGACTCGCAAAAAAGCCGTAAAATAGTAACACATTCATCGTGTGAAAATTTATATACAAATGCCACCTTAAAGTGCACAGTCTTCTGTGTAAAACACAAATGAAATTAAAAAAGATCTGCCCATCATGACAGGAAAATATCAACTTGGTAAAATACGACTGGCACTATAAACTATGCCTTGAGATGGAAGTGTCAGCAAATCTCAATGCACTTAATAGACTAGTAATTAACAACGCAAAATCAGGNCATGTGCCAACAACCATTCGTTATTTCGTGCTTTTTCAGGTAATAGAAGATAAAGTTGCAAAAAAAACATTTGTGATATATAAGACAGTTTTTCCTTGAAATTAGTGTAATGATAAGAAACTTTTTGTATGTATCAATGATAAAATTTTAAGACTCTTTACAGAGTCATACTTAACGAGAGTCGTCGCCTAACAAAGCTAACTGTGTACTTCGTGGCTCCTGGAAGTGTCAAGTGACAACCGAAGCGAGCCATGAAGCCTAAACACATGAAGTCAGTAAGTACCGGCCCCATAGCAAGTAAGACGAAAAAGTTTTAACTAAAACTTCGTGCAAGGTGCATTTCTTTGCGCAGCGTTTTAGTTAGTAGCCCGCTGCCGCTCATCAAGTGCAGACGTTAATAACTAATAGTAAAAGATTGACCAGACGTTCCGTCTTTTCTCTGTTTCTTTTTATATGTACACAAGTAACATAAAATATAGTGATACAAAACTTATTAGAAAAAGTTTTTCAAGTTATTATAAAATAAATAATTATAAATCCATCGAAAAGAAGAACTACAAGTCATCCGAATTAATAATTAAAGCAGAGTTGCCAGTATTACTTTCTAGTGGAAAGAAAGGTAAGTTACCCTGGATATTATATTTAACTCTCTACTTCTTCCTTCTTTTTTTAAACAAACAAATAGTTGGACTATCTGCTGTCCCGCAGCCTGTGAAGGAGCGTGAGACTGTAGTCCACAGTTTTTAGTTGGAAGCTGAAAACAAACTTAAATGACATTAATCGTTATTTTACAATAAACCTATTGTTACAATTGAAAGTTCCATGAATTCATCGAATTAAGTATTTTTTATTAACAAAAAGCAATCAGTAACGTTACGTGTATAGGAAAGAATTTCACTGTCGCATCTAAAAAGGACGTAGACGCCAAGACTTTTCAGCACCATTTCTTAAGAGAATATTTTGATTTGCAGAACAATTTATCCAAGATTAAAGAAAACTAATTTTTTAGACGATAAGCAAGAAAACCTATAATATAAACTATGAGTCAAGCTAGGAATTCAACCTTGTGAATCTTGAAGAGACCATAATCCTTCGAAAAACAACTACCATCCAAGTTTTCAACAAGAGGTTTGGCAACTAAAAGTGTAACAAGATGATTTAAACTGCTTTTTCTAACGAATTTTTTTATGTTTTTTTGGACTTTATCTACAAAGTAAACCATTACAAACATCACTCATTCAAAATTAAATTGAATAATGAATTTTTGGTAATCATTCGTTGTTTAGTGGAACACGTCAGGTGAGAGTAAAATGCTTTATTCAATGGTTTACAAGAGGGCTAATTCCAGCGTGAGAGGCGTCATAAGCGTGAGCGGGAAAGGCGTCCGGTCGTCTCGGAGAGCGGTGCTCAAGTGCCCGAACGCAGAGGCGGCTCCCGGCAAGGCGGAAGCCCGTGAGCATGGCGGAAGTGCACGCAGCGCCTCACTCGGCTGTCGCGCTCGGGCGCGAAATCAAACAATCCGCCCGCCTCGATCCTGGATCGAAGAACTACGTGCCGCCCGCCAAACCGGGGTCGGTCGGGGAGTCTTCTGGAGGCGGCGGAGCCGCGGGAGGCGCCGACACAGGCAGCAAGACCATCTTGGTGATGGATTGCTCGTACACGCCAGTCGCCGTCTTGAGGGTAGCAACGCGGACATAGCCGTCGGCTCCCGGGTGGACGCTGATGACACGGCCGATCGGCCATCGGCCGCTGGACTGTAGAAGTGTAGCGTCGAGGAGGACGACCACATCACCGACGATGAAGTTTCGGCGAGGAGTAGTCCATTTTGACCGCTGTTGGAGTGTGTTGAGGTATTCTCGGCTCCAGCGGGACCAAAACTGGGCGCGGACCCCCCAAACGAGCTCCCAGTGGGCGAGCGCATCCAAGCTCTCCGTAGGGGGTCCGGGCAGAACGATGGAGTTGAGAGGGCCACCGACGAGGAAATGCCCTGGGGTGAGAACATCGAGGTCTCCAGTGTCTCCAGACAGCGGTGTCAGTGGTCGGCTATTTAAGACCATCTCGATGCCAACGAGCACCGTGGAAAATTTCTCGTAGGTGAGATGGCGTGACCCCATGACGCGCCAGAGGTGACTTTTGGTTGACTTGACGGCAGCCTCCCACATGCCACCGAAGTGAGGAGCGCCCGGTGGAATGAACTTCCAAGCAATTCCTTGATCGGCGAGAGAGCCCGCGACCAATCCCCAGTCCAGCTCGGCTGTCAGCAAGGCATCACGCAGCTCGAAATCAGCGCGGTGGAAGCAACTCGCGTTGTCGCTCCATATCTCGCCAGGCCGACCGCGACGTCCAGCGAATCGGTGGAGGGCGCCCAAGAAGGATGCAGCTGAGAGATCGACGACCAGCTCCAGATGCAGGGCCTTGATAGCGAGGCACACAAAAACGGCGATGTAGCCTTTCGTGGTCCGGACTCCTCGTCCTCTGGCAGAGAGTACATGGAAAGGGCCGGCGTAGTCCACTCCGGTGCAGGCAAAGGCACGAGAAGGGGAGACTCAGGACGATGACAGTGGGGCCATGAGTTGAGTCACCGGTCGCGCTCGCAGCCGGATGCAGACGACGCACCTGCGGAGGTGAGCCTCGCAGAGATGACGGTGACCTCGGAGCACGCGTCGATCAGCGCTCAGGCAGGAACTCGACGACCAGGAGGACAGCTCAGATGGACGAGGGCGGTGTGAAGCACGGCTAGTTACGCTTGAGGTGACGCGTCAGTCGAGTGCTCTCCCGATGAAGAGGTGAGCGGGTCCGTACGGGGCTGCTTCGATGATGTAGAGCCGTCGGGCTGCCCCGAGCGGCGGCGACGGGCGCCGTCGTGCAGTGAGCTGTGATGCTGCTCTAGGCAATATTGGCAAGCCGACCGGGAGGGGCAGTACTTCACAGCGTGCCCGGGTCAGAGGCAATTGAAGCACAGCCGTGCCTGGTAGACGAGCTCTCTCCGTGCGCGTACATCAAGCCCCTGGAACTGCGCACAACGCCTGGGATAATGGCCCTCGTGGCACGCCGGGCACGACGGCGTATCGTTGCTCGTGGCGAGGACATGGTAATTGCGTCCTGATGTCGAGGAGTTCGAGCGTGCGGCTGTTCCGCTGAAGGGACGTGTGGGCTGCGAGGCTTCGACAGAGCTGGCGGCGCGGCAACGGCGCCGAAGAAAGTCGGTCAAGGTGGCAAATGTGGCGACGTCAACCTCGGAGCCGGAAACGGTACTCTCCAACCGTTGGAGCTTCTCCTCCCATGCACGCCTCGTCGCTGGATCCATGCCCGTCATTCCACACGAGACAAACCAATCGTCCCAGCCGGCTACGGGACGACCTAAGGCGTGAAGCTGGTCGCGATGTTTCTCCAGGGTGTCCAAGAGGCTCTGCAATCCGCGGGCGGACTCGTCTCTAAGTGGCTTGATGTTCCGCAGGGCTGTGACATGGTCGTAGACGAGAAGGCGGCTGTGTTCGTAGCGCGCTTCAAGCAGAGCCCAAGCCGTAGAGTAATTGGCCTCGGCTACCTGGACCGTTTCGAGGGCCGTCTTAGCGTCCCCCTGAGCGAGCGACATCAAATAGAACAGGCGCTCAACGTTGGTGAGTTGGCAGTCCTCGTGGATCAGCGCTTGAAAGAGATCACGGAAGCTCTCCCAGTCTTCTCATCTCCCAGAGAAGTTCGGAATGCTGATTCTCGGCAAGCGAGGCCCACGGCCCGAAGCCGGGTTCCCTGGGCCCGGAAATGGCCTGGGAGGGAGAGGTGCCAGCGCCAGGGAGTCTCTCGCGTCGTAGAGGCAAGACCGTGCGTCGAGGTAGTGCGCTTCCACGTCAGCGTACAGCTGGGCCAACCGAGACGCCTTTTCCGGTGGCGGAGCTTCGATGAGCTTCAGATGGTTGACTTGAAAATCACCCCAATATCCGCCGAGCAATTCCAACCTTGCTTCTACTATGCCCGAGCTCCAGCGGGCTGGCTCCATCTCATGAATGGTGCAGGCCAGGTGGCCAACAACCTCGGCGATAGCCGACTGAGCACCGAACAGCGCGGTCGAACCTTCGTCCATTCTAAAACATTAGTATTCGACGCTTGAGCGGAATATGCCACCGAGCCACAGCTGGCGGTGTTAGGGGGGTCAACAATTTGAGTCAAATTGGCAGGCGACGCGCTTGAGTCAGGCAAGATGGCCGCCACGGCCGACAAGGAGGCCGTCAGCGGATCATTTCAACAATGGCGGCTTAATGAAGCCGGGCCACGTCTATACCACTCGTTAACTTTAGCCGTCAGCGACACTACCTGCTGGCCGCCGTGGCTGGGCCAAATGACTGGACCGCGAGCTCTGTCAGCCGCGGCAGTCCCTCACAACATTTCACGCGTGCAGGGTGACACAGCTTCGACATTGCCGTGGCCGAACGACTGGTGCCGGGCCGCGGGCACTATGGCGACCGCGGCGGCCATGTTCGCGCTTTGTTTGTCACTTGTACTTACATTTCTTCGAATAATGTGGAACCACCGGCTGTCCTCTGGGCTGCTGGTCGCTGGTTATCTCCGCGGAATCCGGCTCTCAAACGACCAATGTTTAGTGGAACACGTCGGGTGAGAGTAAAATGCTTTATTCAATGGTTTACAAGAGGGCTGATTACAGCGTGAGAGGCGTCGTGAGCGTAAGCGGGACAGGCGTCCGGTAGTCCCGGAGAGCAGTGCTTAAGTGCCCAAACGCAGAGGTGGCTCTCGGCAAGGCGGAAGCCCGTGAGCATGGCGGAAGTGCACGCAGCGCCTCACTCGGCTGTCACGCTCGGACGCGAAACCAAACATTCATGTTAACGGAGATCACGATGCTCGCAATTCAAGGTACATACATGTAAACAATAAAAACTTGATTCAATACAAAGAGAAATTGCACATTTTTGTAAATTTTCTGGTAAAGATATCATCTTTTCAATAAGTAGCATTATACTCACTTCTCATAACGAATGTACTTACTTTTTGGATAGTAAAATTTTAAATCCTGTAAAAGTAGAAATGAAAACATTTTACAGCATAGATCATGATACTAATAAGTGTTGATAAATCTCATAATGATATTGACATAAATTTTCCAATTAAATTTCTAAACAATATTCGTAAAGGCTTACCACCGTATGAGCTTAACTTAAAAATTGGAGCAATTGTTATATTGGTATAAAATTTAAGTATAGTTGATGGCTTACGTAACGGTACAAGATAACAAATTACAAAATTATTTTAATACAATACTGAAGCAATAATAATAATTGGAAAAAAAGTGGATAGAGAGTTTTTATACCAAAAATAACACTTAATACAGTAAATTCATGATCATAACCTTTTATTTTATACAGAAAACAATTTTCTTTAGTCTAAGCTTTTTCAATGACTATCAATAGATCTCAAGGTCAAAGTTTTAGTAATACTCGGTTATATCCTAAAAAATCATTGTTTTCACATCGTCAATTATACGTCGCGTTATCAGGATGCAAAAATTAAAATGGAATTCAGATTGAACTTGAACGTAATAATAATTTAAAAATAAAAACCCCAAGAAAATATTGTTTAGAAAGAAATTTTAAATGTTAACTTATCTAAGAAAAAAAAAATTTTTTTTCTTGACATCAGGAAAAGTATAAAATTGTCCGAAACATTCTTGCAAAGTTTATTTAAAAAATAAATGAATGTATTTAATCAACGAGACTATTATTTAAATATTAAAACTAATATTCAAAATATTGCTTCATATCAATGAACGTTATTTGACATACTTCAATAAATATGATTTCCATTTTTCACGGTAAAGAGGGCTACAAGCAAGGTCTATGGTTTAAATATTCTTTAAGGTTATTTGTTGTTATTGATTAAGTATAAAAATATAATGTCACGTTTTTCTACATTTTTAATAATGCAATTAATAAGCTTTCAGAAAATTCAAGAAAAAAAACCAGCGCATTATAACACTACCTCAACGGTGGTGTGGAAATATGTTAATGTGCTAGAAATCGGGGGCTTTCTCAAAACTGTAAGGAGAGCTTAGACGTAAGGTGTAAATAGTCATATAACTAGAATTTTGATTCTCTTGCAAAACTGTTGTTGGTAAATTGTGTGAAAAATAGCAGTTATCTTCAAAAGCGTCTGAATAACAGTTAAAAATAACAAAAACTGTTATAAAATTTTGAAACATAGTATACCACTTACTGGGACTATTCATAATTACTGTTACCCACCACTTTGGAAATTCATTGCAACTTTCACACTAAGCATAGGTAAATTAATATTTTCTTAAAATATTTTTCCCAATAGTATGCGGAAAATGGGTGTTTTCCGCAATGGTATTACTGTGGAAAATCGATTTTTCGACATAGTTTGCGACAAAGATGTGCGGCAAATACCTTTGCCGCACAGAGTGCGGAAAAGGTTTTGCCACACACCGGAAAACATACGGCTACACACTGGAAATCAAAATTCATACCTATTTTGTACCTGTTTTCCTCACACATTGCGAAAAAACTTGTACGCAACTCGTGCGGGACGATTTCCCGCACTCGTGTGATAGACTCGCACTCGTGGCCGGTGACGGTAACTCGTAACTTGCGATCACACTCCTGCTACGCACTCGTGTGCTCAACTGGTACTCGTTCCCGTCAACTCCGGCCACTCGTGTGAGTCAATCACTACTCATGCGGGAAATCATCTTTTCCGCACTTGTTACATAAATAACTATTGAAGAGGCTTCTGTTGTAATCCTTTTTTGTCATTTAAGAAAATTTCTTGCTTAGTTTTTACTTTAAGATAACATTCAATGTAATAAAATTTAAATTAAGTACAACAAACATCACACGAAATATTTTGATAAAAATAAAAACAATCGTGCACTTTTACGTATTATTGAAAACCTGTAACTAAGAAATAAAGGAAAGCTTCTTATCACGTGAGCTGTATTCAATGTTTGGCATAATAGTTATGTTAATCGAAAATCTAAGTATGTCAAATGGTTTGTGCAACGGTACAAGGCTCAAACTAACTAAATTATTTGAGTATAATATTCAAGCTGAGATAATGACAGGAGAGGAAATTTAATGTGTTACAATAGTAATAAATATTTAATGAAAAGTTAAAAAAGCAAATTGTTTTGACAAATATATTTTTTTAAGTTTTTTATTTACATTATAAATGATTCTTACTTGTGATAGCAGTGAGCTATAGGAGTTTTTAGGGGTTGTCTATAAATGCTGTGGAGGTGCTGTGGGGGGGGGGGGGCTAACGAAAAATCTTTTTAGGTAGAAATAGGGGGAGGGAGAGGGCTGTAGAAGATGTGCGAGGTACTGTGGGGGAGTGGAGAATGCCTTATTCAAAGAGCTATATTAAATAAAAAAATAAATAAATTTTAGACACACAGACAAGGGTATCAGTTCTGATAGTGCACACAAATGCAACAAAATGAGCTATGAAACATCTGTTTCAAGTTAAACTCGAGTACATCATGAATTTTTCACTTTTTTCTTCATTTTACATTATTGGGCAGAACAGTTTTGCACAAATTCTACTGGTATTGAAAATCACATTTTAAAAAAGCCTTTTTTTTGCCTCCTCATATTCTGTACGAAAAATTGGACAGCTCGCACTGCCAGTTTTTTACTATGTGTCGCCTTTTAAACGAAGTATTGATTCACTAGAAGCCATATCTCTACTGGCAGGGGACATATTTCATATTGACTTTGCTCAAGTTCTTTTTGTTTTCTTATGACTTCCGTTTTAAAGTCTTTATGTCATCCTGTCTAGTATTGCATCTGATTTTTTAAGTTGTACTTTAGACTCTTGATTACTATTGTCAATAACATAATGAAAAAATTTTCATTTTACTTATTCTTTGACAATGGAATCTAGTTCCCACTCTTTTCATTTAACATTATGTTTAGCAGTAACCACTTTTTTCTGACTGGCCACTTAATTTATCATGTCTCATCATCTTAAGGTAAACAATATACTGTCATCACGATATATAACCTAACAAGCTTCATGCGTGCATTTTTATTCAGTTTAAAGCGTTAATTTATTTTAAAAAATCAAGAGGGTCATACAAAAAACAAGGATTACGTCACATGCTGATTTCAAGTCGTCATGCGCAAGATAATGGTCAGATGAAGCAATTCAATTGAATCTAATTTGTCAAGCTTGTAAGAAAAACACAACAGGCTGTGATATATCCTCTGAGGATAAACTACAGATTTAGGAATGGTTAGAAACTACAGAATATAATAACTGCTCAAACTCCATATAAAATCTTCAATGGATATATTATACAGAGGAAAAGTATGAAATATTCTAATTGATCGCCAATTATTATGATTTAACGAAAACTGTTAGGAATAAGGAAATAGATTAAGTTAAAGTTAAGCACACTATAATAAAGATGAATGGATTAATATAAAGTACAACACCGGTGATAATGCATAAGTGAAAGCTAACATTATCTCTGCAGGCTAGTCTTAAAAGTGAGAATCCCAATAGTTCTACAAAATCTATCATCACAGCTAACATCGAACTTAGAATACGGCAAGGATGTAAAATAGAGAACAAAAGCAAAATCCATGAAGTCAAAAAGTCTTCTGGAAAGTATAAAGATCCCTTGACAGATTACAGCGATGTAAAACTGAATGTTTAAGTACTTAATGTATCAAAGAAAATAATTTGAATATGTTTAAAGCATGTATCAATTTCGTTGCAAAAAAAAACATCTGCCTTTTGGCATACGAGAATGTGAAAGTGATATGAATCTGCACGGAGAAAGTTCGAAGAATACTAAGTAGGTGAATACAGGAAATATAATTTTTTGATTACAGTCAATTAAAATCAAGATTTTTCGAGTAAGTGCTTCATTTTCTGTACCCTCGCCCCTTTGTGACGTGGTGAATTGGAGATACATCCAAACACGTCACAGAGCTCTTGTCACCGGTAATAAGTGGCGAGAGTCTCGTGGGTAGCCGTCTCTCTCTCTCTCTCTCTCTCTCTTGCATGTAGCTTGTTGAAGAGTACAAAATGCCGGTATCAGGCCCGGAGGCCATAGCAGTAAGAGTATCTATAGAGCTTGGTCTGACTCCCTTTCCGTTCGTTCTATACTCGTACCTTGAGCTTGTGTGTGTACAATGGTAAGATAATGTATCTGTAAACGGCAGCTGTCGATGTGTCAGTGTCCTGGGAGCTGGCGTAGTACTGTGTTGGCTGATAGTGTGTGTTGGGCCACATAGTATACGGTGCGCCTACGCGGCGAGACAAGGACAGACACTTGAGCTCGCTGCGAGGCTGGCACCAGAGTATCACAGCGCGGGCTGAGCAGACTCTCGCCTGCCGAGTTACCGTAAGGAAGCGAAGCCGAAGCCTCAGTGCCCTACACACACACACACAAGCTAGCCTTCACACGGTTATCCAGGTTCGCCGGTGCCCTTGACGCCCGTAGCATTGCTCGGAGCATCACCGAGTATTTCATCGGAGCAATATTCTCGTACGTGAATACATATAGTGTTAGTGCTTTGTATCAAGTGCATAAAAGTGGTCGTCCCTAATTACCCTTTATGGATGCCATATAGAGTAAGCCCGAGTCATGTACCGATAGTTACCAGGTAAACGACATTACTAGATATTAATTGGTGACAACAGCAAGCCACTACTCAGGAATCGTCGCCTTTGTGGTGTGCCGCATCATAAGCGTAATCTCAATTACCGTTATCAACATAAATAGATAAGCAGTTAATAGTCAAGTGTGTCTTGTTATCGTGTCTTGTCTTGAGCGGCGCCAAGTGCAGCTGTGACAGAGTGATGCCTTCGTGTTCGATTACTAAGTGCTTCTGAATAAAGTAAAAGGCGATCCAATTGCATTGCTGTACTGCACTACCTGTTGCTGCAATCGGTGTTGCACAATACTGGCTGTACCTGGTCTTTTTCCAACCCCGTCAACTAAACGTTGCACGGCATAACGTAAATAAAAGCATTAAAGGTAAAGTAATAATCATCACACGTTAGTCGCAATCCCCGGCTAACGTGGTACATCTAATATAATATATATCCATTAATAGAAAACCTAAAAATGTCTTAATTTCTTTAATATTGAATTCCCGATAGCAACAAAAATAATATGTTCAAAATGACATATTTTCTGAAAAACTTATATATGTATGTATGAAGATACAAAAAACAAAAACAAAATTAAATTACATGAGGCGAACAAATAATAAAAGTTCCTACATTAAAAAAAAATCGGCCAATAGATACTTAAAATATGACAAAGTACTCACAAACACTCACACTTTAATTCGTAGGGTCAGGAAATATATTTACAGTACGTTATCCTGATGTGTGATTTTCTGTCCATCATGAGGCTTCTTATGTAATAGTGATAACAAAGCACTGTCAAAGCTTAATTTCTGGAAATCGTGTGTTTTAAATATAAGTTGAATTATTTCTTATTTATAAATAAGCTCACAAGTGAAGCTAAATACTGAAAGTAAAAAAAAAAAAAAAAAAACTAACACGCGACACTGGTGATTTTATTTCGGTGTTTGAAAAATAAAGTGGCATTAAATGCAAGCATAATTTTCACTGATGAAGGCCAATTTTTAAAAGTAAATGGTGTTAAAATTTGTTCAGCTCCCTTCCCGAAAGGAGAAGTAGGGTACCCTATGGTTAAAAATATTATCTCTGCATAGGTTAAAGATATTTACTATTATTGATCTAGATTGATTTACGTATTGTAACGGAAAATTATAAGAAAAATACTGTAACGAAAACTTCAACAGCTCTTGTGGAACAAGAGTATCTTATGTATAGTACTGAACAGGATACGTAGTTTTACATTTTTATTACTACGTTTCCTTCTTAATTGTTCTTGGGCACTCGTCATGAACATCCATTAATATGCACTAATTGTACACTTTTTATAAAACACTTTTTTACACAACGTCACCAGTGATACTTGAGTAAAAGGGGATCTTTTTTGCATCAAGGAGGCCGCTGCACTGGTTTACACAAATTTCAGTTTTGAATAAAAACTAAAAAAGACAACGCTGTCTTTTACCAGGGAGCACAAAGTACACAAGGTCACAAGGACCATATATGAAGAGGACCGACACATAAAAATCTTTTGTGCGAGGGCCATCAAAACCATCAGTACTGGCAGCTGTATCGACAAAAGAACATACATTGTTATCATGCGACCACACAGAGGTAGTGATGGACCAGGCTATCCCTTGTAGTAATGCATGCAGAAGGCTAGAGGAGACAATTTCAGAAAAAAAAAAACACTTACAGAATGGCTTGATATTTTTTTCCCAGCAATGGACGTGACAGGCTGCTAAGCACTGAAAATAAGGCGAGCGACGTAAGCACTGTTAGCTTTTTCAGTTACAACACCAAGGTGGATCTGGAGTACATCAGGAGGAAAAGAACGGAGCTAAATACTAAGCAATCAAAGAAGTATTTTGTTGTCACAATACTTGGGCTGGTAATTAAAAATATGGTGAAAGTGGTAACAACAACATACACAAAAATAGGGATGCCGATTGAAGAAGGCATAAAAGTAGTTTGGTACATACTGTATAAGTTCAAGGAAAACTGTAAAGCGACAAAAAATCTCCTCGAACAATCTGATAATGATTTTATAAGCAAGACGAACAGATCAGGAAAAAGGAAAAAGATTACATGCTCGATTAAATTCAGGTCTGTAAAAGTGTTCTGGCGACAAGCAGAATAGAAATCCCGAAGCTCTGACGGAGGACCCTAATCCACTTCCGAAATAAGAGAAAAGGCCAGGGAGAACTAGAAGTTTTTTTCTAAAATAATAATAGATGGCAGTGAGAGCGTCAAATAAGATGATGCTAAAAATAAGAGGAAAAAATGTTTGCTATGCTTACAGAATGGCAGAGCTTCACCGAGGTCCTAAAAAATGGGGTCCGATTTCAAGGTAGAAGAGACTGATATTACAGCAAAAGAAGTCATCACATTTAATAAAGGAGATCTCTTCCTAAAAGTTAGAGAAGTAAAGAATAGAAAGGCCCTAGTCAACAGTCTAGCCAAGACCGTTCAAGGGCTAGGATCAGTAAAAAGCAAAAAAAAGGGTCACATAAAGTCTCAAAGAACAAAAGTGGAACACCTTATATGGAACCAAGCTGCGCTGACTTACTTAAGTCAACAAAAAGGGGAAGCAACGGGAATCGATGTACCAGCAAAACAGAAGATGACCAGACAAAGAAAAGAGAAGACAACATCACTATGATGATGACACTTATTTGAAAGGTTACGTCATGTCAGCGGCCAACACTCTGTGGCCCCGGCTTAAAATTTTACTCCGAAAGTGGATCCCGAGTCAGGCATCCCAGGAGATAGGCCTTGCTAGTAAGGTGGGTTCAATCTGTATCGCCACTAAAATTATAGTAAAAAACGACATCTTAGGTAGGCTGCAAGTACCATACAGAAAGGTAGTTCGTTCTTTCTTCTATTGTGTATAAAATAATTTGGGACGACCTCAGATAAAAAAATTATAATTTTAACATAATAATAATTCAATAATAAAAGAAACACTAGTTGTAATGATAATGATAATAAAAAAAATGGTAATAGTTAGATACAATACCTTTGCTTAAAATGTACAATAGTAGTGACGACAACAGTTTATTTGTTTAATTTACTTTATCACTATTAATTCATATTATTAAAAAAAAAGGAGATTGGAAAACAAAAAATATCTGATCACACATAACTGACCAAGCAGTTATGCATTTTTCCAGATGTCAATACTGTGCAGAACTTCTGACTGACTTGATTGATTCGTAAAGCAATTAAATCAATGTATTAATTATTTATCCAACACTTTTTGTGGAGCCAACAGAATTATACAAAATTTGCATACATTATAAGTATTTATAAATATGAATAATTATACCTACCAGTTACCTATTAGTAATCAATTAGTATCTGACAGGCTTAAATTTTTAATATACTTACTAAATACAGTGAAAGAAGTTTTTACTACTAAATAACATAAAAAATCATTGATAGGAATGTCCTTTAATACACGGTTACACAAAAATTCTCATACTATTAGTTATATTTAAATATGTTGACTTCTTACGTACAATACATTAGTCATCTAAGGTTATTATTTCAACAGAGGTATCAACACATGATTTTTTCATTTTAGTTTCACTCGACTGTTTGTCTACCAACTTACGGTTTGATTTTCTAGACACTGAAATGTTTTGCGTATTCGAAATACTCACTGATTGAGGTAAAGTTGATATTCTTGGCTTCTTAATTATTTCATTAGCATATTTTTTTGTATGCTTTGTTTGTGGGATAATCTCTAAATGGGAATGTTGTTGCAGATGAGATAGCACAGAAAAAGCCTGATTTTTATCTGTATTTTCTAAGATTCTTGCTGGTTGTTGTGAGCTATAGATTTTTGATTTCGATTTTTGTACAGTGGATAACTCTTTCAATCGTTCAGAAAATGTTTCATCTACTGTGACCATCTTACCTCTTAGAGGTAATGGATAGGTACTAGTTTCTGTTTGTTCTGTAATTATATTTGGTGAGGGATTTCTGACTGATGATCTTTCCACCAAATTAATAACTTTAGAAGATAGATGAGAGCGTTGAATTTGTTTTTTAAGTTTATGCTGTAATGAAATTGTCCTTTCTTTATCTGTGCTTGTAGACCATTCGCTTGTCGACCCAACGTGTATTGATTCAGGAAAAAGACTTTGATCTCCTCTATTGTTCTTAAATGTTTTCGCAGTTATATATGTTTCGTTACATGACAATGAACCTGTAATACTCCTTTTATTAACATTAGATACAGAACGTTTCTGACTAGGCATAACTTTGACCCTTTTTGGGGAACAAATTGTCACACGTGGAATGCTGGTTTTTTCACTATCAGTATTCAAACTTTTGATGCGTTCATCGCTCAAACTATTTACAGGACTCACAATAGGCGTTATTGATATACCAGGTCTTTCTTTCATACGATCGAAATTAATTTTTGGCTTGTAGATACTTGGTTCATGAGTCACTGAATGACTGGAAATAACATTTGTATAATTCATACTTGAACTTGATACAGTTAAATTATTTTGGTATTGTTGTAAGATATTCTGGTATATTTCTACTTGATTAAAATAATTAATTGCTGTGTCCATTACATTGACTCCAAAATTTGATCCAAGCATAGAACTTAAGATGTTTGCTTCAATAAATGCACTACTTGAGTATAAATTATCCGTTAAATACTTGGGATCACATATAAGTGTAGTTTCAGATAATGACGGTTTTATTTCCATTTGATTATTTAACACCTTTGATTTATAGTTCGATGTCTGTTGGGATTTGGTAGTAACAGATGTTTGAACTTGGTTTGAAATTTCATAACTAAATATCTTTTGTGTTTGTTGTTCTTCATTAGTAGTCAATGCATCCTTTGTTGCATTGATGTTACCATTGAGGATCTATGACAGAATTTAAATTTAATTGTTATTGTTTATTATTATCAAAACAATGTATAACATATAAATAAATAAAAAAAATAAATAATTACACATACATTCAGTGGAATAAATGCATTTGTCTCATGTGGAACTCTTGCAACATTTTCAGCAGCGATTGTTTTACTTCCTCGAAGTTTTATTCGACAGAACTCTTTTGCCAAATCAAATACATTTCCCTGAATTTTTTGGTTCTGAACCATAAAGTAATAATGAGAGCGTTAATAAAAAGCATTTGGCATTGAAAAAGAAGTGTAAAAAACTGACCAGATTTCCAGTATATTGGACGTATGCATCTTCTAATATTTTTTGGACTTTTGGTAGTTCTGACACACGATACTCTGGTATATTCTTCATGTAATGGTATGTGTGGTAAATATCAAGCAGAGTATTTGTTTGATCACTTAGGGTAGTATAATGGTTTGTAGAAGATATTTTTTGTATACTTTGTATTTTTATTCTGTTTCTTAAACATTGCAGACACAGAGTCAATGCTTGGACTGATAGTTGTTCTCTTTCTTTATCTCTTAAGTATTTTCTAAAATAAAAAAAAAAAACTTGAAATACGATACCATTTACATAAAAATATAATATTAACAAAACGTACTTGTCAGCATCAGGTGACTTTCGTAATTGCATGCACACCTCAAACAACATTTTACTGTCGTTTGTTTCGTTTAAAACTTGCATTAGAAGCAAAACACACTTAGACATATGTGAAGCAAAACTTCCTGGTCTATCGATTTCATGGATCGGAATTCGCCAAATTCCCTATTAAAATAAGAAGTTCAATATAAAAAATTACAACTGTGTATTTTATACTCACATTAAAAAAGTTCGTATTTTTTCTTTCAGCAAAAAGACCTTGAATCTTCTTGTTTTGATGAAACTGACAAGTATAACTTCCTAATAAGAGCTGTTTGCATTTTAAAATGCAGCGGTTAGTTTTATTATTAAAATAAAAATATGCTAGACGATAAACAGATTTGTAGTGTTCTGGAAATCGCAAAGCACAATTTTCCAATCCTGCCACACAATACTTAATCAGTTGACATATTTCTTGATCCAATGCATACGAATCTATAAAAAATTTACCCAAATATATTAATGAATCTACACATACATGTACATAGAGTAACAAATTGAAAATATTTATGACTATGTTAACAAGCTTATTGTATCGTAAATTTTTAAAACACATTTTTTTTCAATTCTTATATAAAATTTCTAAAAAAAAGTACTCAAAATGTATAACTGCCTACAAAAAGAACAAACATATTATAGTTTTATTGTTACTGCATATAAAAATAAAAATTATGTGTGTACATATAATTTATACTATATACATATATAATATAGCTACTTGTGTGAGGCATTCAACATATACCCCCAAAACCCCCAACACCTCCCCTCAGTCCCCCACAAATAAGCTAAAATTCAACCGTTTCCACCGTTCAATTGAAATTTTTCACTTTTTCTTAAAACCCTCCCACAGCCCCCCACACAATTTGTCTTGTCCCCACACAGCTTTTCCACACCATATTTCTTATCCCCTTACAACCTTTTCTATTAAGTATAAATCACCCCTGTTTACAATATATTTATACTTAGTTGTAGAAATGATTATTCATTTTTTTTCCTCACCATCAAGGAGGAAAATAGATGGACTTTATACATAATAATGAAATATTTTATTAATGTTTTATTATGTAATAATATAAATAAATAATATACTGAAAATCGTCATATAATTATCATTAAATTATTTTCACTTACTAATAAGTATAAGGTTCTCGGTGCATTCAACATTTTTCGTTTAACTAGTATTTTAACACAATGTAACATTCATTATTTCTTACATGTAAGTATATGGTACAACTACAGATACAAATTAAAATGTTACATAATTATTAGATAATTCATAATAACCATAGAAGTATAGCCTAATTTAGTAAGTTTAAGTAAATAAATAATTATTGTTGGATTTTAATTTTATAAATCAATAAACCAAAACTTAATATTGTAATTGCAATTTATAATATTAAAAATTATAAAATTAACCAAACATTTTTAAAACAGCTATAATTTTTTTNATTACAAAATTAGACATTTTTTGTACTGAAAAATGAAAAATGAAATTTTTTTAACGACAAAGTGTCATCATAAAAAAAGTATGCATTATGTTATGTATACTTGTTAAATGACAAAATATTAATAAATAAAATTACTTTTTATTTATTGCCATAAATATTTCCAAATTATCTATAAAAATTATCGAGTTAAGTCAATCATTTATGTAAACATCTCTTTCCATACAATATTTTCTATTTCTGTATTTTCTTGTCTGTATACGTAAATAAAATCAATTATTTTTATTCTTGCATCTTAATAAAGCCACATATAATTGACTATGAGAAAATAAGGATTTTCTTAAATACAAACCTACTTTATCGAAATTTTTACCTTTAAATTTATTTATTGTCATAGCAAACACCACAAAGATTAGGAATAATTTACGATACAAAATAAAAGGTGATGTTAAGGTGTTTCTAGTGACTGAAGTTATTCTTGGAATGAAGACTCCATTTTCAATCTTTTCTTTAGTTATTATTTCTTTTTCTATATTATGCTGTAATATATCCGTAATTCGTAAGCGTATTCCATTTCACAGTCCATCTGATATACTTAAATATAACTGTCAGATTTATTAACTCCTTTATTATTCAAGTTATCTATACAATAGTAAGTTTTTATTTCTGCAGTTAATTTTTTAATAAAGAGTGACTTAAAAAATGACCCGTTTTTGCAACCTCGAGAATCGTCTTAAATTATTTATCAAATTATTGTTTATCGTTTAAACATGCACCTAGTAAATTTTTAGGAGGGGATCAGTTTTGGTTTCTTAGATATAGAAGGTAGAAGATATTGAAATATTATTAATAACCGTATAAATCAGGTTTACAGTGAGTCTCACAAAATAAAAAGTTTTTTCGCGTAGCTTACCAAACCACTATATTATTATGTTTTTTGGGTCACTGATTCCGAATCCGAGGTCAGATAACCTTCTTAACGGATGGTTCAAGGTCATTTGAAGGTCAAATCTGAATAAAATTCCCAAATCTAGAATATACTAGATTCCAACACTGATTCTCATAGCTGCAACTTTCGCAATCGCGTATTGTACATAATACTAATTTACAGTTAATTATAGATTCATCGAAAGCAAACGATTGCAATCATCACAGCTCCAGATGAACTTGATTTATAATGAATATTATATTGGTCGAGGAATGTGTCTCGTTGATTTTTTGTGTACAGGACTTAATTTTATCATTGAAATTCATTTAGTCGTCTCTTTAATTTTCTGTATACAGACCTTAATGTTATTATTCAGAATCCTTCTGAGTTAAAGTCAATAACTAGTGTTTTAGATGATTTGAGTCTCAGCTTCTCTATATCTGACTTTGAGCATAATTTTATACAGAAATGTGTATTTATTAAGATCCATAATCTTTTTTCATATGAGAGTTGATCTTATGGGCTCCTGAGATACATTATTTAAGTAATTAAAGCTAACCTGTTAAATGTGTAAATTATACTACTAATAAGTATTAACTATACATACAGGTACTGTAGTCAAAGACTTTTGTCTTTTTGTTGTTATTAACTAATCATCCTTTGCAGATTGTGCTATGACCGTGTTCAAAGAAATCCTGGCATTCAAACTTACTCTACGTTGCCAGATCTGCCCATTTATAGAAAAGGCTTAAGCTTACATAATCGATGTACATTTGGGTGTAAGAACCCATCAAAATAATTGATGTCCCTAGCAATAAACGTAGGCTCTTTTTAATGAATTATAAGTTCCTTGTTGAGTCTAATGCCCGTGTGTGCTCTGAACATTTCAATGATGTCGATTGTTGACCTTTAGTGAAACAAATATTTGAAGAAATATTACCGACGGAGCAAAAGTTTGTAAGCGATATCATGTTCGAATACTATCAGACCCAAAATAAAAATGTGGGTAGTACATTCGATATCAATACACTTGAGACTATGGCAGATGGGCCTTTTAAGTCTTTTTTCGGATTTGAAAAAAATAAATTCAATAAAATATGTGAATTCACTAAGAACTGTGAATCAAAAGATGTATTTATTCTTTTGTGTGAAATTCGTACTGCACTTTCACATGAACAATTGGCTTATCTCTTTGGATACCAAAGTATTTCATCAATTTCTAACCATTTAGAAAAAGCTAGAAATTATTTAAGTCAAAGTTTGGTTCCTTACTTCCTCAACATTCCCAATCGTAAGACCATAATAGTTAATAATACTCCATTGGAAAAAGAATTGTTCGATATACCTGAAGATAAAGGCTGTATTATTTTTGATACCACTTATCTAATAGCTCAAAAATCAAAAAACTTCGCTGGTCAAAAGCAGTTGTGGAGAGAGCAAAAGATATTGCCACTTGTTAAACCCATGGTGGAATGAACGCCAAACGGATCTATACTATTTGTCTTGGGTTCTTTTAATGCGAACCATAGCGATGCACAGATTTTGAATGATTGCTTTCAAAGATATGATGAGCTATTATCCATGCTTCATAAAAATGATGTTGTCTTAGTCGATAATGGATTTAGAGATGTAATGGACTTTTTAAGAGATGAAAAAAAGCTTAGAGCATATATACCTGGAACTAGAGAACGCGATACGTATGAAGCTAATCTAGCCAGATTCGTTACTAAGGTGCGATGGATAATTGAGCAAGTATTTGGGTGACTTAAAAAAAAAAATTCAAGTTGCTTGCTGTATCAGCTCATAATGCCACACTGTCCTATGACTTTGATTACCTGTTAATTGCTTGCACGTTACTTAATTTATTCCACAAACCAATTCTATCTGATAATAAATATGAAAATGTTGGGGATACTATAAAATCAAAATTCAATGTACCGAATAAATTGAAAGTAGTTGTCACTGATCTTAATCTTTCTCAACAAAGAGTTCCATTCAATGACACTGCTTTCACTTCTTTGGATAACGAAGAAAATAATTCGCTAATGCAGTTTCCTTAGCTTTCATTGGAGAATTTGTATGAAGTTTGCCTATGCCCTTATAAATTAAAAAATGCCATGTCATACTATGCCGAACATGTGGCCGAAGATATATTTTTAGAACAAAAATTCAATCCTAATGCAAGACATAGAATCGCAGGCTTGGATTTTTCTAAGGATGGAATTAACGTTATCGATCCACTGCTCTTGAAAGTACATATGAAATCTCGCTATAGAAGTGAAAAAAGCCATTATATTTTTGTACTTATTGATCGAGCTAAGAGAGGTGGACTGGCTATCGTCGAATATTTTTGCACATGTAAGAGTGGTTCACAGTTCCGTTGGATGCTGCAGCCACATTGCTACTATTATTTGGTACTTGGGATACGGTCAATATAATGTCATAAGGGTTCCTAACCCAGATATATTGAATGTCTCGATAACTATAAAAAAATTAATTTTTGTAGTTTATGACGTTAAAACAATATTTTGTTCTGATTATTTCCAAATGGATTATTGATTAGGCATATTGAATTTTGCACACCTGACCTCAGATGCGTTATCAGCGACTATAAAAACTTATCTGGAGGTGATTTCAAAGTTTTTTTACGATTCATTCATACTTGACCTTCAAATGACCTTGAACCGTTCGTTAAAAAGGTCATCTGACCTCGGATTCAGAATCAACGACCCAAAAAACATAATAATATAGTGGTTTGGTAAGCTACGCGAAAGCACTTTTCATTTTGTGAGACTCACTGTAAACCTGATTTATACGGTCATTAGTAATATTTCAATATCTTCTACCTCCTATATCTAAGAAACCAAAGCTGATCCCCTTGTAAGAATTTATCAGGTAAATGTTCAAACGATAAACCATGATTTGATTAACAATTTGGGACGATTCTCGAGGTTGCAAAAACGGGCTAATTTCGAGCTATTTTTGGAGTCACTCTTTATTATTTAAATAACGGGTGTACTCGATATGTAATGTAAGTATGACACTATTCATCAAACAGTTATAGATATTAGAAAATATTTGAGAACAGACATCATTTGAGATCCCATTTTAAGGAATGTTAAAAGTTGTTAGTTCCCCCTTTCCCAATTTCTAATGATAATTTTGAAAATTCCTTATCGTCAAAACGAGTATTAATTTCTAATTTAAAAATTTGGAATTAGTCCCACAAAAATAAAGATTTGATAGTTTGTTCAATTATAATTTTTCTATTACCGTTTTTATTACTGGGAGAAGTTGAAAAAAATCACCTCCTTTAATGATTAATTTATTTCCAAAACATTTATTAGTATTACATGAATCTATTAACGTTCTGTCAATTATTTCCAACCTTTTTTTTTGGAATCGTTGGAGCTTCATCCCAAATAATTAAAAAAACTTCTCTTAATTTTTCTTCATCAGACTTAAATTCTAAAAAAGCACTCTCTACATTAATAAGATCTAAAGGAAGTCCAAGAGTTCTATAACTTGTCATTTTCTTTGGAAGCAAAATTGATGTTATTCCAGTTCATGCTATGAACATTTTTTTTTACTTTAAGAAATAATTAATTAAACTACCGTTTTATATAAATAAGTTTTTCCCGAACCTCTCAAACTATCTATAAAGAAAGTATCATTTTTTTGTTCGCAAATAATATGAAATATTTTATTCTGGTCATTATTTCAGCTTTCATACATCGAGTTAAACATTTTTTTCTTGAAACGTATTTTTTCATCTAAATGTTTTTTTATTTTTCACTTTTTTTTTTTTGTAGGTAAACTGAAGCATTTTGAAACAGTTACTTTTCTTAATACTAGCGCCCCCCCCCCCTCGTCGGGGCTTTACCTGAGACTCGCTGAATGAAGCACATGTATGTTGATGCATAATATAGAACGTTTTTAGTAAAAAATTTTACAACTATTTTTGATACTTCTTAAAACAAAAAACTTCTTGTGGAAAACATCGTAGAGAGGAAAAAAATGTTATGATGCTGAAAAGTGCCGTGCATTCCTTACCTTATAAAAAAGGTATTGGCCCTGAAAAGGGCCGTTGATTTGTACTTATTAACGTTATAATGTAATAAAGCGTTAGTTGTTGAAGCTGCAAAGATAAAAATATAGTTTAAAATTATATTTTCAATTACAAAACTTCAGTATATATAACATCTCTAGTTTTATTTCTAGAAGGAATTAAAACAGTCTGATGATGTCGATTACCAGTTTTTAAAAGCCGGACATTCAGTTGTCCATGTGGAAAACAGTTTGATCGTAAGCCTACACCCACAAAATTACAAGTTTGTCCTTGCAACTTGTTAATTGTCATGGCAAAAAAAACTTGGACAGGAAACTGCAAACGCTTAAACTAAAAAGGTAAATTAGTTGGTATCATCTAAATTCTTGGAATAAAAGCTATTTATTCTAATGCTGGACCTGTCAAAATAGTAGCTTCTAGAACATTATTTTGCAAAGTTTCAATTTGCAGTCTGGTTTCTTTACACAGGTCTGGGGGTTGAAGATTACGTAGTAGCATAGTCGAAGCTCCAACTTTCAAATTCAGCATCTGGGGTGGAAATCCTGATAGAGTTAGGGAGCTTAAAAATTTCTTGGGATAATTAACAACATCTTCAGTTACGATACCTGAATCAATAGAAAGGTACTCTCGAGAATCAGCTACAATCTTTTGAAGAATACTGTTGTTAATTTCCTCTGCTGTAGAATTTTTCGGTGAAATTATCGCTCTCTCATACAACCATTAGTATGATTAGTTTGAAAAATTTTCAATGTCCGGGTGGACTTTAGAAATAAAATTATGGACAGTTGTAACCAGTTTTCCAATGGATTGATCCAGGGTAATAAAACCGTTTTCATTTTGTATCATGCCATCGCCAATTTTCAACAGCTGTGTTAGAAATTCCGTGTTTCCTCCACAAAGATGTGCTCTTATATTAGTACATAAATGAAGAAACTTTACATAATACCAGATAAATGATGATTTAAAACAGGCATGAATAATATCAGCTTTAGTTCCTCTTGGAATTACTGGTATCTGCTAAAATCACCAGCAAAAACAAATTCGATGCCAATCATTAGTTTCTGGTTTGATCTTAAATCTTGCGATGTTTTTTTAATTGCTTTAATGTGAGCTCTGTGACTCATTGTGCACTCATCCTATACAATAAATGTTGTATCTTAAAGAATTTTTCTAAGTGAACCATTTCTGCGTATCAAGCACGTGTAACCTTCTCCAGAAAAAACACATAATGGGAGTTTGAAAGTGGAGTGAGCTGTTCTAACTCTACTCGAGAGAGTGGCAGCAATGCCAGAAGATACGATAGCAGGGGACAGTTTTCGAGCTGATCTGCTTGGGCCAACGTAAGAGTAATTAGGAAAATTTTTTCAGTACATCCAGGAGCATTCAGGAAAAAGACTTTTTCACTACTATTTCAGACACTATCAATTATACGATCAAAAGCCTATCGTTGGTCTGGAACAAACTTTGAAAATTTTGCTCAACGTAATTATGTAAATAGTTATAATCATAACTACGTCTGATGAAATGCTCAAAAGGATCATAAGTACAGAGTTCACTTCGAACCGGTGAATTGAGCCCAAATACAGTCAAATTTTTTTCTGAAAGAGAGATGATCTTGTTTTTAACTCCAATAAAACCTCTGTTCAACATTTCTTCACAGAATTAGATTTCCAAATCGCTGAGTTGAATTCGTCTGGAGTGAAAAATATCTTCGTATAATTGTTGTTTAAACATATCCCACAAAATTTGAGGTTGCAATAGCTCACAAAAAACTAAAATAATTGCAAATAAGTCACGTTATTCAGATAGATTTTTATACAAAGCAGCAACTGCGAGTGTTTTTTCCATTGATCATCATTTTCCAATAAACCAAGTGCGTAGCAGGCAGCTCTAAAAATTGCGTAAGTAACACCATCAACGGTTTTCAAGTATTTAAACGAACTTGAGCCTCGAACATATTACAGTAAAATTTAAAGATGGAAACACTCCGACTATGAGGCATGAATCGTATAAACTCTAACTATGGCTAAATCTTTTTTTACTCTTGGCCAGCCTGGAACATCTTTTCCTTGTATTCTTTTTACAAATTTATTATTATCCCATCGGTAACAGGCGGCAACTTCAGAGTACAAAAGAGTTTTAGCAAAATCATCTATTACGCAAAGTTCAAAAAACACAATCAACGTTGTTTTTTCCTGATTTTCGAGAATCTGTTGGATGTTTTACTGATTGATGATAATTAATCTGATAATTTTTAAGGTGAACATCTAAATGTAAGACTGTAGGATACCGTGCATGAATCTCAAATTCAAAAAAACGCCAAAATCCTTCAGAGGAACAAATGTAGCATCCATTTGCATAGTTTGCAATTTCGTCAATATTTTCAACTGAAAAAGTAGTACGATGTGATCCGTTGTTGATGTATTTGCCAATATATTTAATTGCTTGCACTCAGTGACGAAATTTGACGTTAATGTGTGCATTAAAACACCGAGATAAGACGGGTGAGTACGGTACAACCCAACGGTTATCAATGTGTATATCTTTACCACGATTTGTAATTACTGAACTATGACCTTCATCTGCAGAAGCTCTTCTATGATAGGTTGGGTAGCCGTCATCTGCAGTTAACGTTTCTCTAAAAAAATTCCGAAGATACATTATGTACATATTCTATAATCCATACATGGTGAAGCCATTTTAAATTCGACGCAAGGTCCATGAATCATATTTTTTGAAATGATATTAAATAGCAAGAGATCTTGTTGAGAAGCTGGCAATTCAGCTAAAATAATTTTATCTATTCTATCCGGCTGAGTTTTTGTTTTAAGCCATAAAAGTATGTGCACATGAGGTAGGCCTCGTTTTTTTAATTCAGCACTATAGATCCAAGCATCAACTTCGCCGTATATTGCTTTCTTAGTGAGGAAATCTATAAGTTACCTTAATTTTCAGTGGAAGACCCTTGAAACAATGTCATGCCTGTCTGAAGGTTTTTGATTTTTGGGTAATTTATTTTTTATTTCCGACCACTCAGGATTACATGTATAGGTAAGAAATAAACATGGACGCCTAAATGCACGTACGTAGGCCATTGCATCTTAAGTTTTTGCATGCACATATCGCGGTGAGCCAGTGAATGAGGATGGTAAAATTACAGGCTGTCCGATACTAAAGGGTTTAATGTTACTATCATTATTTATTGCATCTCGTAGATGAATGTAATTTTCAGCACGATCAGCAACAAATTGATTGAGTATGTTTTTATAATGAAGTAGATAATTTGTACAATCATTTTTCAACATAAGCCTATGAGAGTAGAATTGCATGCAAGAAACAGTTTTGTTTGGAAGACTGTGAAGTAGTATATCAACAGAATATTCATTTTCTTCGAAAAAAAACATAAAAGGATAGTGCAAGGAGTCGTATAATCGGTGGAGCTCAGAACTCGCTCCAACCGTCTATGACGACCATGTAGAATAATGTCTCTAGCGCCTTTTTCCTCGTCAACTTTTAGTGCAGCAACTTTGTTTACTCTAAACGCATTGTATCGTCCTCGATGCTCCCCAACATGGGTTCAGTCGACATGAATAATCAATTTCAACTTTTCCAGTTCATCTACTATTCAAAAATCATAATTGGATTTAAAATTTTTTATAAGAGGATTGCAACCATGCATAATTTTTAGTAATGATTCAAGAAAAGTTTTTTTTTAGGGCATTATCTGACCAAATAGAAATTTGTTCTGCTTCAGACATGAAATAGTTTTGTGAGCACTGCAGACTTTTGTTCTGTTTAGGAAGTAAGCTGCCTATTAAGTGGTATACTTGATCTTGGATTTTAAAAGTTGGCATAAAGTTTCCTTCTCTGATCTCTTTTCCTCCAAACGATGTTATTTAAAATTTAGTATTGTAACGTCTGACAATATCAAGGTAATGTTTTGATAGGGGAGTTCGTCTATCAACAGACACCTCACCAATTCAGGAGGGTTTTCCAATAGATCAAGAGAAACTTTATCACCAGAATAACAAAGCTCTGGAGCTTTATTTTTCCATTTCTTAGCGCCACAATAAGTACAAAGACAGACGATTTCACCAATTTGAATTGCTGGAAGATTCAGGTTATCAATATTAGGGTTGTAATAGAAAGCGGATCTGTCACTTAAATGGTTATTCATTCGTCGATTTTGCCACTACTGTTCTGATCTCGATAAATGTTCTATATTAGTTCTATAGACTGTATCTCAAATAATTTGAAAGGTTACATTGAATCATGATGTAAAAATAAATAAAAATTGTTGTGTCAGCCGTTCCCCATGTAAAAATGGATAAAAATGTATTTCGTTTGGCCAGTAAGACAGTCTGTAGAAATAATATTGTAACACACATCGTTTTTCACTCTTATTCAAGTAATTTTTAAAATAACCAGTACTCCATCCTAAATCACCCAAGGGAAAAAATAATGGAAAGACCATAGGATCAGTAAAACGAGATAGTTTACTTAAAAATGTTTGTTTAGAATAGTTACCGGGTAATTCTTTTGGGTACACAAAGATCCAAGCTTTCTGGAAGTCCAAAGTTTGAAACTTCAATAGCACCGCATTTTGCAATCAATGGTTAATTGTATGTATGTTTTTGCTGGCCAGTTTTTCCTAAAAAATTCATTTTACAATTAAGTAGCTCTTCTACATTTATGATTTGCTGTAAATGTAACTTTTGTGCTGTTGGATTGTCCTTCATAATGTTTGTCAAAGTTTCAATATGTTTATTAAGAATCTTACTATTATTAATAGATTTCAACCCTTAGATCAAGAGCAATTTCATCATCATACACATATAAAGAAGTTTTTTTTTATTTTTCATTAAAATCGGAGTTTAATGTGTTTTGCGCAACATGAAAATTTTGTCCTTGAATTTCAATATTATATATACCTTTTTCTTTTTCTGGAAAGTGTTTTCTGAAGAAAAATGACACCATGAGTAGATTTTATAATATTTCATTACATATATCAATAAAATATAATATAGGCATAAAATTTCAAATGTTTATTTTTTTAACTTGGTAAGAATACTGAAATCAATAAATTTTTAAACTTGCGGTTTCTTAGTATTCCGAAAGAATGCAATAAAAGTAATGTAAATGAATTATGAGTAACTTAAGATTTACGAAAATAAACTTTCATCTTTTCACGCCGAGGGTTGGTACGCGAAGCACGCAGAGGGACAAAGCCCTACTTGTATATACAATATAATACACTTATTTTTTACAAAGCTATTAACATTAAATATTTGATCTCTTGTTCCTCTCTTTCTTTTGCATTCTGCTTGGCTTCGCTTGGTATTTTCTTTACCTTCGACCCACTGTCTGATTTTTTTGCAGATATTTGTAAGAAACTCATACATTGCATGCAGCGCTACCCACTGTGATTTTTAATACCTCTTTCATCTTTTGCTTTGTATATAAGATATATGTAAAAACATTTTATGTAAAATCTCTGCTCATTTTACTCATGAATTTAATTGTAGTTCTTTTACAAATTTTACTACAATGTCATCTTCCTTAGCTGCCTTTTTGTTTTTCACCTTTTTGAATGAATAAACTACTTCTTACACTTGTCTTGTTAAATATTAGGAATAGTTTTTTATTTTTTCTGTTAGTTATTTTCCTAAAAATTGCTTAGAATATTCTTCCTATTCGTCTTTCTCCATACTTTTAGTACTTTTCTAGGCCCAAAAGGTCTTTTGGCACTCCAAAATTTTCTAGTTCCTTTATTTTTTTCTAAGCTATTACAAAATTTTTTTTATTTTTTATCCTATCTCTTTTTATTTAACTCATTTTTTTTTTATTTTTGTAGTTTTTCTTATCTCTCCTAATTTTTGACTTAAACCATTTTTTAAATGACCACCTAACAATTTCTTTTGTCCACTGTACTTTTTTCCAATAATTTGTATGACCCACTTTACTTACATTTCTTTTTATATCAAAATTTTTTGCTACCTCCAAGATATCCTAAGTTAAAAAGTTTCACCTATCTTACTGTTGTTTTTTTTTTCTTTTCTACACGTTTGCTCTTCCATCTATGGCACTTTTCAAATTGTTTTATTTTCCCTACTTCAGTTCAAGTATCGATTGCCCGTTTTTTGTAACTCTATTCTGATTTCGAATACATTACGATTCCTAGCCTAATATATTTAGTATATCACCTTTATTACCTTTACTAAATTGTAACACCCTATTTTTTGCCTTTATTGTGTGTAATCTTATCTTTGGACGCTCTAATTGCTGTATCGCTATTTGCGTTTCTTCGACATAAATTATCTATTTTCTCCTTAAAATTTCATTAGATCACTATATTTCTTTTTAGTTTATGAAAACTACTTTAGACCCTTCAAACAACATGATTTTTTTATTGTGGTACAACCCCTATGACCCAGCGTCGTGCCCAAAATGTCCCACAACAGCTATTATGTTCCACTTACACTGGCTCACTGTCAATGAGTAACTGTAATGCCCCCATGGAGCCACTAAAAGAGTCCCCCCGCAAGCCACCAATCCCTTCGCAAACCCCAGACAACCAACTGATTTACCCAAGAACGGCACTTAATACACCTCGTGATTCAAGCTATTCCTACGCAAATATCGCGCTGCTACTATCACGCAACCCCTGTTGGCCAATACTCTAAAATGAGGGGCACGCGTAGCTCTCACTGTCTCGTGAACTTTGAATCAAACGAACTGTATACGTTAGTATTCTCACAACTTTCTTGTTCCTCTAGACTCCTGGTTCTGGATGTTGACTCCAGTTCCAGTCTGCTAACGACCCATGCATCCACCCGATCACACCGAGTCAGTGAAGACTCCACAGCTTTCTTTTCAGTCAAGGAGATTCTTAGAAGAAAGCCAGAACGAATCACGAGCCACAACAAAAACCAATGCTCCCAACTATAGGCAGAATTTTCTAATTGCCTAACCAAGGAAAAAACGGAGCCAACCCAAAAAGAACGCAACTGCTTGACCTTGGCTACTTTTCCTTGCTCGATACTTTGGGTAAAATCCCTACCAGCAACACTCGATCAATCACCTGCTGTCGACCAACGATTACCGATTGCTTAATCACGTACTAACGCTTACGTTAACTTATTTAAGTAGGCCTTAACCTTTGTTAGCTTATTTACTTAATCCACAAATTATACCATTGCTATCATTAACCTCGTCCTCATATTTCAGGTCATTTCATTTTACCAAGAGTGGAAGCACTGCCACAAGTAACCTTCTTGATAACGACCAATAAACCATACCTTCCGTGCTAGACTTACGTCAGCAATACTAAACGAACGCACACGCACAACTCAGGCCTGAAAGGAATCACACCATCCCAGCCATCTCATAAACATAAGGAGCAAGGATTTTGTGAAACCTGACTATTGACCTAGAACCATAAATGATCTTTTCAAATCCCTGCAATATTTCTATTGATGTTTTGAATAGCCAATACTCCAAAAGTATCGGTAAAGTCTCTTTGAGCTTTGTGGAGTGAGCTATTGAAATTAGTGTAAGCAAACAAGAAAAAAATTACCTGTAATTGATGAAAATTCAGACTAGGCAACAACAAAAATTTTTTTTAATAGATCTTGAGCCCAACGAAAAACGTAACCACTTTTAGACAGAAAAAAATGTCAGCAATAGGTCCAAAACAAATGGTAAAAGTAGCTTAAACAGGTTTTTCGCTTTTACTGGAAAAGCTGTAATTTGGACAAAAAATCGGCCTTGCTGTTTTTCCGCAAATTACCAAAAAGTGCCAATTTCACCCTGTTTTTTGGTAGTTCGTAACTGGACTTCTAATTACTATTTTGCCTTCAAATTTGCGAAAAAATAGCAAAGCTGACTAGGTCAATCAGGACTCATTTTGTTCATCTTGAAATTGCGCTTTTTTTTGTGGAAAACGTTTTTTTCCGAATAACAGTTTGCATGGATATTGACCGTGGGCAATATCCATATGGCAGATTCTCTAGGATAACGGCTTTCATGACGTTATGGCGGGCACAAACAGTATGTGCCTTACGATGCAGGGACTCAGAACCCCGTATTAGCAGCTGTTCAGGATGAGAAAGCGAGCCCGCAGGCGTCGTCATCAAGCGACTGCAGCTATATATATCGGTGGGTAACTTGTTATAATTACAGTATCCTTTGTCAATACAGGGTGTGATGGTATCTCTATTAAATAAATTGTATTCGTACAAGGTATAAATTGTTGTGGTGCAAGGTATGTGCAAAAACGTTACCATAATGCAATAGCAATAATAAGAAAATTCAGAAAATTTGATTTATTGATTACTATTACATCCAGTCCAAAACGAAAAGAAATGAAGAAATTTTTGAAAAATTTTTCTAAAGGTACTAGTCTTGATGATATACCCAATATTAATTTTAAATTATGTCATACAAAACTAAAATCCATATTTGATGATATAAGCAAGCCAAATATTTTCGAAAAAGTTATTTCGTATGCTTACACACCCAAATTTTGAAAAAATCCTACCAGGCTCACGTTATTCTAACATTCTATCCTAAAGATAAATTATTTACTACTACAGACATTGACAACCATATTTCGGCAGAAATTTTACTTGATTTATACATGAACATTTATACAAGAGTATCCATCACAAATCATACATTTGTATAGAACATGTCATCATGAATGAAAATAGTAAACAAATTATTAAGACCAATGTAAATTTCTAGAATCAACACAAATGTATTATGTGAATAAAGTAATCACCAAAATAATAATTTTAATGTGTACTCTTTGGTATTTTCATCATATAGTCATAACTTATGATTAATACTTGATTTGCTTTTAACAAGTACCATGAAGGGTATCAGAAGGGGGCTGGAAGAAGGCACTTAAAATGTGACAGGGGCCTGAGGGGATGAGGGAGGTCTATATTTTCGTCAAATATTTATTATTGGGTCAATTTGAGGGATCAATTTTCATTTTTTTTCCTTATTTTGAGGGGGGGCTGAAGGAAATATTAAAAATTTAGGGGAAATATAAGGGTAATTGAGGGGGGTTGGCGACAGCATTTGGTCTTACAACTATATTATACAAGATAAATACAAGTGGATGTCCCCCCCCCTACGAGCTTTACATGACAGTCCCTCATAAACAGATTAAAATTTTGAGTTAAAAACTTTTGCAAAAAGTTAACCTTTTTGGTTTTTCGTTATTTTACTAACTAATACTATATTATTTCAATCATTATTATAATAAATTATACATTTCAAAAATTTCTTTAGAACTGTATTTCTTTTTCATTTCGTTACATAAAACCTAATTATTTCATGTTCACTTTATTCGCCTAAAAATATTTAACGTTATTATAATTGTGTATGGTTATTTTTGGAATTAAATATTATCTTAAATGTGTTTCTCAATTTCAACAACTTATCACCACTTTTTCAATAAATTATGTAGTATGGCATTTAATGAAAATGATTACGTAATATTAGTCCTTTAATAAACTTACTTTTTAGGCTAGACCAATGGATAGAAGTGCCTTATAATTTTGTCAGAGCAAACAGTGTAACCACTTGTAATGTCGAGAAAAAGTGCATCATATCCATTTTAAAAATAATTATCTTATTAATTATTTATGAAAGTCCACACGCGCACACATCATTAAGTATTCATAGCACACGAGCATTGCACCATTTAAGTACGGCCACAAATGACCGAACAAAGCAGCAGCATATTGCGCAATCTAGTTACCTTATGCAAAAACGGTGCACCTACTTGATGATACTTTGTACCCTGGGAACGGTGCGTTAAATATATTAGCAGTGAGGAAAAGCCATAAAATTGAGGAATGAAACCAAAACCGTCAAATAACCTTCAGCGATTTTTCATTGGATAGACCGATTTTTACCATTTAAATAGATACTGACTTTATTTGCCAAGATAATTATAAGCGCAATAATATCGGAACCAACTGACTGAGAAAACTAGGATAATTCGTGAACACGATGATTTCTAACTATGTAAAGAAAGACGGAAAGAAATAAGTAACACCAAAATCTTCTTTCCCTCTTTCTGACGTGATAAGAGCTGGACGCGGGAGAAGTGGCCGGCACGTGTGCCTTACAATTGACTGCCAAAGTTGCTGACGTAAATCTGGAGTCAAAAGCCCGCGCTGTCTAGCAATCGAATACGGTAAAGATTGAGTAGACGAAGTTCCAAGATCCCCATATGCTGACGAACACTCTCCTTTTCTAGAACCGAACGCAGGCCCACGGGCTCGGCTTATACCTTAAGCTTTGCAACTCAAGTTCCCACGGTATTGATCCTAGGCTATAGGACGAAAGCCTTGGCCTCAAACTTATGTGTAGCAACGTAAAACACTTATAAATTGTTTATTTTTATAATAAAAAAAATTATTAACGTTGTACGAGAATGGTATGAGTAAGTAACATAGTGTTTGTGTAAAAAAGTGTATGTGCGTCATCAAGTTTTTGTACTAACTTTAGTTATTATAATCCAAATGGGTTAAAATTGTGCTCGTAACTTCAAGTTTAATTTTCCAGCTGACAACTTACATTCCAACAAATTTCATCAAAAGGAAAAATTTTGACAGCATTTTAGGTGTACTGTTCTGACATGAAAAAAAAACAGTTCTTCAGAGATAATTTTATTTACATACGATTTACACGTTCTCGTTCAGAGACAGAGTTGTAAATTTTGTTGAAATAAAGATTTTTTGTATCATACATTTTACTCTAGATTGCAATGCAAACGCTCTGTAGAGAAAAATATATGCAAAAATGGAAAAAAAAAACGCTTTTCAACTGTTGCAGATATATTCCAACTCTACAGCAAAATACTAAGTGTAAGAGTTATAGAGCTCATAAAAATAAAACTTTTTTGCATAGTAAATTTTTTTGTAAGCGCCACCTTAACAATTTTAACAACAAAAAGCTTGTGAAAATAAAAAAAATGATTAACACTATCTACTTTTTCAACAGCACATTGAGACAAAATGTTCAGTACAATAATTGTAGATGTTCTCAAAATACACTTTTTTGTATTGATCAATTTCACCTCCACTGTTGTTATAAAGACACTGAATATCGATAAACGTTTCAAAATGTCTGAAAGAGCATTTGTTAGTTTAAGTTCAAAGTTAATATATTGATACTAATTCTCAGTTTAATATAGTAACGGAATAATATTAAAATGAAGAACTGTTATTTGAATAACACATATTGCTCTGGCGTCTTGCAAATTATTCGTGCCTTATATGCAAGACATAATTTTTTGCACAAATAAAGCTATTATTATAATCAAATAATATTTATTATTTTTACAGTGTTTATAAGGCAGGCAAACCAGCTTTATAGTTTCAAATAATGTTAAAAATTTCTTATTCAAATAAAGGTACAGTTAATTAACTATACTAAAAACGTGTACAGTGTGTTGACTTTTTTAAGATCATTGTTATTATTATATACATAAATGAAAATTTATTAAAACACGTCTTATATGATATATGTTAAGACTTCATTTGATATGAAGACTTTTATAAAATTTAATATGTAAAATGCCCCACACATTTAACTATGTAATATAGGAAGATATATTACAACTACATACAAATCTTATTTTACCGATCCTAAGATACTTCCATTATTTTTTCCTTAGAAGATTTGAGATTAGTACTGGTTATAAAAAAAGTTGATAAAATAAGAGAAAAAAACCATGTTACATTATTATTTATACAGACTGATTTACAGACCAAATAAAATAATTTTTAATTCATTATTATGTAAGACACAGTTGACACAACAATTTTTTATTTATTTTTACACAATGATTAATCATAACAGATTAAATTATTTAAGAAGTAAACAAAAAATTTAAGAATTAAATGTTATTAAGGTTTATTAAACGCAATTGTAAGTAGCGTATCCAACATTTCTGAAAATTTCAAGACAAAGAAGAAAGTTAAAAATTTTTGTATAATCCTACTTATGTATATCGGGAGTCCAAGATATATGCAGGAACATTTTCAAGATGCAATGTCTATGATAAGAAAATGTAGTAGACGAGATTTATTAGAAACAGTGATATGTTACCCTAAATAAAAAAAAACAAGATTGATTTTATCAAAAATTTCATAAAAATCCGAGACCAAATGATTTTTCTTATATAACTGTTACACTATTTTACTTGAAATTGTGGTTAATTTTAAATGACATCATGAGAAGAAACGTTTTTGGTAAAGATTAGCATACATCTCTACTCTTACATTCCAAAAACATGATCTACCTCATGCACATATTTTAATAACTTTGGATCCTGATTAAACAATTGTTACTCCTGAACAAATTGATGCGATTATTTAAGCTGAAATTCCTTCTGGTAATACAAACCTTACAAAGTTATTAATTAAACATATGCTTTATGGACCTTCTACAGAACCAAGTTCTGAAACGATTGATAAAAAATGTACAAAAAATTTTCCAAAATCTTTTACAAACGTAACTTTATTTCAAACGAATGGTGACCCTAAAAAAAAAAAAATGATACTTCTGAAAAACATATTTACAAAAATTAGAGAAAGAATAAAATTTAAGTAGATAATTTAATGGTTGTACCGTATAAAAAATTTTTGTTAAGGAAACTTAAATGTTATATCAACGTCAAGTTATATGCCTCTATTTAAAGCATGAAATATATGTATGACTACATACATAAATGTAGAGACAGAGTATACATCAAAATCACTGTCCATGTTGGAAACAAACAAAAAATTGTTTTCAAAGAAGATAATATAAAAACTGTTATGAAGCTACAAATTACAGTTAACAGCTTGGTTTGAGTTGATGAACATGATATGATAACTTAGCAAAATCCATAACGTATGTGTGCATGCCAAAATACTATATTTCAAATAATGAATAAGAAATTTGAAAAAAAAAAATAATAATAATAAGAAATACTGCAATCAGTAGCTTCAACATTGTTTCTCCAAAAGATCATAAAAGATTTTTTATTTACCTTAAGTAACTAGTTTAACATTGTTCAAAGATATAGGAAGACATAACGAAATAACTTACAAAACATATAAATATACTAAAATTGTAATGGTAATAAAAAATAGATAGATATTTTAGGAGGTAATTTTCCTCGAATTCTTCTAGGGATTAAAAATAGCTTCAGAAGAATTATAACCAACCGAACTATAAAATCCTTTTTATAATGAATCTCATTTTGAGTTTAAAAATAAAAAATCAATATCTGTTCTATCGATCAAAGATTTTCATAACAAGATTAAGAATAGTATAACGTAGAAGGAGGAATGATAAGGAAAAAAATATTAGAAATAGAGTCTTTATTTTAAAAATAACTTAAAACACAAGAAACACCTTAACACTCCTTTTTTATTTTGTATTATAAGTAATTTTCAATCGCTGTAACATATGCTATGACAATAGATAACTCTAGGTCAAAGTTCCGATAATTTGAGCTTGTATTCAAGAAAACTTTTATTTTTCATGCCTAATTAAGCGTGGCTTTATCACGATGAAAGAATAAAAATAATTTAGTTGTTCAAATAGAAAGAGAAAAAAATATGGAAATAAGGAATGTTGTTTTAAAAGAAATTTTACATAACACATTGACTTGGCTTGTCAATTTCGAAAAATAGGTTGACAAAATTTTGTGTCAATAAATTTAAAGTTGTTATATTGACTAATATTTTATCCTTTCATGATAATAATATATACCATAATGTATTTTTATTAAGATAATACT
>NW_019379826.1:1076688-1088172 GCF_000648655.2 Copidosoma floridanum
TGTTTTTTTTATAAACAATTCTGATCTCCCACATTTTTTCATTATAGTTATTGCATCCTAATAGTGCTTCTGCATACATCTTGGATTTTAAATATATGTAGAATTTATAAATAAAATATATTTATGATCTTACTCCCAGATTGATAAATAAATAAATTATAAATTTCTCCTATGTATCACATGCTTTATTTGCGTCTTGAGAAACGTGGTAAAATATATAAGAAAATGAGCTAAAAAAAATATTTTAGAATTCATAAGGTCGGTAAAGGCCAGTAGGGTATTTTGGTAAAAAAAAACATACAAGTCTGAATGACGAAGACAACATTTGCATTGACAGACAATGTTTTTAATATACGTGTGACATATATATATATCCCTTAAATTTCTGCCAACTATTTCTAAGGCTTTTTTTAAAATCATTAAAGCTCCATCCACAAGTATCTAATCATCTTCCAGTAATTTTTTGTTATCGTTTCTAAATGCTAAGAAAAAAGCTTTCTATATTGTTTCAGACTAAAAGAAGTCTGAAAGTTTTATGAGTTGTTACCAATTTTGAGAGCAATACTGATGCTATGTCATCCAAGATGTTGCGTATGCAACGATGTTTAATTTTGAAATTTCTAAGAAATAAGTCATTAAATAAACTAATCATAATATCTGACTATGTGAATTTATGTCGCAAAGAGAGTAAGACCCCAGGGATCAGACGTCACTCTCTTTATTCACACTTACATATTCGAAGTTCACAAAATCTTACTGCTATCAAGTCAATAAAAGCCTTATAGACAGAAAAAACCTTTCAGCAAAAAATCTGGTTTTTAAATTCTAATCATACAAAATGATAAAGTAGAAGTTTAAATGTGTTAACCAAAAATTAAACAAACGTATATAATTAAATAGGGCATAACAACAGTACAATTAAACTACCGTTTTTTTTTCAAGTCTGAATATAGCTTATAACAAAATCAACGCATTTGACATACTCAACTGTTTCAACTGATCCACAAAACACAAGCTATTGGCGAATATTTTCTACCTTGAGAAATAAAAGTAAGACTTGATGTTTTATGTAAATAAGTTTTTCTCTAATCTTCAGAAAAATGAATAAAAAAGATCTCAACATTTTTTTCGCAAATTGTATAAAATCCTTTTTTTGATGATCATTAAAATTCATATAAAATGAGTCCAACATTTCTTTGATAAAAGATAATTCTCTATTCATAAAATTTTGTGTGTCTTTGATTTGTTTCGGTAAAGGTAAATTGAAACATTTACATGATTCATTTTCTTATTCTAACATTCAGTTTATGTAAAGGAGAGCATAATTGACTTTATTTTCAACGAAATATTTTGTAGCATTTTTTATATTTGTTTTGTGTGTTATTACCTTGAATATATTTTCAGATTAAAAAGAACAAAAAATTGTCTTAAATATACAGTAAACCTAAAAGAAATTGCTTCTCTAAAAGTATTCTCAATTTGAGAATCACAATTGATTAAATTTGTTGCAGTTGCAGTTTTTTTAAACGTCTTGTATTACTCTCTTTATATGTTGAATGTCTTTAATGCATGTAGCAACATTTATTTTATTTAAAACAAGTTTTTGAATAACTATTTACAATTCTTTAGAGATATTTTGTTAAAAATTCCTATTGCAATATTTTGTAATATTTTCTCTTCATCCCCCAACTTCAAGATTGTTATCGAAAATGCTGTTACGTTCGAACTTCAAGTGAAGGGCGGAACTCGTAGATTCGTTCTACAAACAAATAAATTAAATTTTTGTTCGTCAGGAATCAGCAATCACATCGGCCCAAAGGCCTTATTTGCTTTTACTAACAGTATATTTTTCTTTGAAATCGTTGACTCGGCGTTGTGGTGTTAGGTTTCACCGAGCGATATGTATGGAGTGATGTATGCTGAGCTGGCGTTGACTTACTGTTAGAGCTTATGTCTTATGCCATACGGTAGAAGCGTATCTTATTCGTCTTTTTATCTCACGTCCTTGCAAAGGTCTTTGTCATACTGTGTCTACTTTATTTTTCCTCGATATTTAATTGATTCATTAAGGTAAGAATTATGTGTCTATCAATTAGAATTATTAGATTTTGAAATTTTTCATATGATTGAGTAATTGAAATGTTTTTGAATTAAGAAAATTAATTTAATCAATAACAAAGTTATGTCATATCTGATGATTTAATAAATTTAGAAAAGCCAGAAATAGTTAATTTTACAAATAGTATAAATAATAAAATTTCAAATTCGCATTGACAACGTTTATACAATTTAAAATTTCTTTAACTTAACTTACTTCCATGGTCATTGGTTAGCCGCTGCTTGCGCGCACGCAATCGCAAGATCTTACAAGGTTGACCGCAACGATGTTCCTAATCCTACACGAGAGCACTCGTACCGATGACAATAATAAGGCTTCTGCTTTTAACGTTAGATTCCAAGTCAACAGTCCTTTCTTTCTTGTTTCTCTTCGATTTACTTTTTAGGCGAGTTTACAGTGGCCAAGTTTGCTCGAACTTTTCTCACACAACTTGATCACCGAACTTAGTCTTACATTTGCTTAAAATGCACGCTTTTAACGCATAGCGTAATCACCGAACTAACTTTAACATCCGCTTAAAAGACGCAATTGAACTCACTTTCCAACTTTTATAGTTATTTTGGAGCTTTTGATGAAAGAGAAAAGGCGAATATTGTTATGTGCGAGGAGTTTTTATACTCTTGCGTTTAAGGAAGACGCGTCAGGTTGGAGATCCGAACGACCAATCAAAGCTTAACCTAATTACTTTCGACTGACGCGAGCACAGTCGTGGTGCAATAATTTCACAGCAACTGATGGTTGAAACTACTAATCTTTCGGAGTTTGCATTGAGTACAAGTTGCTGTTGAAATTGTGTATGATGTTTCTTGTGGATCTACGCAGTAAAGAATATTAAAATTATTGAGTATTTACATTCTTGGATGTACCATTGCGAATTGATGCAGTAAGATGAGCGATTTATAAGATTGTTTGAGGTTGCACGCGTAGTTCGTGTTTTGCGACGGTTGCTTGTTTCGAAAGAAGTAAGTTATATGTCACGCGATTACAGAATAAGGTGTACTGCTCGATGGTTCGAGATTGCTGAGATTTTGCCTTTTATAATTTGAAAACGAAACTGAAGTAATAAATATTAAGTATATGACATGGAATGTCACGATGCTATATTTTTAAATGTCCACATAATTTATTCATTGTGCAAAAAAATCATGTTTGTTTTATTACATTCAAGCTGTTAGTTGCGTTTGATAGTATTATACAATGTTCATAAGTATTTTTATCGAATGTAAATTTTTGTTTTTTACCAAAGTAGAGAGCTATATTATTTAATTGAATTAACAACTAAATGACATTTAGAACGAATTCAAAATTTTTGTAGTGCTCAAGCTGCTTTTATTAAACCTAAATGTCTAGCAATAATACAACTAATATTTTATTTTTAATTTCTGGTCCTTTTCTCTTCAATTTTTAAATTCTGATGTTTGCTCCATTACTGCTCATAAATATGGAGTCATTTATATATTTAATGCTTTAGTCGAACGCACAAAATTTAACGTTAATGTAGCATTTATATATCAATAAAAATTTCATAATAAAGTATAACCATTTATTGATCTACTAAAACATCTTCTGTCTAAGTTTTATAAGTATGTTTATCAGATATGTTATTTATTTTTTTATATTGCGGGAAACGGTTCGTTTGGAATGTAGTTTAAAATGTAGTACGTTTGTAAAAGCTTTTGGAAAGTTTTTCCTACCCATTTAATTAGAATAAACTTTACGAGGACAACGATCCATATGAGGAACGTCAAGCGTATGTTTAATGACTGATTTTGTAAAATCCACATTACCCAAAGAAATTTTAGCAGAAGTGTATAAATTTTTGTAGGTGTAGTATTTCTTAACCATATGTAGAGTTATTGAAATGTGTGCATGAGGTAGACTATGTTCTCGAAAGTTAATTGTATAAACGTACGGCAATTTTCACCAAAAACATAATTGTTAATATCATTTTTAATTGATAATAACTCAAATAAAATAATATTACTGTTATATTCCTAATATCATTTGGAGTAGAGCTTTTTAAAAATTTGGATAAAAGTAACTTTAATTTTTGCTATTTATGATAACACGTTACTAATATAAATAATTCCGGCTTACTGCATTTTTTCATTATAGCTATTGCATCCTAATAGTGCTTCTGCATACATCTTGGATTTTAAATATATGTAGAATTTATAAATAAAATATATTTATGATCTTACTCCCAGATTGATAAATAAATAAATTATAAATTTCTCCTATGTATCACATGCTTTATTTGCGTCTTGAGAAACGTGGTAAAATATATAAGAAAATGAGCTAAAAAAAATATTTTAGAATTCATAAGGTCGGTAAAGGCCAGTAGGGTATTTTGGTAAAAAAAAACATACAAGTCTGAATGACGAAGACAACATTTGCATTGACTGACAATGTTTTTAATATACGTGTGACTACCTAGATGTATTCACTAATATTCATACATGTATGTATTAGTTTATTTCCAAAGTTCATGTTTTAACGTAGTTTGTTAAAAAGTCATATGTATACATGTACATGTATAAGTAGGTGTCGTCGTTTCAGCAAGATAGTAAAGTGTCAGTAAGATTCCACTAAAATGATGTGGTGGGATGTAGGGGTGAGTGGTGGTGGTTAAGAAAAATTTGGCGTGAGGCAGTAGGGCAGTGTGTGAGGGGCTGTGAAGTGCTGTGAGGTTTTTTGAGTAGTAGTAAGTATAAAAAAAAAGGAGGCTAAACCAAAATAAGGGAGAAAAAGACAGAATTTTAGTTGTCTCGTAGGGGGAGGGGGCATTGATAGCTAACAGGGCATTTGGGGGGGGGGGGTCGCAGGGATTTTTCAGGGTCTGTATTAGGTTTTAGGGGTTTGTATAGAATGCTTGAAACAAATAACTATATGATATAGGTATACATGTACTTTGTGGGCACACCCTAACGGGTTAGTACACTTTAATATAAATAAAAGGTATAAATATATACATACACACACATGTATACTAGTGGGACTTTGCCTCCCTGCGCGCTTTGCGCGCCAACCCCCCATTAATAAATCATAATTCTTCACATAGACTTTGAGGTAGGAGGCAAAAAGTCTTGAATCAAAAAAATAAATTTTGTTTTCAATAAACAATTATGAATTTTGGAAGTAATCATAATAATTACATACAAAATGTTACCTAGATAAGTTAACTGTGTTAATCATAAAAGCTTTAGTTGGTCTGAGGTCAACTAAAGATTGGTTTGTAATAGACGTAAATAAAATATGATTATATAACTGATCATATTGTTCACAGACTATGAACTTCAGACTTACTGCACCCTTCCTGAAATTTACAACGTCAGTTGGTGTACCTAAACGTATATATTTTACATTATATACGTGTCTATCGTTATCTCTCGTCCACTCGATACCATAGGCTTGTGCATATAGATGGGCATGTACGTAAATCCAAGCGTGTGTTCTACAAATGATATTCATGGCTAAAGCCTTGCCTCACCAATTAGCTCACCTCTACTTAAATCTATATATTTTCTCTACAACACGGGATATTTGCAATCGCAACGCGGCTTTTCGTTGCAGTGTATTGTGTCCCTCTTTTTCTTACCCCAGAGAGAACATTATCCTTATTTTTAACGCTAGAGCAAGCACGCGAGAGCCAGGGCGTCGACAACAATCCGTTTTGTCGATTTTTACGCCAAGCTTATGATTTTGAGTATACCTGGGTATTTACGTGTTTTGATTATCAGCCGCTTGACTGTTTTGTTTGTATAGTTAAAGAAACGAGAGAACAACAAGTAAAATCGCTTACAGGAAAAACACCATTTGCGATAAACGTAGCATATAGTATACCTGCACCAACTCCATCATCTTCTTTTCTTTTTTCTTTCTTCAACAAATTACCGTCGTAATCATTAAGACACCGTGTATGACTCAATTTCCATGGTACAAAAAACGCGCTGCAAGTTGTTGCACTTGGTTATTTGGCTCCCATCAGCATGGCTTTTCTCTCCGATAGTACTCGCTCGTGTTGTTCCATTGCATTCCAATTGCCATGGATCACTTTTTGTTGGAAGCTGTGAGTACTGGTGAAACTGAAAGCTGTTTTTTTCTTTTTTTTGTAAGTCTTAGCGGAGACGTACTGTTTCACTGTATTCTTGAAAACCACTGAGGTCCTTTTAATTCGTGAAATAATCACCAATTTGCGTTCTATGCGTGATTCTCATTTATTGGCGTACCTGTATACAACAAACACGATGTTTTATCGCAAACCAACTATGAAACGTATGTACAAAAAGGATATACAGCTTCTCTAGCTAGATCTTTTAAATGAGCAAAAAAAAACACGTAACGCTTTCGTCCTCGAAAAATCGGCAAACAGCCGTTTCCACGACGACAGTGGACCCAACTACAAAACAACAGTATCGAACATACAGTAAAAAAAAAGGGTAGGAAAAAAAAAGGTGAAGCCCAACAAAACTTTCCTCGCACATGTACATCCGATGATGCACATAATAGGCATACACGAGTATACTGACTCGGCTCGACTTTCGCATCCTTAGCGATGTCCACCAAAGCGAGTCTTTCTTTCTCGCTCTCTCTCTCTCTAAACAGCAGTAGATGGTGGCATTAACGGCCAGCGATAGGTATATACACACAGCCAGCCGATCGGCTGCGAAACTTTCGTCGTGGTAGAGCCAGCTCACATACTGTTGCTGCAGGCATTTACGCGTCTGGTATATAATGTCGTATAGGTATAGAGGTAGTGAGCAAACAACGAAAGTGCGTATGGCATAGATGACCCAAGAGAGAGACAGAGAGAAAGAGAGAGAGAGAGAGACACGTTGGTCTGGGCTGGCACATCCTGGCACTCCCTCAGAGAAGAAGAAGGAAGACGAGGCGCAGTATACGGGCTATAGGAGGGACGCAACTCTGCCTCTTGTTCTGTCATTCGACGCTTCTCTACCGTTCTCTTTCTCTTACTGCCACCGAGCGCAGTTGTGACGTGTGTGTGTATTTGTGTATACATGTACGCATCACATTGCGACAACGACTACATATTTATTGTATGTATCACATGAGTATTCGTCACAGTCCACTATGTGCATGGGAAGAACATATCCTGCAACGAACAAAGTGCAGCGGTGGCTCGATTGCTGCCAGTGGGTACTTAAATATGTACAACTACAAATTGTGCCATACGTGCGCACGGGGCAAAAGGAGAATATTTATTTAGCCACACTTGGAGGACTTAAGTCTGCGTTTTGCTATCCCTGCAGAGACTTATATGTCGGGCATAAGATGAGCATCTAAAAGGAAAAAATTACAAGACAGATCAAAGAGTTCATAGTAAGGGATGTGATGCATAGTTTAAGGAAACTTTTTACAATCATTTGCATCAACGAAAAAACGTAACGAAAAAACGTGCGATTTACATCCAACCTCCTCAACTTGTACGTATAAGTGACATCTTACAACTCTGAGTTTGATTCAATCTACAGTTGACATACTAGCCATTAGGACAATTTCTCGCCTATGAAAAACCGTGTCCACTTTACGGAAAAACTCTTGTACCATAGACGAGCGCTTCACGACCATTGCACTGCACGTAGAGGAGCCTTAATTTCGCCTTTTCGCGGATCTCCCTCACAAAAGGAGAAATATGTAGAAGGAAGCTTTTAGTCCCACTGCTTTTCCAAAGCACAAGTAGGAAAAAACTGAATGCAGTCCCGAAAAAGGCGCCTTTGATACCCCAAGAAACCTTGTCCCGCCTACTTACTGCCTGGATTTTTCCCCAAAGTGCATAAAAGCTTCGAGAGGCTGTTGTACGGTACGCTTTTATGGTCACTTTCGCCATCTCTCAAGTTTTAGTTATTTCGCACATGGCTGTATCATTCAACTGACTGTCCGTTTCACAAGCTTGTTTTTTTTTTTCTTCGCCTAGTATAAACGGGCCAAAGGAACTTTGCGTTCACATTGTTAATGATTTGTGGAATAATGAACAAACGCTGCACCGAGATGTCGTCAAAATTAATGTCGCTTCAAACATTCCCCTTTATGTAGCTGCTACAGTGATAACGTGAACTCAAATGGGCTGAAAAATCTTTGCATCAGAGTATACAGGACTCTCCGCAGAAATACATACCCTCTTACTTTATTCCAGATCAACGAGATGACTAAATGTGTCTCGAAAATAATTATACAAACAACACGCTGAGATTCCGAGCGAACACCCATGTGGATATAAAATTGTTTGTAGTCGGCGGTGCGTGTTTATTATGTGTATCTAGGTAAGATAGATGTGATGTGCGAGTCTCAAGCTCTACTTTGGTGCTCGTTTTTTTATACTCGTGTACGTACAGTTGGGATTATACTGTAGGTAAATTATAAGTTATAGGTAAAGCAACGTCGTCGAAGATAGGGATGATTCAATGATTTAGAAACTTTTCTGTTTGGGAGTTTTAGGTCCCAATAGTGTTGGCTATATTTATATATACGTCGGTCATAAAGAACCGAGGGTGATAACGACAATTAACTGGAGCTCTGGTTCTCCGATCAAAGACAGTATACAGAGGGACAAAAAAAAGAGCAAAAGAAATGGCTTTGCAGCTTCAATTTGGGTACCTATACTTAATTAACAAATAAATTCATGACCAAGAACGTTCTTACCATTATTATACACAAAGAGAATAAAACATTAACTATCAAAATAAATCCTCAAAATGCATTTATTATCTACGATAAAGAATCACAAGTGTATTTCAATATAAATATAAGTTTATTGCGCATCCATNGAAGCACAAAATGTCTACGTAAGTCACTGTCTATAAACACACATCCATCCATCCATCCACACACACACACACACACACACACACACACACACACACCTTTATGTAAGGTGACTTACGAGGACTTAACGTGCTTTTAAAATATATACTAATAACATCGAAAAGTTATAAGGACAGTCCGCATAAGAACAATTTTGTGCTCATGATAACATTTTTTTACATAATAATGTCCGAATAAGTGACCATTTATATGCTCATCTTTCATTCGCTAAAATTTTAGAGCAATACGCAAATGTTAGGAGCTAAATATATTAACTTTTTTATTAAAATAATTATGAAAGATTAAAACAATTTTTCGCTTCGGGAAAAGAATAACCTATGGTTATACTATAGAATTCCAAAAATGTGGTTAACCACATGCACATCTTCTTGTAACAGTACAACCTGACAATAAAATAATTTTACCTGAATAAATTAATGAAATAACATCAGCTAAAATACCTTCAAATATTGAGAAACTTGCCAAATAGGTTATTAAACACTTGCTTTACGGTCCTCTCACTAAAAAAAGGCTATGTTTGAATACATTTAATAACATACATATCAAAAATTTTCCTAAACCATTGGCTAAGATAATATTGTTTAAAAAAATGGTTATCCGGAACATATTCGAGAAAATAGTTATTTGGATAATCACGTATATAAAACTAAAGACAAACATAAAATCACAGTTGATAATGGTAAAACCGTGTAATAGAGTTTTGTTAATAAAATATAGATGCCACATAAATGTTAAATATTGTGCATCTATTTAAAGCATAAAATACATATACGACTACATTCGCAAAGGTTGTGATAGAGCTTTCATTCAATTTAAGATTAAGTAATTCTAATGATAAAATTCTAGACAAGACAAGAAACTATGTTGATGGTAGATATTTAAGTCCCATGGAAGCAACATAAAGATAACAATAATACTAAATTCATGGTAGAAGTAACAAGGTTGTGAATGTTGTTGTTGACCTTCATGGGACACGTGAAGTCATGGCAGACGCATCTAACAGCTTGGATTAAGTTAAATATAATTAATAGTTTTACGAAATCGTTGAAGAATCTGAATACCTTAATAAACTGCATTTATTATCTACGATAAAGAATCACAAGTGTATTTCAATATAAATATAAGTTTATTGCGCATCCATTTAAATTTTTTATTTTATCGGACTAAAATTAAAAAAGGGTACAAATGTTTCTCTATACAAGACGAGATACTCAATAAATTTTCAAGACGAGACGAGACGTCCCGAAAAAAATTCTCGTCTCGCACAGGCTGAGTATATATAAAATAACTAAAAATAAAAAAACCACACCATTAACGCGAAATCAACCTAATCCTTCCTAAATACTCTTAACTCGCTTATTTTTTATTTTTTTTTTTTTCCTCAATCATCCTCTCGTTTACAGCTCGTCAGTGGCTTCACGTGCGCGCGTTTGTATATATACACTCCCGACACTAAGCAAGCACGGCCATCTGACCTCAATCGAAATTCGGTCGATCGATCGACTTCCCCCCCCCCCTTTCGCCTCTCTCGCGCAACAATCTATTCTGGGCTGATGCGTCGTCCACTCGCTTTTCCAGGATATCAATGCAATGGCGCTCCTCCCGTTTTTCAACCTCTCCCCTCTCCTCCGTCCCTACTGGCTTTATATCTAGTTATTTTGTGTCTCCTGTAATCGATATCCTTCTTTTTTTTTCCCTTCATGACGCGAGTAAGGCTGTACAGCGTTTGAACGAAATTTATACTCTCCCGTAATGCTCGATAAACAATAGTATTGTACGGAGGTTGTCATTTATTTGTCATTAAAATAATTTCAAAATACTTTCTGCTCAAGGTCGAACACCATCACTGCTCAGCTTCTGCATTAGTAACTTTTCCGTGGAAAAAAAGAATAATACGTCACGTCACGGAACCCCGTAAAAATTTTACTTTGAGCGCATGCCAAGCTTACGAACTACAAGTATACATAGTATTACAAGTGACAGTTAATACTTGCATTATTTGTGCTGGTGTATAAGTACTTCAACCAATCTAGATCAATCCTTCGCAACTGTACCGCGGCTTCTTGAACAAACGAGCTTTGGGGATTAGGACAAAAAAGAAACCTTTCTAATACTCATCCCCAAAGCTCGTATTAAACATACCCAAATTAAAAAATCGGCGTCTACATGTGCCACTCACCCTTGTCTCATCGTCCCTCGTTTCGTTAAAGGCGCAACTCCTTAAAAAATTATCTCAGACGTAAATTAAGTAGACGCATCCAAAACAATCTTTTGTACACTCACTTTATATATATACATATATACATACGTAGAGTTTTCTTAGCGCGCAGCTTTTATACGTAAGTAATATTAGACAACGTGCATCCGCGAGTCATGGACTACAAATTCCTCGATTGCGTCACTCGCACGTGCCACCGTAACTATGCGTATACACATTTAGGAGCCTCGTTTCCTCAAGCAATATATTTATATACATAGATATGTATATACACACATATATATATATATGTATATATATGTAT
>NW_019379826.1:1089890-1102997 GCF_000648655.2 Copidosoma floridanum
TAAAGATATAAAATATAAAACATTCAAAGATACTGCGATTGCCATGGATTTAATCAAGTATGATTCACAGATTGACTATAATATCGAAGAAGCTAGTACTTGCATGCTTTTTCATTAATTAAGAAAATTTCATGAAAGGTTTATAATATTAGAGAATATACAAGGTGATCAAATTTGAAATCAGAACAAAAACTTTTTTTGTAAAGATTTTTTTCAGAACAAAGAAAATTATGTTCTTCTGCGCATCAACAACATTTTTAAACTTAAAGATAGATCATGTAAATTATTTAATTTACTTGTACCGTTCAAAATTAACCTACAAAACAATAATAACGCAGAAGAAGTTGCAATCTGTAAACGTACGTTTGCCGTTTTGGTTTCTACAGTAATTTACTGTCAGCACTTTGGCTGAAAGTTGTGCCACCGTCTTGTGTTCCTTGTTACATGAGGTGACGTCATCACATCAGTGTTATTGTTTGAAGCATCGCCTTCCTACTATGGAATCTAGTAATGACCCTGACTTATTCGCATTATTGAAGAATCATATTTATATCAATTTTATGTATGTTTTGAAATTGGTACTTAGAAAATATGATTATAATGTTGGAAAGCTTTTACGTTTATTTTACAATTTAAGCTACGATTTGGAGTGTGCAAGAAAGAGATGTAAGTTCTTGTTGTTATGTAAAACTTACAGTATTATACCTAGTCATTTGCATAATAGTACAAAGTCTAGTGACCACTTGTATTTTCATAGTAAAACCCAAAAATCATCACTAAGCCATGTAACTTCAGACTTTAAGATTAAAATTTTGAAATTGGAAATTAAGGAGGCTTGGGCGTTTGGTATCGTATCATTTGAGGGGCCCCTGTGGGGTACTTGCCATACAAATAATTCTTTGTAATATTTTTTTTATAATCATTTTGATTATACACATGTGTAAACAAAATAGCAATAATACGCGGAAAAGTCTTTGGGAAAATCGATATTAATAAAAAGTGGAAAAACGTTTCTTAAGGAAGCTTGGGCGTTTGGTGTCGTATCTATTGAGGGGCCCCTGTGGGGTACTTGGCATACAAATGATTCTTTGTAGTATTTTTTTTATAATAATTTTGATTATACACATGTGTGAACAAAATAGCAATAATACGCGGAAAAGTCTTTGGGAAAATCGATATTAAAAAATTTATTAATTTTCCCGAGGTACCTTGTGTAAAGATGACGGCCCTGCCACGATAAAGCTGACAATACTGTACTCTCTTGCTCTCATCTGCTATAATATACCTATACTTGTGTTAGACTTAAATTTTCATATTTGTATGTTTATGAATGTACAGCGCATGTGCACTTACAGTACCTGAACAAAACAATTCTTATGTTCGATGTTTTCCTCGCTATTTTCTCAAAATTGAAAGTGTTCATCCGGTTCTTTTGGTATACTGAATATGTGCCTACGGAGAGAGGAGCAGAGGAGTGGTGCATGGAAATGCCGACTACAGCTATATAACTATGTACCCGAGGTGGCCACAGTAGCACAGTGGTAAAGGTTGTAGTTCTTGTAGCTTGGGGGCTTGGTAACACATGCTCACGAGTTCGAGACTCAGCCTTCACTCACTTGGCTCGCATTTCTGAGAAACTTATTTCCCAAGTGCGTATTACCAACTGTGGCCAAATGGTTCAGAAGCAATGTAAAACAAGGTCCCCTTTGCTGTGTAAGTGATTGATGTCACAATTAAATCTGAGGCGGTTTTTTACAATGCCAAGAATTGTGTTTTTAGTAAAGCTAAAGTACCATGAAAAAAATTAGGTATATAATACTTCTACCTTACATGGATGTTAATTGGATCCAAAGTATATTATCCTCTTTTGATTAAGTCAAGAAGATACATGGTTTTCAATTCAACGAGTCAATTTAGCGTCCTGTAGTCTGCAAAATTTTTTGCTTTTTTTTTATTGTTATTGTTGTTATTTTTTATAAATTTAGGTGATAACAACCTAATACGCAAAGGCTGCTGATGCTCCAAATTTTTTTCGGAGCCCACACACCTATTTGGTGTTGTAAGAGAACACGACCCTTTTCCTCGCTTTTCCCTCGTTTTGCCAGTACGTATAGACAGTGTGACCGTGTAGCACTACTATAATATATATTATATATAGATTGATGATTACTTCGTAACAAGTCAGGTCCGCTAATCNTTTCCGAATTTGCGACTGTGCGTTCTGATTCCAATATTTAGCGTTGAAATGTTCCGTGAATAAATCAAGGCCCGTTATCGATTCTCCAATGTGTTCCCACCAATCCGCGGCTGTTCCTCGGAGCGCGTGTCAGATAACGTACGAGAGCTCCGACTCGATAATATGCATTCCGTGGACGTAGTTTTTTTAGATTGCAGAGGAATTTTGTTGGGCGGTCCAAAGCTGAAGCGGAAAATATCGGCAAATCCATTCGGATAATTGGCGGAGTCCACCCCTCGGTGGTGTGAGCATCAAGTCCTACGGCGTTTCGTGCTTCGTGGCGGTTTTTTTTCAAAATCGCGACGTAATTCTTCTCCCGAGCGTTCGAGTGCCTCAACTCGTTGACGCTCCGCGCGGACGTCCGCGTCAAGATTTTGTTGTTCGTGGCTTAGGATGTTGACACGTCTCCCTGCCTGCTAGATCTCAGTTTCGTTCGCACGGATGTTCCTCTCGAGCTCGAGATTTGCACTCGCGAGTCGTTGGCAGAGCACCTCCATTGCCTCAGTGCTCGCGTGAATACGTGACACACTAAAGGGTAATGCCTCGTATTCTTTTATCGGCCCATCCTGTGCGTTAGCTGCCGACGCGTCAATAACGTCAGCAAGGTCGAATCCACGTTCGTTTGTTGTGGTTTCACTGTTTACGCGCGAACAAAATTTGTCTATTTAATAATATATGTTTCGATGCTATTAAAATGGCCATTGAAAAATTTTGGCATCACATACACAATAAAATTAATTTATCCCTAACAGATTTTTTAAATGTTATAGAATTTATAATGAATAGCAATTATTTTCAATTTAATAACAACTTTTATTTGCAAAGGAGGGGCTCTGCTATGGGAAGTCCTATCAGTCCTGTCCTTGCAGACATAGTCATGAGAGACCTTGAAACTGCATGTCTTAATTTGTGTCCTTTTAATATTCCAGTTTATTTCCGTTAAGTTGATGACATTTTACTGTGTGTTCTTGTTGATAAAGTTGAATACATTTTGAATGTTTTTAATAGTTATAGTCATTTTTTGAATTTTACTATTAAAAAATCTGAGAATAATACTGAAAACTTCCTTGATATGACTATCGTAGCCAATAACGATTCGTCCATTTCTACTAATGGGTTTAGGAAAGACACTCATTCTGGTTCATACTTAAATTTTTATTCACATTGTCCTACTTCACAGAAAAAAGCAATAGTTTCACATTTAGTAGATAAAAATTACAAACTTTTTTTACCTGAATATTTTTTTAAAAATTTCAAATATATTTATACAGTATTGCTAGCAAATAACTATCCTTTAGATTTTATCGAAAGTTGTATAAAGAAAGAATTATATTTTTTAAAGTCCATTAATAATGGTCAAAATAATATTAGTCCTGTTAATAATGCTATTGGCTCATTAGTTATACCTTATTGCCGTGAGTTAGATTATAAGTTAAGTGTATTTTGTTCAAAAAGTTTTATTAATGTTATTTTTAAGAGTAGTAATAAATCGCCGTTTAATAGAATGTATGGAAAAGACATATTGAAAAAGTTGAATAATCTTAATGTTGTCTATAAGATTGATTGCTCAGATTGCAGTAATTGTTATATTGGCCAGACATTAGGAAAATTAAGTATTAGGTTAAATGAGCACAAAAGTGACATAAAACATAAACGTGAAATGTCTGCCTTATATCAACATCATTTAGACACAGGGCACTCTTTTAATTTTAGTGACAACGAAATCAACATCATAGATATAGAACAGAATTATTATAAGAGATTATTGTCTGAGATGATTTTTATTGAAAAGACAAACAATTTTAATAGAATGTTAGACTGTGATAATTTAAATAAAGGTTTTAAACGGTATATACACTTGTTACTTAAGTAAATTAATATTTGTGTTTTTATATCCTTTATTTTAATTTGAATTTACCGCGCGTTTTCACTGTATAGATTAAATATATATGTAATACATGTTGGTTTCGTCTATATATGTATGCAAAATTTGTATTTGACAATTTGAATATGTAAGGTCAGTCAACTATGTGTCCTCGTTGGGTACTGACGTTGTTTGAATCTTCGAACAAAATAATCTTTTTGTAAGTCTCTAATTTGTAACTGTATTTAAAATTGTTTATTATTGTTCTTAGTTTTTAAAATGTTATTAGATGAGATAACGTGGATGTATTGTTACCTCAAGTTAATTTATATCGTGTATATTTTATAAAATTAGGACTTGAAAAGGCTCCTACCAAAAGAGGAGAGAAACATCGTCAGGGAATATAATAAAAAATTATATACAACAGCAATAGCCATTGGTTTTATTATTTGATGAATTTCGTTTTGCTCGCTGTTGTTGGAGTCATAAACATCATAATTGTTTGATTGTATTTATGATTAAGGCTTTACTAGTATTAGTAAATAAACTAACTACATCTAAACCAATAAGAGTGTAACCGGGTGAAATGACAATATTTTTCAATTTATTTTTTGATTTCTAACTTTTTTTTATGTGTGATATAAATATGCGTGCATGCTTCGATAGAAATATAAGTTTTAGTTTTTATAAGCTTAGTTGTGTTCAGAGAGAATTAAAGAGCAGTAAATCGAAGTGCAAATTTTTAATTAAATGCAAGACTTATGACGTTTTTCCGAGACATATCACACAATGTACTAACAAACTTAAATATGTTACTTTCTTTAGTTTCCAATCGAACGTTAAACATAAATTAGCCATTTGTAAATTACATAAGCTAATTTGAAATAACAGAATTTCAGACTTGTACGCAAAAACTAATTTAAAAAAAAATTAAATAAAACAAATTAAGAACAAAGTATTAAGTCATGGCTGTGAATCTTATATGATAAATTTATTCATTGATTATAACGAATTAAAATTAAATGGCATATTTGAAGAATATCGTTATAAGTTAAATAGAAAGTTCGATGCCCTTTTCTCACATGAAATATCCAAGCGCATATGTGTATACAATACACTTCCAGCTGCAAGTGTCAGTTACCCTGGTCCTGTTTGGTGCCCTGAATTTGTCAACAATGAAGGCATAAGTGAAATAAAACAGAACTGGCTATGTAACCTTTTTAACACACCGCTACCAGATTGCGTCTCAAGCATATAAGAGTTGGGCAGTAAATTTAATAATAGACATATTGTATCTACTCGTCTTTCTTTAAATCATGGAATTTTCCAAGACAATTTGAAGCAACCACGAGTATTCCTTGAAAATAATAAGCACATTTCAGTTACTAAAGCGGACAAAAGTAATGTCACTGTTGTCATTGACAAAAAAACTTATATTATTGAAGTAGAAAAATAATCAAGTGATAATGAATATTATTTACAGCTAAAAAATAATACTTTAAATTATTTGATTACAGATGCAAAGAATTTTGTAAGCAAGTAGGATCAATACGGTTTTTTTGATGAATGAAATAACTCTAATGAAGAAATTGAAAAAAAAATTTATCTAAATGCTACAGAATAATGAAAACACACAAAGAAGACTTTCGTAACCGTATCATTGTCTTATTGAAGTAGAAAAATAATCAAGTGATAATGAATTTCTGATTTTTTTATTTAATATATTCCGCTGGCAAAGCCGCACATAAAAAATAGTTATGAATCAAAAAATAAATTAAAAAATATTATTATTTCACTCAGTTATAATCTTGTTAGTCCAGATGTAGGTAGTTTATTTACTAATGCTAGTGCAGCCTTAATTATAAATGCAACTAAACATTTTTGGAAATTCTTGAATAGTAAAATTAATGTTTCTTACAATGAACTATGCACAAGTGTATTTTTGATTTTGAATTCGACTTTTTTCCATTTCAACAACAATTTTTATAAACAAGTTTTCAGCTCTCCAATGGACAGTCCCTGTAGTCCGGTACTGTGAGATCTTGTATTGCGTTTGCTTCAAATTTCATGCTTAGAGAAGTTATGTTTTGATGTTCCACGGTATGTACGGTATGTGGATGATATTCTTATATGTGTGCCTACTAAATATATCGACTATACTAAAAACTTTTTTAATAGCTATTGTCCAGAATCACAGTTCACTGTTGAGACATGTAATAACAACAGCATTAGTTTCTTAGATTTGGAAATAATCATTCAACAAAATAACACAGTGCTAACTAGTTGGTACCAAAAACCAACACACTCAGGCCGATACTTGAATTTTCTCTCCCACATTCCAATACACCATAAAATAGGTATCATTTACACATTAGTAAACTTTTCCATTAAATTAGCAGACACTCCATTTCATAACGATAATTCAAAATTAATCAGTAAATTTTTACTAGCTAATAACTATCCTCAAAAATTTATTGATAAATTTTCAAACAAAAGAATAAATACCTTAAAAAACATAAGTATGATTGAAAAAATGTAACCAAGCCATTAGATGAAAATAATGTCGTTTGCCATATATTATTTGCGGATTGCAACTGCTGCTATATCGGTTAAACATCGAAAGCTATGAAATTAAGAATGGCAGAACACAAAAGAGACATAGAGAAAAAAAGCATACATCTGCACTATCACAACATAGCATTGAATTTACACATAACTTTAATTTCGATGAAATAAAATTTTCAAACACAGAACAAAATTATAAAAAAAGCGCCTGTTCTCCGAAATATTAAATATACGTTATTTTAATAATAATATTAATAGACAACAAGATACAGAAAAATTAAAAGATTGTTACAAGTCTCTAGTTAAGTCAATTAAGAAAGGAGGCTAACTCTATGTACATGACTTAAGGGCTTCTTTCATTTATGGTATTAGAAAAACATGATCTGTTTACGTATGCCTCACAAGGGACTGCTTGCGATTCTTATTTTATTGTATTCCGTGCGGATACTATGTCATTTGTGTATGTGTAAGGTATAAAAGCAACTGAACTTGAAACTCTGACTACTTTACAATTTTACATCTCTTTGGTAAGAGTCAGAGGTATGTTATACACTTTCGTTAGTTTGCATTTAGTGTATTTACGAAAATTTTTATTTAAAAAATTTTTTTATTACTTGTAGATTTTTGTACCTGATGAGGGCCGCGATATTGTCTAAACGGCTGAAACGTCGTTATATATCTTAGTAAATACAAAGTTTGACAGTACCGGCATTGGACGTTGTTGTGAATTATTCACTAACTGTCATTGGACGTCTTATTTCAAAATTAAAAGTAGCTTGCTAACAGAGTTTAAATGGAATTGCTGTGCTTCCACCAGGGACGAGGATAGAAGAAGAGAAATGGGAGATATAATTTCGGTAGTCCGAAAGTCATAGAAGTTAAGGAGGGAAATAATTGAAGAATGGGGCAAAAGTTCAGTGTAAGAGGAGTTGAAAATAAAGAAAGTTAATTGGAGATATGTGAGAGTCTATAACCAGAACACGAAGGAAACGTTAAAGATACTGGAATAAAAACTAGACATAGAAGAAGAAGGTCACTTGCTAGTTGGGGGGGGGGGGAGGTGTGAGAAAATCCGGAGGAAGTTGGCATCTGAGAGGAAGAAGAGAAGTTTAACCACATAATAAAGGAGAAAGTCAACGGCTCGAGAAAATCAGATAATAAAACAATTAACACAGTAGGGAGGATACTAATAATCGGGCAAGAAAAGAAGGGATGGTTTATTATAAATGGCAGTAAAGGTGAGAGAGGAAGCTTCGCGCAAGTGGACGCAAAAGGAGAGTCAGTCATAGACTACGTCACAGCGGATGAAGAGGCCATGGATGGCATAGAAAAGATGACAATAGATTTGGTAAGGGTGTATATGTCAACCACATATCGTTAGTGCTGGAGTAAAATGGAGTAAGGATGACTAACCAAGAAAGAGAAAAATATACAGAAAACGAGGAACAACAGTGGATAGAGAAGAGGATATGGACAGAAGAGTTAAGGGAAAAATTTTTAATAGAGTGTAAAGTCTGGATACCGAAAGCGATGACAAACGAGGAAAGGTGGATCGGCATAAAAAATAAAGTGAAAATGGTAGTGCTAAAAGTGAGAAGTAATATTAAAAAGTGGTGTCTAGAGAAAAGGCCATGGAAGGATCGAGTGTGGACATGCAAAAAAAAAAAAAGCTAAGTGATGGATCAGGAGTTGGAAACTCAAGAAGTTTTCAAGAATAGAGTATATTAAAACAAGAAATGAATGCGAAAGTTAGTGCAAATAAAAGAAGAAAGAATTCAATAAACAACAGTCACACAAGATTAAGAATATAAAGACAAAACCTTAAGCTTGAAAATATATAAATAAATTTATATAGAAAAGAGAGCGAGTAGATAACAATATCAGTATGCACAGCTAGGAAAAGCACTTCATGGAAAAACTGGAAGCGACCTACAAAAACAGTGAGACACACTTTTACATCCAGGAAGAGCACCTATTAAAAGAGAGGGACGAGACATCTAGAAAGGAATCAATTAAATAAATCATAAACTTAAAGCTAAGAGAAGCACCTGGAGAAGATGAAACTTACAAACAAAGTCTGCAAAAATTTGTCAATGGAGGTAGGAGTAGCGCTGTGGGAATTGTACAAGCAAATATGGAAAGGTGAAGGTATCCTGAATTGCTGGAGAAAGGGAGTAATTACATCAATAAACAAAGAAGGAGTGAAAGAGGAGGTACAACATTATAAAGCCGTGACATGGACGTCATGGACGCAGTGTTTGTATTGAACCATATAGTGGACAGAAAAATAAAAAGAAAAGGAGGAAAGCTTTTCTGCTCCATCACAGATTTGAAAGAAGCCTTGGATAGAGGGGATAGATAAGTACTACGTAAAGAGCTACAAAGAGCAGAAGTAAGTGTAAACTTAAGATCAAGAACTACGGGAACATACACCAAGACAAGAAGCAGAATTCAAGTAGGAGAAAAGAGGTCACAGCCCTTCTGGATGACCAAAGGTCTGAGACAAGGATGCTCACTCAGCCCAACGCTATTCAATTCATATGTAAGAGGCCTAAAAGAACACTTGAAAAAAAAAGTAACAGGATGGGCAAGAGTGGGAAAGAGCTAGATCTGGTGTAAAAATGCAAGTTTTTTTATGATTATTTGTAACAATAAAGTTATTATATTTGCCTTACCGGCAGTGTAAAAATAATGTATGAGAGAAGAAAATCTGGTAAGTCCAATAAATAAAACAATTAAAAAGCTATGCGTAGAGTGACTGTCTTTATTTCAGTGAAAAACTATTGAAGCTTCGCCCCTCAAGGAAGCCTCTTAAAGATATATCGACCGCTCATCCTTGGAATACCCAATTCACTCATAATAATACTTATGACAGAAACAACGTTATAACAATACTAATAATGATAACATAACCATAATGACGAATATACTTGATGTTAATTATTGATAACGTGTACCCTCAGGCGACCGAGCATTGTCACTTTGTGAACTTACTGTTGGTTAGTAGTATTAGGTAAACAAAATGTGCTTATAAGCGACAAACGATAAATAAAAGTTATCTATTAAAAAAGTTCTTATACTTAATTGACAAAGTATATCCTTAGGCAAGGTAATATCGGCGATTAGTAATTCTGTTACTTTTGAGAATTCTTAATTTATATGTGTCCTTGGGCAAGCAATCATCGGTGATTTTAAGCCACAGTGTATTTCAGTATATTAAATTGACAAAATATATCTTTGGGCAAGCAAAAATTGGTATTAAAAATCTAACTAGTTTTTATTATTATTCTTTATTGATAAAATGTGCCCTTAGGTGAACAAGCATCGGCAGTTGAAAACTAAACTATTTTTTAGTATTATTTATCAACAAAATGTGCCCTTAGATCAGTGATCATTAAAAATTAAAAACTATACTGAATTTAAGTACAGTTAATTAACAAAATACATCTAAGGGCAAGCAAGCATCAGTGATTAGCAAGTCAATTGTTTTAAGTATTATTTATTCGTAAAATGTACCTTTAGACAGATCAGCATCGGTAATAAACAATCCAACTATTCTTTAGAATTATTTCTTAATAAAATGTTCAGTTTAGCGAGCAAGCAGCAGCGATTATTAACTTATCTGTGTTTTAGTATAGTAAACTAACAAAATATATTTTCGGACAAGCAAGCATCAGCGATTGACGAGTGGACTGTTTTTAGTATTATTTATTTATGAAAATTTGCTCTTAATTGAGAAAGCATCAGCGGTTAGAAATAAAACTGCTTTTCAGTATTATTTAAAATAAAAATTTACTAAAAAATATCCTCAGAAGAGCAAGCATGAGCGATAAAAAATCTAGTTTTATCGCAGTTTTTATTGCCAATGCTTGCTTTAATAAAAACATATTTTATTAATATTATTCAAAAATACTAAAAAGCGATTGCGTTTGTAATCACCTACGCTTTTTCGCGCGATGATACAGTTTGTGGACTAACTATACTTAACAAACTGTTGAGTTCCTATTCACCGATGCTTCTTTTCTAATGGCATATCATACTATAAAACTATTAGATGTTCAATCATCAATGCTTGCTAGGCTAAAATCACATTTTATTATTAAATAATACCAAGAAATAATTAGCTCTTTAAGCACTGATGCTTGCATGCCTAAGTTCTGAATTTTTTACTAAATAATACAAAAAAAAAGTAAGATTTCTTTTTGCTGATGCTTTTCGCCTATGGGCTTATTTTATCAAAAAATCATACTAAAAAATGTTGTGTTTTCATCACCGATGCTTGCTAGCTTCAGGGCACGTTTTGTTAATAAATAATACAAAAAACCGTTGGTGTTTCTAATCACCTGAGTAAGCTTTTTCTCTAAGGGCACATTTTACAAATTAACAATTCTAAAAACCGGTGGGTTTCTAATTGCCAATACTTGCTCGGTTAAAGGCCCATTTTGTTGATAAATAATACTAAAAAATGATAGGTTGTTAATTGCTTATACTTGCTTGCCTAAGTTACGTTCTATTCATAAAGAATACTTGAAAAACTGTTGGGTTTTCTATCACCGATGCTTGTTCACCCAAGGACACATTATAAAAATAAATAGTACCAAAAAAAAAGATTTATTATTGCTAATAGACATTAGACTGTATTTTAAGTGAGATTTTAATATCAAATCAGGCTGACGTACGAGCTAGTACACTAAAATGTAATATCATTCTTTTGTTATAAGATGGAAAATGAAGCAACTCAAAAAATGTTTCATCAACACAAATTAATACTTTTTAATAGCGTTGTTTCTTGTGTTGGTACTGAAACTTAAAGAATTAATTATGTTACTTATTTAAATTAATAGGAACTCTTTTGAAAAAAAAAACATTGCAAGATTTTAAAATCTTGAAGAAAAATTTCAACCATAAAAGATGTTTAAATATTTTGTTAAATTTAATAAAGTAAAAAAAAATTTTAAAATAAAAAATGTGCACGATTCGGATATTCTAAAAACATGATTTACATGGGATGAAATAGGTATTGGACTATAATGTAAGTGATATTTCGATCTCATATCACGACTGTCATGTCAGCCATTAATACACCAAATTTTTTTTCTGATACTAACTTCAATACTACGTTAAAAGTAAGACAGATGAATAGGAATTAAAATAATTTGAAAAAAATCCTTAATTAACTTGTATGAATACGATTTTGTAGAGCAATATTTTTCTTGGATCGCTTAAATTTCAAGGTTAAATCGTGCGTTTTAAGTAAACGGAAGGGAAACTTTTTTAAGTTAAATGTGTGCAAGATGTGTGCAATAAACTTATTGTAAAATTATACATATTGATTAACATTTTGAATTCTACAAGATTAAATCGTTATTCAAATCATTTAAATCATGTGGACAGCCCCCTGCCACCAGATACGTATGCAGTTATGTATCAGTTTTGATCAAGATAAAATGTAAAATTATATACACACAAGAAATCGCCATTTTTGTTTTTTTTCTTTAATGTTTCACACAGCAACCGACTTTGTAGTGTAACAAATAAGTTAACCAAAATTACATGAAATAGCTGTAGCAAGGGTTAGAGTGCCAGATTTCAATTAATTTAAACTTAATTAAAACAACGTCGAGGTTGAAAGTAAAAAAAAAATGTACAAACCATTATTAGTAATAAAGAACTGGAAAGCAGTGAAAGTGAACAGAAAAGCAAAAATTAATAGTTGATTAAAAATAGTAATACCACTAGTCTAATAAGTTCATTATTTTTCGTAATTCTTTGTTTTCACGCAACGGCTTAGAAAAGAAGAACTGTGATTATTACAAGCGAAATGAATGATCACCAAAATTTCAGTGTAAAAGAAAATTTAAAGAGCTGTAATAAGAAATAATACTACTAGTAGATTTTACCTTCTGTTTTTTTAAGCCAAAATCTTATTTGTCCATCGCGGTAACAAAAAAAGGAAACTGTAACAAATCTTATTATCAAGTCGGTGCTTCACGTTGAATAAAAATAACAAAATTTACCAAGTGTTTATTACCATTGATTCCGATTGAGTTCGTCTTCGCAAATCCACCCCCTCCCCCAATCATACAGTCCACTACAAGGCATCAAAATTAAACAATACTTTTTAGTGGAATTAACGTAAGACATACATGTAATGATAGATTTGAGTAGTAAACAATAAAAGAAATAAATTATTTGTTTAAAAAAGTATTATTAACCAACTACGCTTAAATTTTTTCCAAACAGAAATCAGTTGTAAGGCTGAGTAAAGTAAAAAAAAATAATTTACAATATTTGATTCAATAGAGCTCTGCCACCTCCATGCTCTGTGCGCCAAACTTATGTTATGTAGTGAATTCAATATTTAAAATTATTTTTTTTTACTTCGCTCAGTCGTTTGACTGATTTCTGTTTGAAAAAAAATGTAATTATATATATATATATA
>NW_019379826.1:1141493-1217201 GCF_000648655.2 Copidosoma floridanum
TTTAACTTGATCTTTTAGTTGATTCACAATGTAAATGTTGTGCTCAAGGTGGTATTTAAATGAGTCACGTTTAACAAATAAAGATTAGAAATACGTAACACGAAAATAATTAAATATTTAGTAATTTTCTCTATTTTTAGTATGCTTTTTGCAAAGGCACAGCATATACACGCTTGCGCACACTGCACTGCATGGGGCGTTCTACGTTATTCATTTACATGTTTCTTTGAAATGTGTTTATTCTTTTTTTTTTAAATAATAATAAGGGAACGTAGCATAAAAGTATCAAGAGGACATTTCTACTTTAAATTAATTAATAAATCAAAAACATTAGTTTTTCAAAATATATGTAACAATTTTCTATATTTAATAAAATAATTGCCTTTTTTTAAACAACCACGTACCTAAACTGACACCACGCTACTGGGTATAACCATGTAACTTAAAATTTCGCGCTGTTTGATTGGATTAGAACTTGCAAAGGTAAGATGCAGTTGCATAGTGCAAAAAAAAGAAATCTATCAATAATCTGCTATAATATTATTGTTATAGGTAAAGTAATATTGTCTTGTCTATTGTAAATTTTCCGCGCGTATGAATACTATTTAACGATGAACAAAATATAACGGTCTGAACTCCGTTGTGCTTACCTGAAGATCACTGAAAAATCAATATTATTAAGTGTTAATAGGGATGCTATATTCCGTCGAGATTTTATGTGCAACAAAATTAGTACGGGGTTAAGAGTATCCCGGCTACGAAAATATTTTTGGAAATTCAGAAATCAATCGATAAATTCGGTCTCGTTCTTCCAGGTTTAAGTGACCAGTATGCACAAGTGCTTTAAGGTCGTTTATTCTATTTTGTTAATTTTTTACATGTGGTCTCTCATATTTATTACTAGTATCGAGATCGAATTCCAGTGTTATGTATTGAAAGGGTAGAATTTCTCTAGGATCTATTTCACTTGTAACACATCGTCATGTCCTACGTGGACTCGTGGCAAGTATCTTTCAGTTCAGTTGGTATTAATTAAATTAATTTTTACTATTCGACGTGTTTGAGCCTTAATCATATATTTCGGTAATTTATAAGTGTATTTTTGTCCCTCATTAAGGCAATGTTCTTCCACACTAGAAGTCTTTTTATGATGGTTAATGGCATAGGGACAGAGTGTATTTTGGTTATCTGATTAATTTTTTTCGCTGTGTATGCCGAGGGCACTTTGTTTTTTTTTTAGAATTAAGGGTAGTAGCTAAAAGTTAATTCTCTGCGCTTGATTTTTAAGTTTTATTGCCATCTGTTTTTTTTTTGTCTTCTTTAAATTACTTCATTTTTTCAGAGGTTCTAAAAAGGAATGGGATTTATGACGTTGTAACGTCAGAGACAGTACAGCTAATTTTTCGATTTTTTTATCTTTATATTAAACTCTTGGACTATAAATTACTTTACATACAAGAAAAAAATTTTTTTTCTCTCAATTTATTTAAAAACTAACTTGCCCATTCTATCTTTTCCTCTCTTAAAACAAATTAAATTAGTTTGAACTCAGATCTTGACTTACTAGATTGTCAAACTCTCTACAATATAAGCACATTCCTTTGCTTATCTTTCCTTTTAGTAATTCCCATATACTCAGAGTAGACTCTACAATTTTTCACCTCATGTTTGTTTCCTCCTTTTTGTGTTGGGTAAATTCTGTCAGTCTCCCATCATTTGTACCTTTTGGCTTCAATTAAGCACCTATCTAAAATTTTTGCTAATTCTGCTATCTATCCATCTGGTAAACCTTTCAGGAATTTGATCATTAACCCATCTTCTCCTGCTGCCTTACTGTTTTTTATTTTTTTCAAAGCAGCCCATACATCTACTCTTGCTATTTTCCTATTCGAGTCTCTTAGCTCTTCTTCCTCGTCTGCAACCCTTACTATTGATTTTTCGAATCTTTGTGTTTCTTTTACTCTTTCATCTTTTGCTTCTTAAGTCTTAAAATGATCTACCCATTCGTTCTTGTAAATTTTATTATGCTTACTTGTTTTCTTTGGCTTAAAAACATTTACAGCCTTCTAAAAATCACTTATATCTCTGCTTTTCTCAATTACACTTGACTTTTCTTTTTTCCCGTCAAACTAACTCAAGTTTTTTTCTTTTGGACTTTATCTCTTCTTCTCAATGTTTTTGCTCTTTTACCCTCCCCCCTTTTTTTACAACCATTTTTAACTCCCTACCTCCTAAATATTTTTGCATGAACAATCGCTCCTTTCTTGCAAACCTTTTCCCTATGATACTATGAATATTTTTTTTTCTTTTTTCTTTTTCCTTTATTAAATTTTTGTACGTAACAGCTTTTTCATTATTCCATCTTAATCTCTCTTTAACTTCTCCATCCCTTCCTTTATTTTTCATTTCTTGGTTTGTCTGTCTTTTTTTGTTCTATCTCGAAATACAACTTATAGGTAAATGGTCGGTTTCTAATCTGAGTATTACTTGTAACTCATTAACCAAACTACCATTATCTTTATCTAACTCTAACACTATGTCAAAACTATAGTTTTTTCCTTCCCTAGTATGGGTTGTTTTTCCCTCTCAATCTTTTTCTGCATTTCCGTTTTTTACAATAAAGCCAAATTTATCACAGAAATTTAGTAACAGCCTTTCTTCATGATTTACCATGGTGTCTTCTGAACTTTTATTTCTTTATTCATAGCATATTCATACCTATTCTCGCATTTAAGTCTCCGATTATCGAAGCATTCGCATTCTGTTATCTCAAACTAGAACGTACGCACACAAAAGTTAAAGAGGGCGCATGTGTAGACCGAGGGGCTCTATACATACACACATACCTGTATGCATAGACAGATACATACATACAGCGCTCGCGATAACTTCTACCATACAATACTCACACTGAGAAATATGCGAATCATTTAAAACTAAGGCCAATTAAACTTCTTAAATATTCAAAGGATTTTACTGATAATGCCTGAGTTGGAATATCTGCTTGTTGATCATTAGAACATACGTACTCAATAATAAATAATTCATTAGTGCAATTTTCTCGAATGAATGATTATTTAATATCGCTATGTTTGGTGCGACAATGGTAACGTAAGTCTTTCATGATTTCTATCGCACTTCGGTCATCGACGTACAATGTAGCTTTTTTGACATCATATGATATATCTTGAATAAATCGTTCTGCCCAAATAATTTCTTAAGCTGCAGTACACGCAGCTATAAATTCAGACTCTGTATTCGAAAGAGCAACGGTGTTCTGTTTATGCAAGCACCATTATAGTGAGAAATGTATTATAAAAAACGGATTTTTGCGTTACATGATCGCTCGCATAGTCAGCATAGCTGAACACTAATATTTTTGTAAATTAAGCCATATACTAATGTTCCTTTCATACATTTTTTATAATACGTTTAATCGCATTGCAGTGAAGTTTTGATGGATTTTCGGCAAAACGGCTTGAAGCTCCCACTGCAAATGCGATGTCTTGACGTGTAATTGTTGCTTCAAACACTAAACTTTCGATTGCCTCTTTATATGGTATATTTAAACTACCTTCACCATTATTCACGAAAATTAAAGTAAAACTATTGAGATCAGCTGGTACACGTACGCTATTTGTATTTATAAACTTATTACACCCCAAGTTGATACAGACGAATTATATTATAACTGAAAGCTATCCGTCCGTCAAATACAAATAAGACGTATTGTGAATATAAAGCAAGCTCATAAGACAAGAGGAGCTCATACATCATTTGTATGTCTGTGTGTGTAACAGCTGTAAGGTAAATGTTCAATAATATGCTGACATATGGTACAGCCAGCCTCCTTGTAATAATGAACGTATGTATTGAAATCGTATTATATGTATGAATAAATCAATCGTATTATATGTATGAATGAACAATTTACTTGTGCAGTAATTGTCCACTTCTAATAACAGCAATTTTAAAATTTTTAACAAACACTCTATTTCATTAGATTCAAAATTGATTGTAAAATCTCCAGAAGCAATAATTTCAGAATTTGTAAACTTACTGTCACAATTAAACTTGTATTTAGCGTTCTTATATTGCTGATGCAAGCTGTCATCATCACTGACCCAAAAAACTCAATCGCACTTGTCAGAAAAATGCAATTGGTACTATTGTATTGTTATTTACTAATATATGAAATCATAACATGTAACATCATCGTGCAAGCCTACTGTTTTGCTGTCAACGCGATTTGCAAGGACATCGCTCATTGGTTGATATAATTAAACCAAAGGCTTCTTTTACTTGCTCTGACGCTATAGAAACTCACCATCAAGAGAAAAAATCGCTATTTTTACGTCCGTTACCTGTTCTCTAAAGTTTTAGTCTATTTTTGACTCCTGTGACTCGTGAATCCCTTATACACGTAAGGCATAACGTGTTGGCTGAGGTAACTCAGGTGCAGTTTGGGAGTATCAATAATATCAGACTACACTAAGAAGCGAGGTACATCGAAAGAGGCCCGCCGAAAGTGGTTCTGGCGATAGCAGAGAAAGCAGAAACCGCAACACGTTACAGGCCACGAACTCATTCGTGTAATTGAAGTGATCACTGGGAATTACTGCACGAAGCATTAGGGAACTCCGAAGTAGCAGTAACAACAGTCAGTGATAGATTTAAGTTCTTTATCACTAACATAATTAATATAATAATCCGTGATGTGATCTGTATGGACTGTATTAAGGACAATATCTTTTTTTAATGGTTAGAATAAAAGAATGAATAATATAACACTAATTAAAACTATCCATATTATTTCAATAATTATTATCACTTGACTAAAAAAAACAAATAAAGCTCACGAGATGAATCCTACGAGACCTACGAATAACATTAAAAGGAAACGGTTAAGACCATACTTTAAGCAAGTCCGGTCAGAACAAACTAAATTTACTTACAACTTTCTTAGCATTCGTTTTTTGATGAACAAGCATTGATTGATCAGGCAAAAAATCAAATTTAATTCCAAAGAATATTTTTATATCGCTTATTTTATATATCAAAATCACTTTCAAGATATTTGAGTAATTCATGTACTTTTTCGTCATTGTTAGAAGCAACGACTCTATCGTTAACATAAATGATTAAAACTAATTGATCTCCTGGTCCTTTGCTTGTAAAAACACAAGGATCTGCACTGGTAGGATATGAATTAAATCTTTTAAAACAATCAACAAATTTTGTGTTCCAGCACCTAGCCGATTGCTTCAATCAATATAAGCTTTTTCTTTATAGACAAACCTTATTCGTACCATCTTCCAAGCCTTTGGGTTGTTTCATGTAAATTGTTTCTCCCAAGTTGCCGTTTAAAAATGCTGATTTGACATCCAATTGTTTTGTATAAATATTCTGCGAGGAAATCACAGCTAGAAAAGTATGAATCGAATTATATCGTACTACAGGGCTTAATACATCTTTTTTGTCAATATCTCTTTTTTGAAGATACTCTTTTATAACAAGCCTAGCTTTAAAATTTTGATCTCCACATGTGGAGTCGTTTTTCATTTTATATACCCAAGGATTTTATAAAATTTCAGCATTGGAAGAAGCATGTACTAAAAACCAAGTTTTATTTTAATTAAAAGCTGAAATTTCTTCGTTTATAGCTACCTTCCAAGCATCTAAATTTTTACTTTTCATCACTTAATCGTAATCATTGGGTTCTATGTGCGCGATAAATAGTTCATTGATATTTTCTGAATTAAAAGTATAATCATATACTTCGTACAGAATTTGGTTAGGCACGCTTGTTTTTCTACTTCTATTTAAAGAGTAAGGTGAATGACCCAATTATAAAACACTTGATAAACATGTTTTCGATATAATAATTAATTTAAAGCAAACAAATGCTTTAATTATTTTTTTTTTATTGCCTTTGTCACTGTCTTTGAAAATAAACAAAAATTTTTTCCGGTGATAAATATTTAATTATTTCTATGAATTATGGAAAAAGCTTAATAAAAGTAGTGACGGAGTCGACGAAACAGCACTTTTATATCACGTATCACATCGGGGCAGATCGCCAAAAAGCTAGCCAAAATTCAATTTTTCAAGTTTTGAATTTGCCATTTTTTGTGATGTTTACTTTTTCTTGATACTCAAGAGCATATAAATCAGTAAAAATCATGACCCAAAAAAACTTGGTCTTAAACGTACGCAGCTTCCAAGTAAGGGAATTTTGCTTTATCCGAATTTTTTCGATTTTTAATGTGATTTTTGTTTCTTCAATTGATTGTAAAATTTTTTGGTTCGATTAAACTATTAGTTTTTTGTTCTTTTTTTTTTAATATTATTATATATGATATAGAGTCGATTTTCTTATTGACTTATGAAAATCAATAAGTCTTTAGGTATTTAATATTTTGAAAAAACGGTATATTTATGCAAGTATTTAAAGAAAATGCAGAAAATCGAAAAGGTTTTTCTCGAGTTTTCACGGGCTCTCTAGCGATTTCATATACCTGACAGTCAATGCATCAAAACATCTTGCTCATATTTACCCCTCTTTAAATAACATGAAAAATCATTTCTTAAGTAGGCGCAATAGTCCGAGAGCTAGGTCTTTTATGGTGTACAACCAGTCTGTACCGGATAAATAAAGGTTTTTTTAGATTTTTTTTTTGGTGTATATTTTTACACAGAATCCGAATTGATTGTTTACAATTTGTTTAAAGTGGTACAATTTTTCTAAAACGTAATTATTTAAACAATTATCAANTCATTCCCTGGTTGGTACTGATTTCGGAAATAATGCTTAAAATTCTTTTGGTTATAATTATCATAATTATAATTTTAGGGATATCTATTATAATTCTGACCTATGCCCCGATATCCGTGATAATTTGTAGAATTACAATTAGCATTTCCCTTTTGATAGAAGTATTGTACATAAAAGTATCAAGAGGACATTTCTACTTTAAATTAATTAATAAATCAAAAACATTAGTTTTTCAAAATATATGTAACAATTTTCTATATTTAATAAAATAATTGCCTTTTTTTAAACAACCACGTACCTAAACTGACACCACGCTACTGGGTATAACCATGTAACTTAAAATTTCGCGCTGTTTGATTGGATTAGAACTTGCAAAGGTAAGATGCAGTTGCATAGTGCAAAAAAAAGAAATCTATCAATAATCTGCTATAATATTATTGTTATAGGTAAAGTAATATTGTCTTGTCTATTGTAAATTTTCCGCGCGTATGAATACTATTTAACGATGAACAAAATATAACGGTCTGAACTCCGTTGTGCTTACCTGAAGATCACTGAAAAATCAATATTATTAAGTGTTAATAGGGATGCTATATTCCGTCGAGATTTTATGTGCAACAAAATTAGTACGGGGTTAAGAGTATCCCGGCTACGAAAATATTTTTGGAAATTCAGAAATCAATCGATAAATTCGGTCTCGTTCTTCCAGGTTTAAGTGACCAGTATGCACAAGTGCTTTAAGGTCGTTTATTCTATTTTGTTAATTTTTTACATGTGGTCTCTCATATTTATTACTAGTATCGAGATCGAATTCCAGTGTTATGTATTGAAAGGGTAGAATTTCTCTAGGATCTATTTCACTTGTAACACATCGTCATGTCCTACGTGGACTCGTGGCAAGTATCTTTCAGTTCAGTTGGTATTAATTAAATTAATTTTTACTATTCGACGTGTTTGAGCCTTAATCATATATTTCGGTAATTTATAAGTGTATTTTTGTCCCTCATTAAGGCAATGTTCTTCCACACTAGAAGTCTTTTTATGATGGTTAATGGCATAGGGACAGAGTGTATTTTGGTTATCTGATTAATTTTTTTCGCTGTGTATGCCGAGGGCACTTTGTTTTTTTTTTAGAATTAAGGGTAGTAGCTAAAAGTTAATTCTCTGCGCTTGATTTTTAAGTTTTATTGCCATCTGTTTTTTTTTTGTCTTCTTTAAATTACTTCATTTTTTCAGAGGTTCTAAAAAGGAATGGGATTTATGACGTTGTAACGTCAGAGACACATATTTGAACCCCTTTTTCTTTTCGTTATTAATTATTCAGGGCAATGACTAAAATATATTTGATGATCGTTAAAATTTAAACGTTTAGAACTAGATGTCTCTGACTACGCAGCTCTGTAAACTATGTACAAATACAAAAGGATAAGCCATTGTGAAGACAGAGACACCCTCTTCGTATCTGTCCAGAACAGCATAACTCCGCTCATGCCTTTTGGACTATAAATTATAAAGTCAATTATCGCCTAAAAACTGCGATGTCAACAGACAGGAACAAATATTTATGTAAAAAAAGGGGTTACTAATTTGTAATAGACTGTAGAATCACTCAATTGGAGCTAATCCAGTTTAAACAATCAGATTTTTATCATTATTTTTTCAACAGCTTAATTCACTTAAATTGTTTGTACGAATCATTCCACCCTTAGATTTACAAATTCCGGTAAAAAAAATGATACTTATTCAAACTTTGTAAGGGAAAGCTAAATGCAACAGGATAAGAAAAGAAAGACGCTCCGCTTTCTAACGTTGCAAGCAAGACAGTGGAAACTTGAAGAAGCCTTGATTGAAGAACTAACCATTAACGTTTTCCTGTCAAACCTCATAGACAGCAAGGTGTTGGAACCATATAAAAGACCATGCGTTTGGAAAAGAAATCAGAGATCTTGTCTGAAGACAAACTCTCTTTTTTTTCTTATTTTTCATTTTCTATGACCATTCAATCCGTAAAACTAGGTGCGATTTCGTAATCTTACAATAGAATTCATAAAACTACTCGTACTAGCGAACTAGAGTAATGGCCAACGGGACCCCATGATCTAAGTTCCTCTCCAATATATGTGTGGCTAAACTTCGAAACTATCTAACCCTAACCAACGGCAACACAGTGGAAAGCTCGAACGCATATACAGGACGTCGTAGTAGAGAAGAAGCTCACCTCTTTGCCTACTATAACTGTTGTTGTTTGATTATCATCTTCATGTATACATTACTGCTAAGATAGCTCAATCCCACGCAGAAGGCAGACCCAACGGGAAGCCGGATAGAGTACACGTGACAGAAGCAGTGTAGCACATACTTCTGATCAAAACATAAGTATCAACCACAGTACCTTTACTCGATTGCAATAGTATTCTTTAATCCTTATAATCTTTTAAGCTATTAGGCGCAAGCTTAGGCCTAAAAGTCATTATACTTGAGTTGCGTCCTTCCAATGTAACAACGTCATTATCTAATACCATGGCATCATGATAATACGATAATGTGGCTCGTTATTCTCTACTAAGGTTTTGACGTAACAGACACAATGGGTCTTATTTTATCAAGTTCATGGCAGCGCCATCATCAAGCATAAGTTAAATAAAGCGATTTATTCCTTTTAGAACAAACAAACTCATGTTTGCAGGCTCGTCATCTACGCCAAGTCCCTTGCATAAACCGATATGGACTGTTTTGATTCTGTTGCTATATTTATTTATTATTTGCACTGAAACATTTAGTGTAGGTATTGAATTTAGTCTTTGAGGGCTCATATTCAAACAATGTGAGGGTGAGCTACCTAAGAGTTTAAATAATAAGGAAAACAGTCATTCCCTGGTTGGTACTGATTTCGGAAATAATGCTTAAAATTCTTTTGGTTATAATTATCATAATTATAATTTTAGGGATATCTATTATAATTCTGACCTATGCCCCGATATCCGTGATAATTTGTAGAATTACAATTAGCATTTCATTAAGTATAAAAATCGTCAGGATTTTTGTTGTTATATCTTTTAAAATTATTCTGACAAAAATTGAGTTCCTTGACTGAATCTTAAAATTTCGATCCTCCCCTAGTTCTGATAATGTCCTCGGTGATTCAGCCTATCGCTATATTGTTAATGTTGTCTATTATTATTTTTTTAGTAATTATTGTACTGTCCATTAGCATTTCGATTTTAATTGTTAATTTGGCATTCGTTAACTTGTCCTATTCAAAGCGATTATAGTATCTGATCGCAATACCTATTCTGCTGTTGATATAATTTATTTAAATTATTTCTAAGATCACTGCCAGGTAATCCTTGGTATTGTGGGTCCAGAATTGTACCCACTCTCATTTGGCTCCCCAATCTCAATGCATAATTGAAGGCATCTGCTAGGGTATCAGGTTCTTTTACATCTTTCTGCTGGTTTATTATAGGTGCTATTTTTTTTATAAACATGTCCAGCATCATGTCCCTTATTGGGGTCATCATATTCGCGTTGTATATATTGCTCTTATCTTTAATCAGAGCCTTTTTAGCATCGCTTAGCAGTAGGTCTACATGATCATAATATTCGCCCAGCGATCGGCATTGTCGTTGATGCACTTTCTGTAGCTAAGTTTGATGGTAAGCAACGGTTTTTTCTGTCGCATATATTTTTTAAAAAATGTGTTATAAATTCCTTAAGGTTTTCGAAGTCTTGGCTGCTTACGCTTATACGTCCATCACCTGTAAAATTTTGTAAAACTATCTTTTTCTATAGATTTATTTGATCGTCTTTTACCCAACCATCTTTTTTCTTTACATGTTTAATTTAGTCTTTGAGCAGAATATTATCTCATCCTGAATGGAAATACATTTAATTGCATATTACAGCGAGAACTTGGCATTAAGAGACTCTATCAGCGTTGTAGCTACTGTCATATCCACATCATCTTGGTTATCATGTTTTTTGACCATTTTTAACGTTTAGTTATTATCTTTATTAAAGAGTTTGTTTTGTGTTATTTTCTTACTTACTTTTATACTATATTATATCTGCAAGTGTAACATCTGAATAAAATTTACAGGAGTTCAACTACTTTCTCTTGCTTTAATTATATTTTCCAACCTCGGGCGTTTTTGAGGGTCGGGTGTGCCTTCGGTAGGAAAAAAAGGATTCGTCACATAAGTGTCATCGCTTCATGGCTACCTTACGTCCTTTGGGCCCTACTTTGCAGGTCGCTCAGGCCACAAAATGGCCCTGGAGACGACGGCACTTATCCGATGAAAACTACTATTTCTTACCATGGGCACAAAGTGCAACTGTCGGTTTGCGCCCTCGGAACACACTTTGCACCCTTATAATTACTTTAGGCCCACAAGTAGAAAAGTTTTTTACGCCCTTCGGGCCCAAAGTACTTTTCTGCCCTAAGGCCTCAAGTGATTTACTGGGCACAAAGTGTGCCCACTGGCGCAAAATTACACTGTGCGCCCTCGGTAAGAAAAACATTATACGCGACTTGGGCACCAACCTACAACAAGCGCACCCTTTAGAAGCTTATGTTTGTACTTGTTGCCCTTGTGACGTAATGTACCATTTATCATGTTAAAAAAAAAATTTATTTATTTTTATTTCATTTTATTTTATCCATTTGTCTCAATCTAATTTTTCATTAAATTCTTGTCATGCATTATAGAAGACACAAAGAATAAAGAAACAAAGAAATAGTAAGATACACACACGCACACAACCGTATACATATGTATATAATGTATATGTGTGTAGTAACATTTTTTATTTGAAATTCAGTTTATTATGCCAAGAGCATCTCACCCGAATGGCAATTTTGAAAACACAAACTATTTATATTTGTATTGTACTTGGGTCAAATGCTTTCACCCATTAAAATTTAAGCATCTTACAATATTTTAATTGCATCATGCATTTTACATTGTATACTTGTGTATTGAGTGTATATTAAGACAACTAATTTCTTATTTCTTTAGAATTATTAAGTGAACAATTTTATTTTATTCTTTTGTTAGTTAAACAGTTTCATTTTCTCGTTTAATGATTAATGTATTATTTTTTTTATATTTACAAAACACCACATATAGTATGCTTTTTGCAAAGGCACAGCATATACACGCTTGCGCACACTGCACTGCATGGGGCGTTCTACGTTATTCATTTACATGTTTCTTTGAAATGTGTTTATTCTTTTTTTTTTAAATAATAATAAGGGAACGTAGCATGAATAAACAAATATTTAGTAACCACAGCTATGCTCTGATATCATTTATATCAAGAATGCTGCCCTGTGGTTTATTAAGGGGATATGTAAATGGGAGCACGTAACGCCCGTCTATAAAAAGTACTCTTTCCTTAGATTTAAAGATGGTATTGGCTATATGATCATCTGCCTTTTTGCCTCCATTCTGTACACTAGTGTTTCATCTTATTTGTGAGAGTTCTTCCAGTTAAGACCCGATTGCACCACCTTGGCTACAAGCACCAGCTCTCTTGATTTGGTTGTCTCCTGGGCTCGAACTGAACTGTATAAATTCAGCCGTACTATGCAAGCGGCTAGGCTGTTAAATGATATCCTTCCTACGATACTTACTAAATATGCATCCAGCTCATTTCAAAGCGATCTCATTATGCACTTCAAGTGGCAGCATCCTCATCTCTCACACTAGCTTTAACTGTCAGTGTCCTAGCGTTCTGCTGTTTAGCGATCTGGTACTTTTTATGTGTCCACTTTTGGTTAAGCTTATTGATACTTCGTTTTTAGTTTTATTTTATTTTATTTTTTTTTTAATTTGATTATTTTTGTTATTGGTTCAATTATTTTTACTTCCTTCTTTTTTTTAAAAGAAACATGGCAGATAGTAACATTAAATGTTAATAAACAATACTGATTGTTAAATTCTTATGTACTATTAAATTTTTTATTAATGGTAAGTGTATGTTTAATTCAAGCTTATATTGCGTGAAAGATATAATTTCTTCTTTATGTGCGATCTTTTTTGAACCTATTCTGTACTTTTAAATATACGTTTATGATGTAATAGTATGTATACCTAATAATAAAGCTGACAATACTTTAAATATTCTTACTTTTCTTCAAACATATTTCATTTAAAATAGAAAAACTAAAATGAAATTTTCTTAACTTTTAAGTTCATACATTATATTAAAATAATACAGAAAATGTGACTACCAATTAGTTTAAAAAAAAATGGGCATTAAAATATTTATTAAAGTTTGTTTTTCACATTCTTCTGCGTTACAAGCGATTGGTATCGTTTTGCTACTAATTGACCGAGCTATTAATCTTGCTAATTCTCTTTTCCCCAAAAAACTTTTTTTTAAAGTCGTTATTTTACAGGCAAATAAGTATTTGAGGAAAGTTGTAGACAAGTATGTAAGACTATAATTAAACTAGATTAAGTACCATTCAGCAAACTTTGAAAGAATAAAAAAGTTTGAGTTAACACAAAAAAAATAACACACTAAAGCAGTAGAAGCAAAAGAAGATTACTATTCATTCTTTTAAGTGTAAACATTATGGTTAATGCTATAAAGGTCAAAGTAAAAAAAAATTTCCATAAAGAATTGCAAAACATAAAAAAGTTTCAGCAGCTTATATGCACATCAAAAATAGCAATTACGCCTATGATTTAGACTCGGTGCGAGTAGTGGACTGAATATCTTTTTTATTAAAGATTGGTGACACAAATAGTGGAAAGAAGAAAACTTTATTATCTAAATACAATTAGAGATACAAATAACTTAAGCAAATTTTAGAAATATTTCGTAAAACACTAAGTTAAAGTTAAAGAATAGTTCTTGATATCATACTCATCACGTAAAACTTTCAAAGTCACGCTTTTTTGTACTTTTTTCTTGTGTATTACGTGTTGTGTATTATCTTAATGATTATACTCTAACATTACGCGTATAAATTTCATATTTTTTTTTAATACAACAACAAGAAAAAATGTAAATTATATTTCTATTATTGACTTTACTCAGTGATCATATTTTTCTCCTAGTAAATTTTTTGCTTTATTTTACTGTCTAAAAAAATACTGATCAGTAAGGTTAATATGATGACATTTTCACTTGTTTTTGTTTGATTGAGTAATCTTAAAAGAACTTTTAATGTGCAGTCAAAGCATTGGCAACAACAAAAGAAAAATAAAATTTTGGAAACCATTGCTCTCTAACTCGAATATTGTCTTCTTTACACTTGAATTTTTCGTTTTGCTACATGCTTACAGAATCAGTATGAATCTATTTTTATGAATCAAATTTTGTTTAGTTTTTAACGATTAACATAATGCTTACAGTTAGCATAAATGATTATATGTTAACGACACATGATTTTTTTTAGTATTTGTTATCCAACCATAGCATTCCAATAAAAAAAATAAGAGAGATATGAGTAGATCTACAAATTGTGATAACTTACTGATTTCTTATTTAAAATATTTTTTTAAATTTCTTTGGGGCATTACAAATATTAAAGTTGCACCTTATTCAACTGTCATCACTTAAATTTTTTTATCTTTTTTCTTATCCTCTGTACGTAGAAAATATATTTTGTAGTTTCATAACAATTGTGCGTTCACGATTCATAATAACTATCAGATTCACCTTTAAAATTTATTTTAAAGTTTTAATGTGATTTTTATCTACTGTCTGTATAATGTTAATACTTTTTTTATGGCCATAATTTTTTTAGGAATATATATTACTAACTTTTTGTTTAGGTAAAATATTCAATATTTTTATAAGTTCATATTAGAAGGCTAAAGCTAAGGGCGTCGTAGGGGCCCTTTTTATTAATATACATATAGATATATAAACATACTATACAATCTGCTACTACCAGATTATAACTGAATATATAAACATAATAATAATGTTACACTATATTTATTGTATCATACAATAAATATAGTGTAACATAATAATAATGTTACACTATATTTATTGTATCATACAATAAATATAGTGTAACATAATAATAATGTTACACTATATTTATTGTATCATACAAATTTATCATTTTTATATAAAAAAAAAAAAACTTAGCACTAAAATTTAGAACTTACAAATTACGTGAAAATGTTAAACGTTTGTTATTTTTAATGATAGATACTATCTATAGAACTATTTCTTTAACTTATTGATGTAAGCACTTCTTAAAATTTCATTAGTTGATTTTTATAAGAATGATTCAATTTTATACTATTTGTCATGTACGAAATGCTTAAAAAATTCAGTGATAAATTTGTGAATTTTTTTTTTTTAAAGCAATGTTCTAAGTTTAAGCTGTTTTCACTTTGCACCCCCACAATTTTTTCTTGCCTTCCATAGCTCGATAGAAACTTTTGTTCGTTTTGTTGCTTTTTTTTTATTATTTTTTGACATTTATTGCATCAAAATTATTTTTTCTTTTGAATTTTTCTGTGAATCACTATTTTATGTTCATTCGTATAAGTCATAAGACAGTATTAGAATAAGGAAGTGAAGAAACCTGGAAAATTTTTTTTCAGATTATTGACTTTTCTTCGTCCGTAAGCAATACGCTAAAATTTATCGAAAATTGTTTTTCAAAATCGAATGTAACTGCATATTTTACGTATTGTATATATATATATATTTATATAAATAAAGTTTTTCTTTATGATACAATATATTTAAATAATTGTTCTTCTACTTANTAACACGAAAATAATTAAATATTTAGTAATTTTCTCTATTTTTTAAACGAATTCTAACTACAGTTTATATGATAGAGTCTTGCAAGTAAAATACTCTAAAGAAATTGCCGATACTGTAAATTGCACGTCCAGTCTCAACAAAATATTGTTTTTTATTGATTAAAAAAATTGTTTTAATTAAGTTTTTTAATAGTTTAAAATCTTTATAAGAAATACATTCGGTTAAATAAATTGTTTTAAACACAAGTAATGCTTCAGAGAAGATTTTTAACATAGTTATATCTAAGTTTTAATACAGATAGAGATACACTATTTTAACCAAGACTCTAAGTGTCTTGAGTTTCCTGCTATGGAGTTCTTGTACGTATAAAAGCTATGTAAGTTATTTATATACTTTCTTAGACCAAAGTTCATTCTTCTGTGTCCAAACAAGTATATCTTTGATAATTTACCTTAATTTAAAATAAGTAAGACTGAAAAGAAAAAAAAAAAACATTTATAACGCTAAATTATGAATTAAACATGATATTGAACGAATCAAAAAGAGTAGACGTAGTTTAAATGTACAAGTTATCGTTTCTCCATTCAATTTTAGGCTTCAATTATTGTTTAATAAAAGAAGACTGCTTACTGGAACCAGGAATGGTGACGGCGGGCAGGACAAAAACGCCGCGAAGCTCGCGGTCCGCTTTCCCCAAAGTACCATTCTACAAAGTGGAAGAGGACCAAGAGAGACACGCAGGCAACCAGTGTCCCGACGGTTATCCCATCCCTGCTTCCAGCTAGAAAGGACTTCTATGTCTGAGTCGTTCTCCAGCCTCAGCCCCAGACCCCTCTAGCAAACTTGTTCCCCAGAATGCTCCGGGAGCAAACCCGTCCCCCTCGTTAGAGATAGATTTAGATATAGGTAGACTAAGAGGCAAGCATGTCAACCACTAAGCAATGAAATTTCTGTTCTTACAAATATACTGATAGAAACTATCATACTAACCACAATTTTTAATTAAAAAATCCTTACTGAACATTGTAAAGCATAATAATACTTATTAAAATTTAAAACAATGACACGAGAAAAAAGAGACTTACATAAAATATAGTTTTTTAAAGTCACATTCGAAAACATGTAAACATTACTGTTATGAGATTTAGTTTGAAAAAGCAAGGCAATCAAGTAACATAGTTAATTTTAAAGTATAGTTAATTTACATACTTGTATGACTGTTTATTTAACTCGTATGTAACGCAAAAAGAGCACAACATGTAATTAACTACTGCTTACAGAAGTAATCTCGTTTGTATAAAAGAAAACGTTATGCAGTTTCTTAAAATTCTTATCATCTAATTAATCAGAATTAAAGTATCTGCAATACTACTGACCATAATTAACATCACCATAGTTTATTACTTATAGTTCCAATTGAACCGGTCAATATTTAAATATAAATGTTATGATTGAAAATAAACCATACATACGTTTGAATAATATTTCAAAAAATTTGGAGGTTCCTCTTTCTTTTTTTCTGCAATTTTAGCTAACATGTATTGATACAGCCATCTTTCATCTTGTGGTTCATCAATAGCTTGACCGGTCAAATAAACGAGTTCAGCAGTTAAAAAGCAATCTCTTGATTCATCAAGCATTTCTTCTTTCTGGGTTTCAAAAGTTTTAAATTTTTCCATGCTCAAAGAATCACTTTCTTGTTTTAATAAGCGTGAGCAAAAAGAATGAACAGTATATAAGAAATGTCCAAATTCAGTCCATATAGTTACATGTAATGGTGATAATTTTACTGCTTGCTGATAACTTCGTCGGGATATTTTTGCTTTCATCAGATATTTTTCTTCATTTCTAGAAAAAATATAATTCAAAATTAATTTCACTACAAACAGTGGCACAAATAAAAATATATTATATAGACACGCGTTATTTTCTAAAATGCCAATTATAAAAAACTTAGAACGTATTAACTAAGATTTTAAGTGTCCAAAGAAAAAACCACTAAAGCTTCAGCGACAAATGCAGAAGAAAGTTGTACCCTCAATTTTGTTAATAAGTGTGCTTTGTGTTAAAAGAGTAACTCTTTTCAACTACAATTTTGCTGCCTTGCATTGTATGTACAATTTTTGACCTACGTCTGTATTATTATGCAACTCTTTTACTCTACTGACCTAAAAACATTAACGTTTAAGACATTAAGTGCTGCTAAAATTTTTTGTACTTAGTAAAACTGATGTCAACAAAACAAAATGTCAACACAATTTTTTCTTCTGCAATAATTTGTATTAAAAATGGTATATTTAATTTCGTCCGTGATGTTACCACACTGTGTTATGTTATCATCCACTAATAAGAAAAAAAAAAAACTAATTTAACTTTATATTTTAAAACAAGGATCACTCAAAAAACCATGGGGGCTAACAATAATGAAGGGTTGCTGCAGAAAAAAAATGAAATATCTCTTACTCGTTTAATATAATGAAGGCAGGTGACATTTTTTAAATTTTTATAAAGAAGCTGAAAGAAAGTCAAAATGCCAAAGTCTGTAAAACAGTAGACAAAGATTGTTTTTTTTTTGATACTGAAAAACTAAGATCGAATCGAATTCCAAAAAAACTAGTTTTTTAAGTTAGTATATAGGCACACAATCACGTTAAAAAAATTAAAAATCAAAAATAAATCTTTTTTTTTAATGCCAACCTCAATGGGCTCACTCAATCAAAAAAAAAACACTAAGTAAAGAAATTACTTTGCAGAATTAATTTTGTTACAAAGTTCTGACAGTTCTAACTTTACATAAATTAAATAGAAATAAAATACGATGAATTGCAGGATCAGAACAAAATACAGATAATTAATACAACATTGACGAATACTCACGTTTGTCTAAGCTTCATGTACATGTCAGCCAGCACCACTATGATTTTAACAAGCAATATTATTACGGTAACAACTTAACTTATAGTAGCCAATGCTAAAACTAACTTTCTCTTCCGAACGTATAACCGATAATATAATCCAAAAGTATAACTATGCAAGCGGCAGCACAACATGAAAACTGAGCCTATAGGCATATGCATCAGGTCAGACTCATTGTCATGAAACTATTGTAGTATTTAAAATCAAGCTGAGCGATCGGTGGCTCAGTCGGATAGGTCATGGGTCAGCACACCGGAGACCACGGCTCGATTCCCAACCATTGCGACTTTTTAAAGCAAGCACCACTGTGAATTTTCACATGTGCTCTTTCACCATGCAATGCTCCTCGAGGAGGGTTAAGGTGACCTTCTCACAGCAAAATTTTCCAATTTCCCCCTACCCCCTCCCAGTAATGGGAGGCCCCCCATCCCTCTTCCCTTCTTTTTTCCAAGTACTAAGTGCCCAGAGTCGTGCCCTTTTTAGAAGCCGGATATAAAGCACTATAATAAAAAATAAAAAAAATTATAATCAAGCATATCCATATACGTCACACTCACACTCACGTGCACGCTCACACACACATAAATTTTAACTATACACGCATGTACGCATGGACGTAAAAAATGCATATACGAGACTTTTTATATTATACAGTAATTTGTGTAGGTCTTTCCACAAATGCTTCAGCCACCCCTACTTCAACCACCACAGCTTCCCTAAGAAAGCCCCCACAGCCTCACTAAACAAGAAAAAATTTAATACATTTCGCCGTTGTTTTAACCGATTAAAATTTCTAATTAAACCCCTCACCTACCCTCTACCATCCTCAACCCATACGATTTCCTTGTTCCTCCGCATACCGTCACCACCCCCTTCATATACTATATTTCTTACCATCTGTGTTCTGAGTCAATACACACATACACGCACACACACACACACACACACACACACACACAAATTAAATAGTGTATATATATATAATGTATGTGTGTATGCATGTATATACACACACATATATACACACACACATATATATATATATATATNTATATATATATACAAATCAAAAATTTTCTAAAAATAGTATTTGTTAGCATTTTTTTCTTACAAAACGATAAAAATACATTGAGTATTTCAGAGGGTAGTAGTCACCATTATTTTTAAGATGAGAGGTTTCAATCTGAACTGTCATAAAGTACGGCGTAATGAAATTTTTTTTTTAAACTTCTTTTTCATCTCCATTCATTGAATGTTCGGTTTATGATAGGTTCTGACTTTGAACAGGCACAAAATAGTGCCCAAACATAAGAATACACAGTTTTACCGCTATGTTTTGGCATGAAAAAGTGTTAAATAAAAAATTATTTTACACTTTAAGGTTTTTGGGGTCGCTGATTACGAATTCTAGGTCCGATTTATAAAATTCAGAATAGTGGATCGGATACGGCAACCAACATTTTTCAAGACTTAGAATTTCTAAATTTTAAAAAGTACTATCAAATTATAAGCAAAAATTTACGTTTAAAACATAATTTTCAAAATTTTCTTTATCATCTTACGGATACAAATACATTGATTAAAAGGAAAATTTTCTATTAACTGCATCTCCACTACGTAAACGAAAAAAAATTTTCAAAAAAACAAAAAAACTTACATTATTATTACTTGTAGTTTTTAGAGTCAGTAATTACAAATCCAAGTTTCAAACTTAGAAATGGTGAATCTGATATGGCGACCAACATCTTTTAAATTTTCTAGTTTCTAAAGTTAAATAATCCTATCTGTTATTACGGAAAGTTTTAAATTAATCGTTTTTCAAATAAATAATCAAAGCAGACGTTTTCAAGAAAAGCATTTATCAGCTTTTTTTTCTCTTTGATACACGTATGTATAACGGATAATTCGGATCATTTGTCGTTGGACATGCTAGACCTATAAGTCGGAAACAATTGTTGTCATACTTACAGTGAAAGCAGGAGAATCCAAAAAAAAAGATTATGTTCCTACTTGATCAATACATCATTTAATTCGAATATGACCTTTTTATTTATTGTGTAATTAATTCTCTGTTTACTAAGTTACTGTATTAAACGTTTAAGGTATTGGTTATTCCTTTATTGAATCAATGATTTTTTAAAGTTATGTATGAGAAAGTTTCCATTATACTCGTAGTATTATACACTCACCACACATGTACTACATTGACCATTGAGTACTACACATAAATTATATTCAGTACTATCTCGTATTTAGAAACATTCTAAAGTGATGCCATTGACGCTCACGCACCCCTGGTATGTTGGAATGCGTCTCCTATCTACAAATGGTTTTCCTATCTTTTTGTTTGTATTGTTGTCATATTGTTTTTTACTTTTCTTGTACACAGGATTAATTTTATTGAATGCTTTTTGTGACGCATACGCAAGTAGTTTTAAAAGTTTCTTGAGTTTGTGCTTCTGATAGTTGCATACGATAATGCAAGCTGTATAACAAAAGTGCATTATGATTGTTCAGGATTGAAGTGAATTTATACATTAAACCTATTCTTAGAAATTCACCTTGACTTGTACATCTTTATTTCTCTGCGAGCAGTCACACTGCAAATGTAAGCAAAGACTTTCACCCATGTTACAGACAATTTTTATCTTTTCTTAAGTTCTCTTTCTCTTTCTATTATTTTCCAATATTTTAGTTTCACACGAGCCACTGCTCTGCGTAGCAGTACACATATATGCTAACAAATACATATCTTTTCGCGCACTGCTCTGCGAAGCAGCCTATTGAGTCAGTTTGCTTTCGGCGCGTGCAGTTAAAGCAACTCACAGTACTCGCTTGCGATATGTAAGGAGGCTCGAGACTCGACGCCTTGCATATACATATAGACCGCGTTTTCCAATCTGTAAAATAGTCTGTAAATAAATAGTTCCAACAGTTTTATTACATCACAGTCTTCCTCCATATTTTTGCTGGTTCTTCGTGTGCTTTCGGGTGCACGAAGAGCATCTATTCACATGCCTTACCCAGATCACTGTAATGAGCTTTTAAAGCTCAGCCACGCCAACCGCAATACAGTCCACTACAGTCAATATTCAACAATGATAGATGCTGCAATCCATTCAAACTGGATTTTTATGTGAAACAAAGAGCTTACGTAAACCATCATAAGCTGCAAAAAAAGTATTACCTTATGAAAGTAATACCCATTATCTGCATCGGACGTCCAAAGAGAATTGAGCTAATAAATAACAAAGATTTTCAGAATTTTGCTTCTCTGTCTGAAGGAAACAAAGTAATTTTATTTTTGTGGGTGTGTGTAATATGTAAATTACATTAATGTGTGATTTAATGCAAAACTAAAGACTTTTGATAAGGTTTAAAATAACATACATTTTCAATTGAAATAATTCAGTTAATCGGTGAATTTATACTTTTCTTAAAAGTAAAACAAGATTCAAAATAAGTTAAAAAATATGTGATGATTTGCTTCGTAATTAGTTTATTCATCCTACTAATAACAAGTATGATCAACAACATTATTAACAAAAAAAATGATTTGAAAGATACTTTGAAATGGTTGGTGAATATTTTTATGTTCTAGTATTTTTTACATTCAAACACTTTAAAAAAAATTTGCAAAAGTTTCAATTTAGGGACATTATGCAGTAGTAGGGCTCCACCTTGAAATGACTCCACGAACTATTTTTTCACTGTTGCAGGATTGTATAATGTAGAAATAAGAAGTTAAAAGAGGGGGAAGCATATTTTAAAGGGTATTATATATCATAATAATATTGTTTCACTATTAAATTATATATTACTTATGTGCGCATGTGCCAGGACGCAAACAGGGACTGATTTATGCACATATACTCACACTTTACAGCACTGACAACATCAGAGTCTGGTCAAGCCCTGCATGGTTTATGCACAAGTAGGCAAAATAATTTAGCGATAACGATAAATACGTATAAAATAAAAGTAAATAAAAGTAAGTGCAGTCATTAAAAATAATTGAAATTGGAATCAATAAAAACAAATAAACCTAGAAATATCTTTCATTACACTGAAATTTTTTTTTTTATAAAAGAAAATAAACCATTATTGTCAAAAAATTTCAAGATACATTTCACGACAATTCATTTTGAACACAAGGTGGAGCTCTACATCTGCACATTTAACCAGTTTGTTACTAAACAAAAGTTTATACTATTTTAAACATGATTAACATGCTGTTCATTGCATCTAAATACTTTATAATTCCGTAGATATGAAATTGCATTCAATATAAACTATGAAATTTGTTATTTATTTACTATTATTATCAATTAAGCTACGCAAAAGTTAAAAAATTATTAAAATTAAAAAATTATTGTAAAATACTTAAATTCATGTTCATTCATTGCGATAATTGTTGGTTATTTAATTATTATACTTCAAAATAAAAAATTAATACGTAAAATTACTCTTTTTAAGTACGTACAGAGTACATATTTGACTTGTTTAGAATTATTCAATTAGTGTGCATATTACTGATATCTAAATTAAATTAATACATAATTTTTTAATGCTAAATGTACATTTACTAGTTTTCTTGCAAAAAAAAAAAATTTTTCTGAAAATCTTAAGTGGGATATCAGGTGAGATTTAGAAAAGAGTTGTATTTACACTTATAAAAAATTCATTTATTGTATTCGTATACTATGGATATTGTTACTGCATTTACAGAAACTTTTCAATTTTATATTGGGGATTCAGAATTGACAATTAGTATCAATAATTTTATAGAAAAAAGTATGGAGGATCCTAAATTATGAGTACCTATAAATCTAGTAATTGATGCATTACAATTTATAGATCATATCGAAATAATGTGCCGTGACAAAGAATGATAAATCATGATCTGAGAAGCAAAATTATAAAATATTTGGTCTTACATTAGGAAAATAGACAAAATGAGCGATTAAATATTATTTTTAACTTTTTAATACAATTGCTACATTAAGGCTGCACTCCACACACCTTTATTCTTATTTTGTCTTCCTCTCCTCTTGTTTTTTTCTTTTCAAGTCCACGTTTTTATATTAACCTAAACACCATACATATACATATATGCCAAGCACAGTAGCTAGTACTTAACGACGCACGTTTAAGAATAGCCTGAGTGAGATAACGACGCAAGACCTGGTCCACATCTCCTTTCCTCCTTATGCGTTAACAAATTAATCCATATCATTCGGTGAAATTCAATAATTATTGTATATCCTTTTCTTCTGTGCCTAAGCTATTCGTAAAAAAGGTGACGTAGTTAAAGTTGACGCTCGAGCTAGAATGTTTGGTTCATATAATGGCCAACGTTTACTCAATAAAATTTAACAACAGCATGCTGCACCTCTATCCTTCTCTTTTCTTAGCACTCTTACAATATCAAGAGCCAGCAAGCCAAAAAATTACGTTGACTGTAACCTATTTTTGACGAGCAAACGCTGGAAAAAGTATCGCTGCCATATGATACTCCTTGGTAAGTAAGCATTACCCTAAAACCAACCAACATGTATATAAGGAGACGAAAAATAAACAGAAAGTCATACTGTCTTCCTACCACGAGATGATGCAGATTAATTTTATGAACTTATGTAAGTCTCATTGCCTCTGGACATTGTGGCGATCATAAGGAGGCAAAATTTTCGTCTATATAACCCCATGGCTTCCTTTGCAAGCAGTCAGTCCCATTCATTTGATGGTCAGGCCAGCTTCGGTGTACACCTAAGGTAGTAGCCAGACTAGATACATAACCTGGAGAACACGGTCCGAGCATTCAATGGTCAGGCCAGCTTGAGTGTATATCTAAATCAGTAGCCAGACTAGTATACTCACGACCTGGAGAGCCCAGTCAGTACATATAGGTGACCTGGAGAGTCTGGTCAATCCGTTTTGATTTAAATTCAATCCAGCCACCCAGATCTTCCCTCGAAAACTACTTTTGTACCCTTTTTTAAGCACCTCCCATAGTTTTTTTGCGTAAAACCTATTGTTGCGTGCAATTTTTTATGGTGGCCAGGCAAGTTGTGAATTTAAAAATGAACTCAACAAACAATTGAGGTATTAGCGCAGCATTATGTGCCAGTTGGTGTAAATGCCGACAGCCAAGCCACAAGCTTGTTTTTTTTTAAATTGATAACAAAGTCTCAACACTACGTTAAGTGCCAGTTGGTATAAATGCCGACAGCCAAGCAACTAGCTTTTGTTTTTTAAATTTATCTTTAACGCTATGTCGTGTGTCACTGAATAAAAATACTAGTGTCCAAATGGCTAGCTTAGTTTAAAAGAGAAACAACCGGGAAATTTAAAATAAATGCCTGGTTACGTCATATTACATATGAGAATGAAAATAAAGGCATATGAATTAGAAATTGTCTGCCATTTAAAAATAATTATTTGTTTTGTAAAAATATTTTTAAACATGCAGTTTGCTTATAACTATAGATTATCTAAACAAATACAAAATTAATTAAAAGTAATTTGACTAAAAAGAAAGCTAATAGCTATACCTACTGATTTATACATTAGCTGTATTGATTCTTAGTATATTATTTAAAAACGCAACTTTAATAATAATTAATATACATCGATTTTCAATGTCAATCTCGAGTAAACTAACATACTTTTGTAATCTCATGAATGAAAAATAAATTGTCATAGTACAAATTTTGATATGTACAATAGTGTTGAAAATCGTAACCTAAATGTCTTAATAATAATTAACCATCAACTTATGAAAGCATAGTATTTAAAAGAATGTTTTACTATTATCCTTTTATTCTACTGAAAAGTTTAAGTGAAGATGTCACTGATCTTGTCAAATCATTTTATGTTAGAGGTGATGTGTCTTTACAAGCACGAGTGTCATTGTTTAAAAATGTTTTCAAACACGAGATGGTACTACACTCGACTAAAGTTTAGTACTCCAATATCAATGTAGTACACGTATATTATAAGTATCACACTACTTGTATGATGGAGACTTGCTTATACATAACTTTAAAAAAATCATTGATTCAAAAACGCAACCTATCACTTCTATAATTCAAAGAACTAGTCCATTTCTAACCTAACCCTTTCACGTACAGCCATACATGAAAATTTTATTTTTTATTTGGCAACCTGAGTATGGAGATTATGTATTTTTGGGATCGTTAAATCCAAAACACTCAAAAATACTCTAAAGTCCACCAAAATCATAGGGAAAAAAAAATATATTTTGGTCTAGGGGTCCAACTGTGTATAATGTATGTTTATTGGTTAGCTAAATTCAAATTAAAGATCAGTTTTACCCCAACATTTACGGATTTCAACCTAACCTCAAAAACACTCCAAAATTCTCCAAAATCATAGGAAAAAAAGAAAATATTTTGGTCTAGGGGTCTCACTATGTATATTATACGTTTTTTGGGGCTTTTGACCTCACGTAAAAAAAAACTTAAGAAACTACTAACATTCTTTATTATGATGATCTGAAACTATTTCAAACCTAAAACCTGGTATTTTATGAAATCTAACATTAAATGTATAACGTGAAAACCCTTATATCCCAGGATTGAACTATTAGGCCTAATTCCTCATTAAAATAACGATGCAGTATTGCTTATTCTCTCATTATGAAATCTTTTGTAACTCAGATTTCACAAATTATAGTTATCTAACAGTATATATTAAACAATACTTTCTCTGTGTGTCTGAATCCAGAGCACTTCCTCGCGTTGACAGCGGGGTACGGAGCAAGCCAGCTTGTCATTTGGGTGAGTCACAGAGTAAGTACTTTACGATGCAGGGTGTCGGATACCCAGAATTAGTGGCTGGTCAGGGTGCGAAAGTAGGTTCGCCGGCGTCGTCATCAAGCAACCGTAGCTTAACATTGGTTACGGTCTTGGCTAGTGATAAGTTTAGAGTAACGAGACAAATCAATTTTAACAGAACATAATTGTTAATCGGAGTGCAATCTATTGTGTTGTGTATGCTCAAAATTTGATAAAAGTTCTCCACGAAAAGTTATCGACGATGGTATTCGAAGAACTTACAAAGACATTTTTGGTTTTGGTATGCTTGATATGAAGATAAGAAATTAGGCTCCCAATATTATCTGTAACTGATGTAGAATAATGTTCTCCATGTGGGAAGAGAAAAAAAACAATAAGAACATGAGGGTTTCTGTTGGAAACGATTTGGAAACGTCCTTCAGGTGAAAATGATTATTTATGCTGTTGCAATAAAATCCCGGGGTACAACAAAAGTAACAAAACCAGAAATTGTGTAAATTTAGGTTCTATCCATTGAAGCTTTAGTATTAGCTATAGAAAAGAATAGGAGTACTTCTAATTCTAGTCATATGCATCCACATGAAATAACTGATAAAACGAAAGTTAACGAACAAGTAGATATAGAAGACGAAGGGTCGTTCAAGATAAAATTAATAGTTCTATGGATGATGATAATTACAGCCCAAGCTCCAAAAAGCCAAAACTGATGTCGCAAGTCGAGTTGAACGATTTTGTAAGAAATATAGGATTACTAAAGGATGATTCCAAATTTCTCAAAAAGCAGAATGTGTTGGAGCCAAAAACGAGTTATTTTTTATAGGAACAGAGAGGTACAGTGCTGTCAGTTTTTCACAAAAGATCAAAGTCATTCTCTTGTTTATTGTACAGACATAAAAGGTCTTATCAATGAACTGAAACCTAACATAGGGATGAATCTTAGAGACTTTAGTGAAGAACAGAGAGAATGTTTTCACCAATATATAAAAGTCATGAAAATACGGTATCAGAGCCGGTGAAATGTTAACATGATGGCTTATCACTGTGGAACGCTAAGCAGAGCATCGACGAAAAATCGGAAACAAAATCGTTCTTCGTTAAACGTATCATTCGAGAATGGTAGAACTCGATGTAGCTCTAAAAAAATGATGACTAATTAACTTAATAAACTTGTGTATTGACTTGTTACATATATTTAACCATACAAATTTATTTTTTTCTATATTTATGTTTATACATTATTTTGTTTTTTATTTATATTCATTTACTTATATTTTTATGTATTCACACGTCTTTACAAAGCTCTCATGGCTTTATGATGTACAAAATCCGATCACGCAACCTCCTTGCGATGTATATTAAGTACTGCTAATGCTGACGTTTCCACAAAAATTATAGTTATACGAACCCCCATAACTTTTGAGAAAATTTAGTGTAAATTTCGTGAGATCTATGCCCTTAATAGTTTTGTATTGATAGAGTGAAAGTTACTTTTTTAGTATTTCAAACAGGAATATAGAATTGTAAAAATTTATAAAAACGGGCTTAAAGAATTTTAAAGATATATATTTAATGTAAGATTTAATAAGTTATTTGCTTTCAGATTTTGAATAGCTTAGGATGATCATGATCAAAGAAATCAGTAGTTTTTAAAGTATTTCTGGACGTTAGGTCAAAATTCTGACGTGTAACGTGTTGGAGTTTAAGTGATCTTTTTTTAATTGAAATTTTTTTTTCCTATGATTTTACTAGATTTTGAAATGTTTTTGAGGTAAAGTCTAAATCCTGTTATGCTGGGGTAAAACTGACCTTGGATTTGGATTCAGTGACCCCATAAAAACGTAGAATGTACATAATCAGACCACCAGATAAAAAAAAATTATTTTTTGTCTGGCTGTATCATTATTTATGCATATTTATGTTATTGTATGAAGCAAAATTTAGTTTTTCTACCCTTATTTCAACGAAATAAATGATGAAATAAAACAGTTGTATGAAATGAATATGAGGACAGTTATTTCTAACATGTATGAAAAGCTACTATAATCATACAATTTGTTGTTAAAAAAAAAAAAACTTAAATAATATTTAGTGTTTATAGAATGATTTTAATTAATATAATTAGTTCATTCTGTTATACTTACATCTCTTAAGTTAAAGCTCTGTCAACTGATTTTAAGTTTTTTTTTGAAATCGGTCGAAACAAAATCTAAAAAATATATGACCTTCTGAAAGCAATACTATGTTATGCGAGACTAAGGCTTGAAAAAATTTTTTTTTACGTTGAGAAACAAAATATTAAATGATTAAAGGAGAATTATTATTTAATTTTGCCTTCGGTTTAAAACCGAAGATTATAGACTACAGTCTCACGTTCGTTCACAGGCTGTGGGACAGCAGATAGTCCAACTATTTGTTCTTTTGTATATTAGGGACAAAAAAAAACAAAAACAAAAAAAGTATTAGGCTACGTCAAATATAAATGCCCACATACCTTTTCTTACCTTTTTTGATTTTATATGATTCTTTACTGCTGCTTCTTTTAGTATTATCGATTTGTTTTTGAAATTCAACTAATAAAATATTCTGTACAATCTGGTATACTTCTTCTTTTTTATTTAATTTCACGATAGATTACAATAAACTTATCAAGCAGTTATAAAAACTTAGATTGAAATATTGAACTGATAGTTAAGAACTACACTCGATGAGCAATAGGAAGCTACTAACTCAAATGCCGCGCAAAGAAATGCACCTTGCGCTAAGCTTTAGTTAAAACTTCTATGTCTTACATGCTATGAGGGTGGTACTTGCTGACTTCATGTGTTTAAGCTTCGTGGCTCGCTTCGGTTGTCACTTGACACTTTCAAGAGCCACGAAGTACACAGTCAGCTTTGTTAGGTGACGAATTTCGTTCACTTTGACTCTTTTAAGTCTGAAAATTTTATCATTGAGGAAATAAATATATCATTAAATTAAATAAAAAATGAAGATTTTTTTTTATTCACGCAAGTCGTTACTTAACATAAATTAATGTTTTCTACCGTAAAGTTCTTTCTAATTCTCCGGATCATTGACAAAGAAAATTTTATTATCTAATTAACATATAGTGTGAAATATTTTCTTTTGATAATTGTACAAATTTATGTCAAAAAAGTAAAACATTGCTTTTTTAACAGATATTTCTCTGTCAAAAAACTTTTGAGCATAATCAATTCATTTCGATGTAGGTAAATTAAAGCTTTTACACAATGTATCTTCTGATTTAATAATTGGGTTAATTTTTAGAAAATTAAAAGTATCTTTATTATCAACAAAATTTTTTTTATGTTTTAATTTGAATCGGTGAAATATTCTTCATGTTTAGTAAGTATGTTCTGAAGCTGAAAACTATGGACAAAATTGTCTCAACTAATTAGAAATCATAACAGTTATTGCTTATTTGTAAAATTGATAAATTTCAGAACTATTCCCGGTTACACCCACTGCAATTGCAGTATCGACAGCAGAAGTGCTGACACTTTTTTAATGTGGGCTTGCATGGTTATTTTTTTTTTTTGTGTAGATTGTTGTTAAAAGAATTTTTTTTCTAATATTGGGTATTATTTCTGGCGTTAAAAACTGATGACTGACACAATGATGCATGTTCTTTACCTAACATAATTTCTTTTCAAGTACAACATATTCCTATTATTTTCCTAAATAACAATAGGAAAAAACGCGATAAGTAAATAAAAAATAACAAAGCAAAGAATTACTTACCAATCAATCAGAGTAAGTTTTATTCACCTAAAAAATAGTATTAAAATTATCTTAAATAAAAAATTAATATATAAAAGTCATCACCTTGAAGCTTTCCCGTCTCAAACTATTTTGTTCAGAAAGCTTAGTAAAAGTAATCTGAGTAAGTGTAAAATCAATTTATGGTGATCATAAAAACTGAAAAACCCTTATGAAAAAATACCTCGAAAATTTTCAAAAAAATTCAAACTTTTTACTCTTCCCATCTCAAAACTATCGTCGTCCCTAGTGAAAATTAAAGCAGAATTCGTAGCCCAAGTTTAAGGCATATAAAGTAAATATGTTAATATCAAAAGGTAATGCAATGTTATGAAATGTAACATCTTATCCCATGAATAAAAAAAGCAAATTCTCAAAAAACGTTGTAATAGCTAACAAAAAAACTACACATCCGATTTTGCTAAGATTTTGCATACTGATTTTTGACACTTCCTAGATGGTTATCGAATAATTCTTGCGTTGAAAATATTAAAAACAATAGCTATAAATAATCTTAGTTTTGCAAAAATATGCTAGCTTTTTACTTTAGTGCGGAACGATCAACTAGGTGGCGTCGAAAGCTACCTGCAATTAACGTAAGTGAATCTAGTTATAATCCTCGAATAGATTGTCGATTACCATAGCCGTTCACCAGCGGTACATCAAGAGCAGAGTTGTAAGTCATGCAGCTGGAAATTTCAGCTATCGACAACACTCTTCTCCGATAAACTAAGTGAATCACGTCAAATTCCACCTGAAACCACCAAGATTACTAAGTGCCACAAAAAAATAGGCATTGTGAGGGCCACCGTCTTCGGTATAATACCAAAGACGTCCAGACAATCTGCTTTAATATTTCAGGGATCCGTGATTGTTTCTCCTGCCGACCTAGTGCTACCTGAACATATTTTGCTGTAACAGTCAAACAGGTACAACAAGCCTGAAAAGATCGGGCACTTACATCATCTGAAAATTTCTTCATCCTTTTCCTTTGTTTCGTCCCAATGGTATGCCCACAGAGGAGGCATCCTCCAAGGCCACTTCTCCAACAAACAGTGGACGATTAGTTATCTGGAGAACAACGCGAAGACAAGATATTCTTCGACTAGTGGCGTAACTACCTCTTGCATGGTCTCCAAACGCACAGACTCTCTGCTTAGAAGCTACCTACAGCCGAATCTCCATGATTGAGAATAATGGTAAGGAATGACTGAAAGTATCACTTCTGGTTCTTATTAAGTCCATTCTAAATATTTACGCTTTCTATTTCACCATCTATCTCATCGGTTCTTCTAAAATCTATCTAACAGTTAAGTACCCTGCAGAGATGTCCCAACTACCAACAACCCTGCATTACCCTCTGGACTCTAAGCATTGAACCAGAAATCATCGATCCTCTCCAAGGTCCATGCTAGGTGGCTCTAACAGTAAAGCTATAAAGAAAAACTTAATTTGAGTAAACGAGACAGTCTCCAAACAGGCAAGCATCACAAACCAATCTCCCCACCTTAGATTACCAACATGACTCAGCTCTAGAAAAAAAGTAAAGTGCTTTTGACCCCGTCGTGTCCAGTGCGGGCATAATACCAAGGGACGGTGTGAAATAGTTCTATAACTAGCTCCAATACAAAAGCGGCGTTAGCTTAGAGATAAGCGTGTTTATTACTAATACAACGTCGTTCTAGGGGTAGAGGGTTTGATTCCTGCTGAGTGCAGATTTTTTCAAAAACTTTCATCACCGGAAAAAGTTCCTATGCAACCCTGGCCGTTTCGGGGCAGGTTTTTCCGTCGAATTTTCTTTCAGAGTAATCCCAGAGATTTTTCTACGCCCCACAGGTTTTCGGACCAGGGTAAATGCGTAACAGTGTTAGGGCTTTAGGTAGAGATTAGTAGATCAAATGCACCGGACGGGGATCGGTGGTCTTACCAGCAAGGAGTGGTCCCAGAAGTATGAGATTTCTCCGAGGATACTAATTAGCCTGGATCCGATACTATCGCAGAGAGCGCTGGCTTACGTATCGAGGAATGGATATCCTGAAATACGGAATCTTTTCTGGGGGAAGGCTACACAGTGGTAAATGGACCCGATGCCCCAGTAGTGCAGAGAGTGTCAGCTTAACCAGCATGGTATTTCACGGCAGATATTTCCACTGCGCCCATTGTATAACATAGGTATCATATTAATTAAGGTATTGGTAAATGGTTGTGTCATTACACTTCCACACATAGGTGGTAAGAGGGTGGTCCCGTTGACTAGGCCAATAGGCCGTCATGGTAACCCGGTAAAAAAAACTAGCTCCAACGCTTCAGAAGTCTTAGTTTTCCTTCCGATCAGTCTAATGCTACAACACAGCAGGCCCGAGAAAATCATCCTGAGGTATCCAGGCAGTCACGTTTGCTAGAAACTTCGGTCAAGAAAGAGTTCGGCTAAGTAGTCCTTTTAAGGGCCATCGGACGTCGAACTACCTTGTCAACAAATATAGCCAACTCCACAAAATTGACAAAAAAACAGCCTTTAGGCTCACAAAAGTTTCAACGATGCGTACAGTCGCAAGAGGACAAATTGAAAGGAAAACTTCAAATGCTTTAATCGTGTACAATTTTAGGCATCAAGAAACTGAGCAGGATTTTTATTGAGATTGAAATAGCAGCGTCAAAATCGACTAATAATGAATCCATTAAGTAAAGCATCATTTTCATTTTGTTGGTTATCCTATAGAAAATTTCATTATATTATTATTTTAATTAATTAGAATGTAAAACTTATAAAAATTTACAACTATCGAAGCCACACATAATACACACAAATGATAAAACGGATGATTTAAAAGAAATGTCTTTTTATAAAAAAAAATGTTTAATTCTAGTTATTCATAGTTAAATTACGATCGAAAATATATTTTCAAAGCAATGGATGAAGAGAGCATAAAATTTTTTTTACGATGGTCTAGAAGGATCAGGTAAAACATTCTTACGTTAAACAATCATAAACTGTTTTATTTCCGAGGGATGTATTTTGTCCTTTTCTTCAGTTTAACCGATAATGGCACTTTTGTAATTAAAGTACGATTGAAGACACTGGATCTTTAAGTTCGCTAAATTGATTAAGTTTTTTCTCAATTATTTTTATTGTTTGGTTATGCGATAGACTACCGTGAGCCACCTATCTTCAGCCCAATTAATATTTTTGTATGACACATGTACCAGAATTGCATGATCTCTGGTTTGTGTTTTTTTTTAAAAAACAAATATCCTTCACTAGATATTTATGCTTAAGAAACTGCATTAAATATGCAGCGTTATAAGGTTTATGAATAAGAACACTAATTTTTTCCTTATTGCGATGTACTGTTATAAATCTTAATATACGTGTGTTTTCTTCAGTGTAGTCAGCTGTGGTTATTCTAGGTACTTTAGACTCGTCTTTTTTTAGTATCTCTAACATGGGCATCATTTTTAATACATTACCACTCAATTCAAAGTTATCTTGTTGTTACGAACAGGAATCCTGTTCGGAGAGTAAGCGGAACAATGCGGATCTCAAAATTATCTTGTACACGAACGAGCGACTAGGGACCAGTGGGGGAGCCAGATAGGGTCGAGCATTTGCGTAAATGTGGGAGCGGAGGGCCGCTAATCAGGGTATCGTTAAGTCGTTACTTGCTATCACGCCAACCAAAGTGTATTTATGCAATCCCGTGCCCTAAAGTGGCTTGACTCTGATGAGGATTTAAAATATCTCGGTAGGAACGTCAAGAACGACTACGCCGTCCAGGCGGTAGGTGCTCTGTCTCAGCAGTATAAGTAATAAATCGACTACAATCCCGGATACAGACACTGGTCACAGTCGGTCGTTCGTCTTATGTATAAATCAAGTGTATACGTATATTAAAACGCTGGCGCCGACACTCAGGATAGCATATATATACCTTTAGGTATAGGCGTATGAGATAAAAAGAGAGAGCGTGAGCATAGGGTCGCGGCGGTGCAACGAGGGAGCTCGCGGCGTGCGGGTGGAACAACTCAGTACTGTGTGAACCGCAGAGATAGGTAGGTGTCGGCGTCTGGCCTCTTTGTATTTTATTTCAATAAAGCCAACATTGTCTTAATTCTTATTTGTCTTCTTCGTTTGAATCTGATCCCACCTTCCTCGTTTCGTCGTCAACAAATGGTGCCGAAACCCGGGACTACATGGTATAGACAGGTAGTTTAAGATCGAACAACGACGAAATGAAAAGGCAGTTGGGCAACCAGGAGAACGCGGGAGGCCAGCCGGACGACGCCATCTTGTCTGCCAAGCGGCCGACAACGATCGCGGACAAGCTGCAACGACTGCTGCAGGAGCGGGAAGACCCACTGTGCAACTTCGTTGGTCAAGGCGGCGAAGTCAGCGACACAGACGATGACCTCGAGGAGAAAGTCTGCCAGCGCCAGGTCCTTGGAGGCCGGCCAGTCGCCGAGTCAACATGCCTCGCCAAAAGGACTGAAGCAGATAACCAAAAGTTGTTCGAACGACTGACCGGCGTGTACGAAGCGACCTTGCGTGTGCTACAAGACCGTATGAGCGCAGAAAATGAATCACGATTATTGACGCAATTGACCGATGCGAAGTCGTTGCCTGTGTTTTTCGGAAATGCCTTAGAATGGCGGCATTTCAAGCAAGTGTACGAATCGAGCACTGCAGCGGCAGGCTTTACTGATTCAGAGAACGTCGCGCGTTTATTCACGTCAGTGCAAGATGAGGCGAGAAAAGTCGTTAGCGGGCTGCTTGCAACTAGGCGAGGCGCGGACGTCGTGATGAAAGCGCTCGCCCTCCATTATGGAAACGTGCATGTAATAGCGGCTAAAATAACGCAAGACCTGTATGATCTGCCGCCTTTAGCAAGTGGTAAAGTTACCCTCCCTCAGTTCGCGTCGAGTTTATGCAATGCGGTTGCGGCCTTTGACAGCCTGAATTTAAAAGGCCATTTGTATAGCCCTGATCTCGTCAGGAGCGTAGGGAAAAAGTTACCCACTTATTCCAATACTCGTATAATCGTTATGTTGCCAAACACCTAAGCGAGAAAACTGAGCTTAAGCGGCTAGCAGAATTCTTACATCGCGAAGCGGAAATGGCAGTATCAGGCGGATTGTTTGGCCTTCGGTCCACCGAACAACGTAATGCCAGCGAGGAAAAACTTCCCCGAGCACCTCGACAACAACGAGTAATGGCGACTGTACGCTTCGATGAAGAAGACAAGGCTAATCTCCCCGAGAAATCTCCCGCATGTGCCGTATGCCAGCGTGACAACCACGACATGGCGGATTGCCTCGAATTTGCGCGCGAGTCTATCGGGCGGCGATGTTTGTTGGCGAAACGTATGGGTCGATGCTATAAGTGTTTGGGAGGGGGGCACCTGCTGGGGGCATGCAAAGCAGCTCGGTGCGTCCATTGTGCGGGTCCTCACCATGCGTTGTTGCACCGTGCCAAAGCCAACCAAGCAGACAGGGGTCGGTCGAAGGCGCAGACGAACATGCAGCGTGGCAAACCGGAGAACGTGTTGCCGACGTTGTAACTAGCACGTCCTTACGCTCTATTAAAAATATTACCCGTGACAGTTAAAGGTCCTTCACGCGCAATCGATACGAATGCATTTTTAGATGACGGGTCCACGATAACCATGATTACCGAAGAGTTGGCCAAGCGGATCGGGTTGCGTGGAAAGCGCGAAATCATACATTTTCAGGGGGTGAAGAGAAGCGTCGATGAGGCTACCGCAAGCCGGCGCGTGTCCTTCACCATAGAGGGCATGGGCGATAAGTTACCGATAACAGACGCGTTAGCAGTATCATCAATCGCTTTACCGACGCAGACGTTACCACGCGAGCTGGTCCGACGATTAAGCATCGAAGTAGGCGTATTTGTCCAACCTTACGAGAACGCGACGCCGGCGATCTTGATTGGCCAAGACAATTGGGATTTGCTGCTAAGCCGTGAGACGCGCCGAATACCAAAGTTGGGAATTGCCGCTGGTTTGACACAGTTGGGATGGGTAGTGCATGGTCAAGCGCGCAATGACGCACGTAACAACAGCCGAAACAGCGATCACGAGCAGGCGTTAGTGGCAAGTGTGTATGAGCGTTGCGGGGTGTGCGAAAGGAACGATGGCGCGCTTAACCAAGCAGTGCGTGAATTTTTTCGGTTAGAAAGCCTGGGAGTGCGCGAAGTGGAGCGAGTCAATCCAGCACAGGTGCGCGCGATCGAAACGTTGCAGCGGACGAGCAGACCGTTAAAAACGGGTTAGGAGACCGGGCTTTTGTGGCGTAGCGACACAATCTCTAGTGCCAACAGTCGCTCAACGGCGCTGAAGCGGCTGTATAACGTCGAGCGACGATTAGATCGAGACGCTGATTATGCACGCTTGTACTATGCGGAAATGCACCATCTCGTCAGCCAAGGTTACGTATGCGAAGTAACCGCGAGAGTTTGGTACCTTCCACATTTCGGCGTAGCCAACGCGTCAAAGCCTGGGAGAGTGAGACTAGTCTTTGGCGCGGCGGCTGGGACGGAAGGGCTGAGTTTGAATGACCAACTCGATGCGGGTCCTGATCTTCTGCAGTCCCTTCCCAGCGTGTTAATACGCTTTCGCCAGTACGCCATAGCAGGCAAATTTGATATAAAGGACATGTTCCGCAGAGTGCGATTGCGTCCGGAGGACCACGGCACGGTAAGATTCGTCTGGCGCGGGTAAGACCGAGACAAATACCCGCAAACTTATGAAATGACGCGACTAACAATCAGTGCGAAGTCTTCTACGTGTAGCGCGCAGTACGTAGAAAGCGCTAACGCACAAAAATTCGCGTCAAGCCACCCCGAGGCAGCGCGTAGCATTGTCGTAAATTCCTATGTCGATGACTATCTCGTAAGCCGGCCGACCCTCAAAGAGCTACAGACCTTATCCCGTGACGTCGCGATGATCAACCAGAGTGCGGATTTCGACATGCACGGCTGGGCATGTAACGCGGACTTGCGTGTCCCAGAGGCGCAAGAGGCGATACTGAGACTGCGAGAGCAGTCCACGACACTGGGCGACAAAGAGATCGAACGCGTGCTCAGCATGAAATGGGAGCCCGCAAACGACTCTTTAAGTTACCTGCTGGGATTGAACAATGTACTAACGAAGTTATTAACCGGGAAAGCGCGACCCACAAAGCGTGAGTACTTGCGATTTATGATGTCCATGTACGTCCCGTTAGGTTTGCTCGGACCGTACACGCTCAAATTAAAGCTGATATTTCAGGCTATCTGGCACACTGGAATCGAGTGGGACGCGACTTTGCGGGACGAGGAACACGAAGAATGGCTGACGTGGCTTGGAGTGGTAAAAGGGTTGGGAACGTTGCGCATCGCGCGGTGTATCACTTCAAAAGGAGCGAAGATCAGGGTCGCGCAGCTGCACGCGTTCGGAGACTTAAGTCTACGAGCGTATGCGGCGTGCGTTTATTTACGATGCGAAACAACGGACGGCTGGGTGCACGTCGCCTTAATAATGAAAAAATCTCGAGTTGCGCCGGACAAAGAGATTTCCCTCCCTCGGCTAGAGCTACAAGCGGCACTGTTAGCGTCGCGCTTGATAAAAACAGTTCAGGCCGAAATCGAAATTCCGTATTCGCGCCCTATATTATGGTCCGACTCACGTACGGTGCTGCATTGGATCCACCGAGACCCTCGCGTCCGACAGGTTTTCGTCACCCACCGCTTAGGGGAAATCTCCAAGCTTACCGCGGGTACGACTTGGAAGTGGGTTCCGTCCAAACGAAACCCTGCCGATCTTGCTACGCGAGGGAATCCGATGGGCGAGCTCGATGAGAAAAAATGGTTTAACGGCCCGGATTTTTTAAGATTATCTGAGGCCAAGTGGATGTTGGATTGAACGCTGTCAAATGCGGAAAGACCAATTTTGGAGGCCGTGGAGAGGCGAGTCGAACAGGTCACCGCCGTGCCCGCCGTTCAAGCGTATACTCCTCTAATAGCGCGACTGTTAGGTTGGGAAGGGCGAATCGTTGCAGCACAAAGAATTCAACGGATGTACTTAAAATGGGCAGGGCGAGCACCGATCATGGATCCAGGGCGTGAGCGACAGTTAGCAGAAGAGTATGTCTGGCGGGTCGCGCAAACGGATAGTTTTGCACGAGAACTTGCAGCTACAGAACGAAAAATAAAATTACCGCGCGATACGCTCCGTTCATCGACGGTTATGGCCTGTTACGCATTCGAGGACAAGTGACGCGGCTTCAAGACGCCGAATTCAACCACACCCTGATTGCTTTGGACACCAAGCACCCGATTGTGAGGGACATCATACGTGAGTTCCACCAGCGCTGCTTGCACGCCAACCACGAGACTGTGATTAATGAAGTGCTCCAACGGTATTTCGTCGTGGGAGTGAGAGCTGGATTGAAGGCTATCTGTAGTCAGTGTTTGACGTGTAAGTTGCGGCGAGGGCAACCCAGGCCACCGATAATGAGCAAGTTACCAGAAGGTCGCGTAGCGTACCGACAGCGCCCGTTCTCGCATTGCGGGGTGGACTATTTCGGCCCTCTGACCATTAAAATTGGGCGTAGTAACGTGAAACAGTGGGAAGTTTTGTTCACGTGCCTCACTACTCAAGCGGTGCACATCGAAATCGCGTACGATTTGTCAACGAGCTCGGCGATAATGGCGCTTCTGCGAATGGCAGCGCACCGAGGCTGCCCCGCGGTATTGTATAGCGATAACGGCATTAACTTCCGTCGAGCATGTGCGGAACTTCAATTGGAGGTAGCCAAGGTAAAAAAAGATCAGATGAAACGTTTTGCGTTGGCGAATGGTTTGCAGTGGCATTTTAATCCTCCAGACGCTCCCCACATGGAAGGCGCTTGGGAGCGGCTAGTCTGTTCCACCGAATCCGCATTTCACGCGGTGCTCCAAGACCAGGTTCCCTCCAGCAAAGTTCTACGTACAATTCTCGCCGAAGCGGAGCACACGATCAACTCAAGACCACTCACCCATGTGTCCGTGGACCCCGGGGATGCGGAGGCGCTGACTTAGAACCATTTTTTAATTGGCACATCGTCAGGAGCCGTCAATTTCGCGGTTTACATAAAACCCCATCCGTGTACTAAAAAAGACTACGAGCTAGCGCGCGTCTTATTAGATCTGTTTTGGTGGCGCTGGATAAAGGAATACCCGCGAACACTGCAGCCGCAGAACAAGTGGCGTCAAACCACCGACCCGATTGAGCGTGGTGACGTTGTGCTCATCGTGAGCTCGCAGCCTGTGGCACAGAGGTACCGTGGTGGAAGCCTTTGCGGGGCGAGATGGTGTCGTGCGAGCTGCAAAGATTAGGTCGGGCAATAGCGAGTACGAACGAGCGGTACACAAATTAATTGTACTATGCAAAAGTAGAGTACAAGAAAGCGGGAGCGGCACTTCATGCACGGAAGAGAGTGTTACGAACAGGAATCCTGTTCGGAAAGTAAGCGGAACAATGCGGACCTGAAAATTTTCTTGTACACAAACGAGCGACTAGGGACCAGTGGGGGGGCCAGATAGGGTCGAGCATTTGTGTAAATGTGGGAGCGGAGGGCCGCTAATCAGGGTATCGTAAAGTCGTTATTTGCTGTCACGCCAACTAAAGTGTATTTATGCAATCCCGTGCCCTAAAGTGGCTTGACTCTGATGAGGATTTAAAATATCTGGGTAGGAACGTCAAAAACGACTACGCCGTTCAGGCGGTAGGTGCTCTGTCTCAGCAGTATAAGTAATAAATCGATATGACAGAGTTACAGAAATGGTGGGCAAATTTGATTACTTAGCCGAGAAACTTATAACAAAATTTGGAACAACGGTAGACATAATATACTTGGCGAGTCGGGGAACGATACATATACCAGATGCGGCATTAAGAGCGATTTTGGAAACAAAAATTTTGGCAGAGCAGCTGAGACCAGATCTACAGTTCTTAGTAAGAGAAAATACAACTACAGAAGAGAAAATTGGAGACATCTCAGAAGTAACGACCATGGTATTGAACGGCACAATAATATATTACATACGGATACCACTGGTTAAGAAAGAAAATTTGGACCTTCTTAAGATATCATCATTGCTAGTGAAACAAAAAGGCTTAAATACTACGGATTTAGCGGCATACTTGCAGCCAACATACGAATACATAGCAAGCAGTGTTACTGAGAGAAGATTTACGACAATACCGCAAGAGGTGATAAAAATATGTAAAAGACTAGGAAGAACACGAATATGCACACAAATGGAGCCAACACAGAAGGTCAAAGAGGACCACCCCTGTTAAATACGTATCATATTGAGGATTGAAGTGAAAAAACTAGAAGAATGTCTGATAATATTCGCCAAGTTAGAGGGCACATTTTGGACAAGTCTCCATGCTAAAAACCAACATACCTTTACCACCACGAAAAAGGACAAGTCCACATACAGTGTGAACACACCGAATATAAGACACTGAAGGTGGTGGATTCTGGGGTGGTCAGCTTAGCAAGAGACTACATAGCTCAAGCATCGGATACAAGACTGGATCCAGGACAAGAGGAAGGTGAAAATCGCTTAATGAAGCTTGAAAGCGCAAACCTTAACTTGAAGGATATAACACAAAAGGTGAAAGGGACTGAAGGAGGTATGTTATTGGAATCAATAGAAGCAGTGATAAAAAGAGATGGACTACAGGAGCTCGATTACCAGGAGCACGGACTTAATGATAGGATAAAAACAGGTACAAAGCTAGCGCATATACTCCAACGGGCACACGAGTTAGTACAAACAAAAAAGGAATTCTCAAATTGAAAGGAATACGCACTGATGGCAGCGGAAATAGCACTCGGAGTGGCAGCCAGATCCTTTGAATTTTTAAAATGGGGGGGTCCAATAATACTTAAAAGTTTGAGAATGATTGCAGGGGAACAGAAGAGGAATCGAGGGAACACCAACTCAGTACTACAAGAATTGTCAACTCAGAGGGCCATGGTTAACGCACGAAAGGTACAAGTGCTACTAGGTGAGCAGGTAGGATCAGAAGGCAGAAGACAATCAGCTCAGTTAACAACCAATCCACGATGATCATTGAGGTCAACGATGTAATGAAAAGGGTTATGCATAAGATGTGTACAGATTTAGAAAAAAAAGAAAATAAAATTTAAAAAAATAAATAAAAATGAGAAATAAAAAAAAAACCAATAAATAATAACCATACAAAGAATATAACTCTACAATAATAATGTATAGAGCAGCGCTAACAAAAACAATTATTTATACACAAATAACTTAGAATTCACAGACAACATGATACAAATATACTCGCACACACAAACCAGTATGGCCATCGAGGACGATGACCACATGACCTCGGACATGTGACGTACAGTATCTAGAGTCTTTACAAGTTCACGCCCAAGACTAACTTCTCACGGCGCATGAGCAGCGAACACAGAGTATAATGAACACCTTTTGGTGGCGGGCCCGAGCGTTATCAGCTCTCCCCCCGCTTTCTCTCCAATCAGCCTCCGAACCTAACACCTCGCACGCAACTGCTCTCGCTTTGATCCACGAATAAACGGATATATAACTTTTTTTCACGTATATTCTATCCTCTTACACTCCCAAGCTCCACGATTCCCACGTAACACTCTGGCTACCTGTACTGCATGTGGTAAAGCATAGAGGGGGATGCCTTAGTTTCGAAGCAATGCACCACTCGCAGTGTTCGCTCTCTCCTTATCACTTACTCTTACAGTATATGCTAAAAATACCATTGTTATACTCAGCTGGATACTCGGGCTTCAGTTATGTGACTATGAAACTATACACATACACACACACGGGCGCGCACACACACAAAAGAGCTACATTTAAAAATATTTAACATGAGAAGTTACATGAAATTTAAACTGTATTCCGCAAATGCTGCCAGCACTTAAGTTACGTAAATTATGGTAACGCCGCATGGTTAGGCAGCGCTACTGTCAACCTATACTAAGCGGCGGTAAACAACAAAATAAATGACGAAAATTGTTGGAACTCATTATTCCCATACGTGCTAAGTAATATCAAAAAATGTCTTTGTATAATCAGTGGCGTTCGGCCCGTAACAATAAATTTTTTCTAAATTTACGTGTTCTTCGGTTATTTTTGCTATAGAAAGCTTTAACTTAATCATTCCGAAAGAAGAAAATTGTTGAAACTCATTACTTTCATAAATTCTAAGTAATATTAATAAATTTCTATGCATTATCAGTGGCGTTTAGCCAGTTGTTATAAGATTTCCCTGAACTGCCGTACTTTTCCGTTATTTTCACGACATAACACTCGAAATTAATAATTCCGAAAGATGAAAGATGTTAAAACTTATTACTTTTATATGTACTAAGGAACATCAATAAATGTCTATACATTATCAGTGGCGTGCAGACTGTGATAATGAATTTTTCCTAAATTTCCGTATTTCTCGGTCTGTTTTGCGACAGAACATATGAAATTTATAATTCCCGAAGACGAAAATTGTTGGAACTGGTAACTTTTATATGTATTAAGTAATGATTATAAGTTTCTTTGCTTTATCAGGGGCGCCCAGCCAGTGATTATAAATTTTTCTCAAATTTCCGTATTTTTCGGTCATTTTTGCGATATAACACTCAAAATTAATAATTCCGGAAGACGAAAATCGTTGGAACTTAATACTTATACATAACTTAAGTAATATTAATTAATTTTTTTACATTATTAGAGGCGTACATCCTGTAATAATAAAATTTACCTCAAACTTCGTATTTTTCGTAAATTTTTCCGATATAACACTCAAAGTTAATAATTTCAGAAGACAAAAATTGTTGGAACTTATTTATTTTTTATTCACCAAGTCACATTAGTAAATGTTTATGCATTACCAGTGGTATACAGGGAGTGACAATAAATTATTCCTAAATTTCGGCATTTTTCGGTCNTGAGTGATCTCTCTTCATTCTACATTGTGGATATGTATGCATGTTCTCTATATTCATTAGAAGCGTACAGTTATAGACTATATTCACACACGTATTTTCAGAAGACAAAAATTGTTGGAACTTATTTATTTTTTATTCACCAAGTCACATTAGTAAATGTTTATGCATTACCAGTGGTATACAGGGAGTGACAATAAATTATTCCTAAATTTCGGCATTTTTCGGTCATTTTTGCGATAGCACACTCGGAATTAACATTTATGGAAGACGGAAATTGTTGAAACTTATTTCTATTATATGTACTAAATAGTATTAGCGTACGTTTAGGCACTTTTAGTAGTGTGGAGCTTGAAATATCAGATTTCTTTGAAATGTAGGTGTTTTTTTTGTCTGTATTTTTATGACAAACTAAATGAACTTTTATTTTTTTAATTACTTTAGTATTTTGAAAGGCCGAAGCGCATGTTTTACGCTCATACATTCGAATCAATCTTTAAACTCTTATATCTTGATAATGGTACATTTCTACGGTTTAAAAATTGACGGGAGCTTTTCTCATTATTTGTTGAAGCGCTTAAAGCATTTTAATTAAAAAAATAAACAAAATATTTTTTTTTATTTCGTTGCACGCAACGTTGCAAATGTTGTCAGAGTCATTCGATAAGTCTATATTTTTTAATTAGTCAACTGTCAGAGGCAGCTTAGAAAGCTCGAAATCAATTCTTAAAAAAATTTTATTTTAAATTGCAAGAAAAAAGTACGGAGAGAAAATAACAAAAGATGTCAATAAAAAAATTTTCAAAACAAACGACTAATTCATTTTAAATAGAAGACTAATTTTTGGAAAACCCTTAAAATCGTTATCAAAGGACCTTGTATGATTATTAAAACCTTTATTAATTTTGACACATTAAAGTATTTTGGCTTAATTTACATAAAACTGGAGAAGCGAAGTTAACTTAAATGATTTTGAGGCGAAATCAGAAAATGAAAAATATTTGTTTTGAAATTTATCACTTAAGTATTAACTTTTTAATATTTTAATTTATTGTCATTGTCAAACTTATCAACTTATTTTTGCGTAAGACTTAAATAAAATTGTACACAAAAAAATAGTAATTTAAAATTGTTATCAGATAGCTTTTAGTAGACGTATTTACCATATTGTATCCACCATTTTTAAATGTCCAATTATAAGTCTACTTTTGTGTTAAGTAACTACAAGTCCTCCTAAAAAAACAGTTTGGTTTAAAGTACTTGTATTTATCAAATTTTGTCCAGATTGGTTAAGTAACAGATTGTTAAGTAAAAGATATTTATTCAAAAATAAAAATGTGAAGCTCAGACCTGCTGGAAAATTGTTAGGTTTTGGCATCAAGTTATTGATTTAGGTATTGTAAAACTTTTAAAATAACATTACTAACAATATAAAGGTATTGTGAGAACCCAATTTTCAGTGGAACATTTTCAGAATCTAAGCAACTGCAATATTTCTCAAAAATGCTGGGTTTGTTGACATATTTTCACAAATATTTTAATATTCAGAGCTAGTAAAAAAAATTTTGCAGGAGTGTTTTTACGTCTTTAATCAGCTTAAAGATAAAACTTATACAAAATAGAAATCCTAAATTTGTCATATGTAAATTAAGATGAAACTTATACTTTTAATTCAACATTCATGAAAAAATACAAAATATTGATGATTTTTACTGTCAACTAAAATATAAGTAGTTCAAAGTACGTACAACTTATATACCAAGTTTCATTGAGATGGATTCGATAGTTTTTATATAATTCATTATGCAATTTAAAAAAAATTTGATTCAATACTGCAGCTTTTAACATGCTTTATTAAAGCTCAAAAATTTTTTACATAAGTTTTATAAGCTTTATGGTACTTCAGCATCATTAAAAAAAATTTTTTTATTTTAAAAATTGTTATGATTTTTTATATTCATTGTTAAACATGTAGTTCTGATCTTAGTTGTTTCCATTATTTCTTAAGGGTCAGTGCATAAGCATACGAGCAGAAATTAGTACAATAATTCATTCAATTTTCAATTAATAAGTTAATTATCGGTGCCAATTTCATCAAATAAAATAATTAATTTTAATTTAAACCACCCTCAATTTTTTAGGTTAATACGGTGTGCGGTTTAGTTGATCGAGCTTTTCTTTTATCTGATAAATCCTACCTCAGGAAGCATATTCTCATAGCTAAAAGAATTTTATACGATAATGACTATACAGAACGTTTCATACAAAAATACATCGAGAAAAGACTTTTCCAAATAAAAAATACTAACACTGATAATAATAACTTATCAAATGAAAATTTACATGCTGAAACAAAAATTTCTATTCTTTACAACCCATTACTTTTTAAGTTTTATTCAAAAACATTAAAAATATTAGACATACAATTTGACTCTATTATTCAAGATAAGTTGGACAATATCATCAATATTATTCACGATAAAATTGATCAGCTCGATCAAACCAACTTTGCGTATCATTTCGCTTGCGATTCTTGCTCATATGTAGGTAAAACAAAGAGATTATTAAAAAAAACGCCTGAATAAACATAAAAGTACATCAAAGTACATAGTTTGCAAAGAAAAATGAATTTGTCATCACTTTATAAATGCGTTAATGTAATCATAATTTTAATTTTTTTGAAACCAAAATTTTAGACCATGAACTAAAGAGATAAAAAAAAATAGTATAAGAAATGTTACACGTACACTCCAATAAGCACACAATTGGTGGAAAAGAGGACACCTACTTTCTCTATAATATATGTAAAAATTTTTTGAGTGATCTCTCTTCATTCTACATTGTGGATATGTATGCATGTTCTCTATATTCATTAGAAGCGTACAGTTATAGACTATATTCACACACGTATGTACACACATGTTTGACACTTACATTATTCGTTTCAGTTGACTAACAGTCTGTAACGATTGTCATAACAATATAGACGTGAGTTATCATTTAATTTAAAAAAATATTAATACTTCTATTCCATACTTAACTACTTGGAGGTATATATTCGATTTATGTGCAGCCACACACGCAATATAATTATTTCAAAAAATTAAATAGTTAATCACGTCTATCACATTATGACGATCGTTACAGACTGTTGGTCAACTTAAACGAATTAAGTACTAACCCTAACCCTCCAGAAATCATGTTTTCATTTTTTTTATTTATTTATTTTTTTAATTAATGTCTTAGTATTAAATGACATAACTAGATGGATTTAGGAGAAAATTCTACCACATTTAGATGTGCACAAAGCTCACGATTAAGAACAATTTGGGCTGCTGTAAGCTCAAATATCTTTATAATCATCAAAGTTATCAGCCTTTAGAGTTTGTAAGTGATTGATCCGAGTGTATCCATAGCATTGTAAAACAAAACAGTTCATCCCTACCTTTGAAGGCCTACTATACTTGTATAACTTAAGTGAAACACGTACCAGTTATTTTTTAATGTAAAAAAATTTAGTAAAGTTTATGTATAGATTGTTGTACTGCAGCTAAAATAAGGACTGGTGCTCTACAACTAAATTGTGTTAGAGTACTTCAAATTTGATCTAGTTTAAGCAATCGCATTATCTCGGCTTTCAGAGCACGTATTTGGCTGATCTTTAGAGCAACTCTCAGTATAACAGCAAAAAATTTATTTGGAACTAACAATTAACGAGCATTTTCATAGTCTATTTGTTGAAAACAATATCTACTAACGGTTAATTATTTGAAACCAAAAAAAATTTTTAACTTTTCAAATGTTTTAACTACTACAAGTCCAAACGTATAAAGTAGAACTGTTAAAAACAGAATTATGAGAATGTCCTACCAGTAAAAAGAAAAAAAAAGTTTAAATCGCACATAAGCTACAAGAATCAGGCACAGATCAGTGGGAAATCTGCATTCTAAAAAAATGCATATGCACGAAACGTATTTTGGAATCTACAGCGCGCAATAGTCGGTGCACTCTAATGTTTTCAAATTTCTATTGTTTTTAAAAATTATTATCATTCGTTGATATTGTTAAAAAAACCTGTGGAATGTTGTTTCTAACGTAAGAACCAAAAAAAAATAATAATTACCGACGTTGATTAAAGTATTTTTTCAAATTTCTTAAGACAATTGTTACTGCAGAAGAAATTTTTCACTCTGATCAATACAGTTAATCTTATCTCAAAACGCTACGATAATTTGAAAAAAAAAATTTTCAATACGTGCTTCACATACTGAAATGATGCAATTTAAAACCGAGACTAGATCCAAAGTGATCAATCATATTCTCGTCATGGAGCACTAGTCTTCATCTCAGCTACAATGAAATTATCCATGCACAAACTTTCTTAATTTTTTTTACATTAAATAAAAACTGATGCATGTTGTACACAAGCACTACAAGGAAGGTAGGTATTAAAAAATGTGGATGAATCTTTTACTATAAAATAACATGAATACAATCGTTGCAAACCCAACAAAATTTGAAGCTCGATAACTTTGTTTACAATAAAGATATTAAAACTTAAAGAAGCTCAAATTGTTTGTAATCGTGATCTCTATGCATATATAAAATGTAAGAAGAGTATTTCTTAAATTCACCGAGTTAAGCAATTTTTAGAAAAGCCGTAATTAAAAAAAAACTAATTAATACCATTTATAAGAAACGAAAGAAATTTTTTTTAAGATACCGAAGTATCAAATAGGTTATAGAACTAGTGTAAAACATTTGAGAAGTATGTGAAAATACGTTACAAGCCATAACATTGAACTAAATTTTTTTTAAATTGTTAATTACATAATCTATTTTGCAAAATTGTAAAACCGATCTTAACGACATTTAATACGGAAGTTTATTAATTTAGACTGATTTAATCTGAATTTATATTAAAAACAAGCCAGATGTATTTTTTCTAGAGCGTTAAAGTTTGAGTACGTTTTTTTTTGCAGTTTTATCTAATTCTGCAATCGAAAAATTAAAATTTTATGATTTTTATGAGATTCATATTATAAGCTCATTGACAGACAAAAAAAGCACACTCTGCAACATTTTTCCTACTAGTTCTGAATAATAAAATAATTGTCCTAATTCGCCAAAAAAAATACTAACACTGATAATAATAACTTATCAAATTAATTCTTTTTCTTTTTTTTTTTTTTTTTTTTTTTTTTTTTTTTTTTTTTATTTTCACACGAATGTAGGTTGGCACCAAGCCTGCAAATTGTTTAAATATTACAGAATGAATTTAATATCTAACTCAATTCCATCACATTAAAACCGAAGCTCCATGGTTCGCACGAAAAAATCGCATATTGGGGAAAAAGAGGGTAATTACGGGAAAATGAACTAGGTATGTAGAGGTTATAGACGTATGATACGAAAAAAGTATGGGGTGCATGTGAAATATTAATACTACTACTGGTGCTGCTACTATTGACACTGGAGGTGGTGATGGTTTCTTTGGGATCCGGTGTGTATGTGTATACTATGTAAGTTGCTGCATACCCCCAAACATCACGATTGGCATCTTTAAGGAGCGGCTTGCCAAACTTGAGGTTGCCGTTCGCGTGTGCGGAGAAGTGGTGACATAGTCCTATCCAGTGACTTTAACTCCAAGGCCATCGCTTGAAGGAGGGCCGAGAACCAACTTAAATGGGTGGGTGGTGCTATAAATGGCCACAAGGCTAGATCTCATCGTCTTGAACTCCAGTAGTGCAGCAACATTCAGACAACCCAGCAACCAGGGCATGATTATCTACCTTACACTGGCGTCGTCACAAATGGCAGCGTGGGTGTCTGACAGGCAGATTCTGGAGAACTTCACAGCTAGTTACCACCAGTATGTCATCTTCGTAGTAAGCAAGGGCCATGGTGCAAGCTCCCAGAAAATAATTCAAAGACCCGTCGCCAGGTGGAACGTAGCGAAGCTCAACAGAGACTCGGTGCGGGAGGCCATGGTAAGCGCACCCTCTCCTATTAATTGAAACAAGATCACAAATGCAGCGGAGGTCAAAGCTCTCGCGAAACGTGTCAAGGAGAGGTGTGAAACGTGCATGCCCAAAATCAACACCAGGCAGGGATAGCATTCATGCTACAAATGGACCGAGAAAACCTACGCAGAGAGGCACAGCACCTATTCGATCTTGAACAGCAAATTAGAAGTCACCAAGACACGGAGGTGGCTATTGCAACGTATAAGGAAGCAAAGAAGGTCTTAGATGGGGCGATGAAGGTGAGAAAGAACCGATGCTGGCACGAACTCATCGCTGAGGTGGATAGAGACACGTGGAGACTGGGGTACCAGATCACGATAAAAAGACTGCGTGGCTCAGGCCCAATGATTTACCCTTGATAAACTAAGATCGATGGTCTCGGAGACGCCAGGTCGCAAGGTCCCTGGTCCAGACGGGATACCTACCGAAATTCACGAGTTCATGGCTACAGAAACATACCACGCCTTGCTGGACATGATTATGATGCTCCTTCTTAAAGACAAGAAAAAAAACCTCCCTTCTGGTCCTCTCAGACAATCAGTATGGGTTTAGAAGGGACCATGATGAGAGAGGCATGGAAACCCTGACATAAGACGAGATAGCATTGCATGTCAAAGCAAGACCCCAAGAGGAAATCTAACACAGAATCTGGTGGGCAGTTGCGATAGTATCGGTGAGGCTTCAGGATTACAGTTTTAAACTAGCGATCCAAAAGACAAAGATGGTAGTCTTTGCCAGACAAGAATGGTTCGAGGAGGGGGGACTTTCACTTTAATGTTGCTGGTTAGACTAGTTGCGCAAGCTCGGTGATGCGCTACCTAGAAATGTGGGTCGACTCTAGGCTAACTTTCTGGAAGCAAAAAAGCAGCCGACAAAGCCTGAAGGATTGCGAGAGCGCTTGTACGAATAATGACCAATGTTGTGAGCCCACGAGAAGCAAAAAGATGGCTTCTTGCGTATGCCCTCAACTCATACAGCTGTATGGTGAGGAGGCATGGGCAGATGCACTGGCAAAACGGGACGTTTGAGAGCGTCTCACTATGGTGCAACAAATCACATCCCTGAAGATTGCGTGCCCCTAACACTCGGTCTTCTCCACCGCAATCATGGTGACGGCATGAACGATACTCATTGTGTTCCTTGAACTGGAGTGACAAAAGAAATTTTTATGCTTCAGTGACAAAAGTGACGGCAACAGGCAGGAGGAAACCATGAAAACACGGCAACATGAATAAGATCGGGCTGGTGTGGGTAGGTGGACGCACCAGCTAATACTGGAATTGCGACCATGGGTGAAGTAAGGGCACAGATAGGTCAATTTTTACCTTACCTAGTTCTTATATGGGCATGGCCACTTAAATGCTTATCTTCATCACGTGAAATTAATAGCATCACCTAGATGCACTTTACTACCCAGCGTTGGATAATACCATCGAACACATATATATTTTTTGTGTGCAAGAGATGGCACCATAAGGGCCAGCATCTCACAGACAGGCACAGTGAGGACCTCACTCCCAAAAATATTATCTCTGAGATGCTTCGCACCGAAGCAGATTTGAGGGCTGTAAATAGCTACGGCTGGTCGGTCGTCCGTCGGAAAAAAAAGCCGTCCCACAGGGTGCGGGCGTTGCCGAGAAAGCTTTCTGAGGCAACAAGGTTCTCACAGAAAAATAATAAATATATAATGCAGACCCACACGGCGCTAAGTACACTCACTTATCAGCTGGGGGGAACCTCAAACGTTTAGTGGTGCTTGGAAAGATTGCAGCTTTCAAAGAAGCGCTAGAAAAGGTTGTTGGTCCACAGAAACTCGTAGTCCTTTCCAGGACTCAAAAGGATTGGCACCTCTAGCAACTTATAGCAAGCTTGCTCGCTAATGCTGTGAGATACGATAATCTCCCTGGAGGCTTCAATAGGGAGTAATGCTAACACAGTTACAGGGTGAAACTGGAGGAACGCGGCATGGGGGGGGGTGAGTGGGTATGAATACTACTACTACAACTACTACGACTACTACAAATACTGCTACTACTCCCGGCTGGAACTTTTAAGCTAGTTTCTCCATACCAGGCGCTTTTCCGGGTGGCCGATAGGGGCACCTTCTTAAGATCTGAAGTGAAACCGGTCAGTTAGGGCGGCTATTTGCGGTGGCGGTGAGGGGCATAGATAGGGAGGCATGGTCAGCACGGCGTTGGAGTGTGTGTCTCTATCTTTGTTGACGTAAGCATTGTGCTCTCTGTCTTCATTGATGTGGATGCGGGAGCCAGCGCTGCTTGTACTTTTTGCTTTCTGCAGCCGCCGCGCGCCGTAGATGACACATTAATGCTTGTTGCGGGCCAACAAAAACTAGCACCCCGTCGTGTGTAGAAGTAAGCGGTGGTTATAACGTTCTTCTCAGATACATGCATAACTTTCTCACTAAACAAACACAGATTCACTCACTAGTTGTTTCGGTTTGCGCTAGGCAGGATCTCTCTCTGGATGGTGTGGGGGGCCTGGCGGCTGGTGAAGCCAGACGATGAGGCTTAGGTGAGTCTGGGTAACCGCCATTGATATGGCTGCATGCCTCATAAACAAAAAATACATGGTGGGCTGATTAATCTAGACTTAGTACCACTGAAGAGGCTACATGGCGGCACTTTAAGTGGCTTTTATACGCCAGCTCGTTTGGTCGGATTGTCTGCGCCGGTCGTGGGATTGTATACCTGCTGCCCGTCTTGCTGGGATGACTGTGGTGTACCAATATATACACACACTAAACACAATCACTACTCTTAAACTTCCTACACAACGCCAGGACAGTCTTCACGGGTGAGACTGAGGAAGAGTGGAAACTCCCAACCAGCGTGAGCAAGTAGCACCTATCTTCAGCAACGAATTGGGCTGCTGCACTGATTTTTACCATTTTCAGATGTTTATTTTCGGAAAGAAGGGAAGTGTTGACTTTCACCGGCCAACACGATCTCAAGAAAAACAAAAAATGAAGAACGTCAATGTCAAACTTCAACCCCAGGCGGTTACTTTTCCGAGGAAATCCGCTAGCAGTTCCAATTCAGTGCAAGCCCGGGTGACTGCTGCTGGCCCCACAGATTCTGGGGGGGGGGGGCCNTTAACGAAACAAAAACTTATAGTAAGAAGACATAGTTTCATTCCTATTTTGTTTTTATGATAGAAAAAACTGGCACTCTAGGAGTGCAGACAGAAGTTAAAACTTTAAGAATAACGTGGGCATTTTTGAATAGTCAGGATGTATTTTTTGTAGGGAAATACTTTTTACGCATTGCTGGGCTGGGCAGTGCCCTAAAAAACCGCAAGAGGGGTGTCGGGAACCCGGACACAAGCAAAGTGGCCCCACAGATTCTGGGGGGGGGGGGGGGCCTAAGACGTGTCTCACGGCCAACAGAGACTGTTAAATGTTCAATGGTCTTTTCTTACAGATGAAGTCTTTGAAGTATAGGCAGTGACGTCAGCAAGGGTAGTAATGTGACGGTCTTCAGCAACCAGACTTAAAATAAGCTTGAATCGATGGAAAAAAATGATTCTGAGTTCAAAGTGAAGTCGCAGCGGGAGATGAAACAAGTTCAATCGGCAACAAGAGAGATTTAAGAGACGCTGAAAGCAATTACTGATAAGTACGGAAATACGGCAAACGCTGTGAAAAATGGTCTTAACGCTGCGCTTAAACACATGGAAGTAGCAGAGGGAATGAAAAAAGGCGCACTTTTGAATGAAAAAATGTTGATAAACAGTTGGAAGGATTGCTTCAAACCACTAAAAATTAGGAAACAAAGGCGAGATGATTTCCGACGACATGTTTAGAAAAAAACCCTGAACACTGCCCTTAAAAAAATGGAGCGAGTTAAAAGAAACAAGAGCCCACCAGACAGCTCTGAAAAACGTCAACAAGTCATGTTTAAAAAAAAAAAAAAAAAAAAAAAAAATAGGCAGAAGCCAACAGGAAGAGGTTCTTCTGAACGACAAAAAAGATCAGAAGAAGAGAGTAGACCCAACAACAACAGCACTGGTAAAGATGGCCGAAGGACAGACCTTTGCTAATGTGCTGAAGTCAATAAAGGCGAACTTTGACCCTGACAAGGCCAATGCCACAGTTAAAAGTGTTGTTACCACAAGGAAAGGAGACATACTGATAAAAGCCAAAGGTGTAGAGGATGCGATTGCATTCTCACAACAAATTAAAAAGTCGGTAGCTGGAGAGGAAACTGTCAAAATGAACACGAAAAAAGTGATACTAGAGGTCCAAGACCCGGACGCTATTGTCGAGGAAGACGAGGTTAAAGAGGCTTTTGTCAAGACTTTTGGACTAGATAGCTAAAAGCCTAAAGAAGCTCTCTTAAAATCAAACATTAGAGGACAGAGGCTGGCGTTGATAACGGTAGTCGAAGCAACTGATAGACAAGCAGAGAATGAAGGCAGATTAAGAGTTGGCTTCACAAGCTGCCAAATCCAACGAAGAATCGAAGTAACAAGATGTTACTAATGCCTGATTTACAGACATGTCTTAGGCAACTGTAAAAAAGAAAGTAAGTCCAAGCTTTGCTTCCGGTGAGGAAACTGCAACCACCGGAAAAAAAAATGTTCAGGCCCAGCACAGTGTTTTCTCTGTCCAACGACGGACAATAAGCACGAAGCCAGCAGTAGGAGCTGTTGAGAAAAGCGCTAGAAGAAACCAGAAAAAGGCTCAAGCAGGGCGCAAATAAGGCGGAAAGGCCTTGCGTAGAAAGGTGGGCAAATGTGTACCCACGCTGCTCTAAGTACTTGTACCTATCAGCAAGGAAAAGCATCAAGCTTATAGTGGTGCTTGCTAAGTTTGCTAACTTGCCTACTATGGAGCACTAGACAGGGTGCTGGTCCTTAGGGACTCTGAGTCCTTTTCAGGACTCGAGAGGATTCGCACCTTTAGCAAATGGTGACGAGCTTGCTCGTTAATGTTGTGAGACGCGATGGTCTCCCCACCGAGTCCCACACTACCGCTGTCCCTGCGGTGTGTCTCAATGCATTTCCCCTCCCTCTACAAAAAAAAACTACTGTTACAGCGACTGCTGCTGCTGCTGCTGCTACTACTACTACTACTTCTTTATAAATAATAAATGTATAGAATAAGAGAAAGGTGGTGTTTTTTAGCTCCGTACTTATTATTGTGAGAGATTCGAACTATGTTAGCGTTATTAATATTGTTGAACATTTGACGGAATTCAATGTTTTGCCATAAATTTATATAGATTTATGAGGTATGTTGTATACAAAAAATTGAAGGTTATATAAAATTCTATTTAATAGATTAAGTTGTGTGACTCTTATTTTAAGATATAACAATGCGAGCCATGGGAACTTTGTTTTCATCGGCAATACCATGACCCACTTGGTTTTAGTAAACTCACATGTATTGTTTTTTGTGAGCAATATGGTGCGTATTTTATAGTTTTTATTTAATTTAAAAAAGTAATTCATAGCTATAGACAGTAAAAAATTTTTATGTTTTTTATTAACTAAGGCATACTATTGTATTTTCTTGCATACAACTAAAACACGTTATAATAATAAAATAAACACATTTCGTTGGTTTAAATTTTCTGAATCGAAGATTGAATATTACTTTTTTTTTAAGCCACAGCATCACACAGTTCTACAGTTAAATGGAATTCTAGAATATTATTACAACAATTCTGATTGATTATGTATTTGTTAATATTCTGTTAAACATTTGTACTGGAAATAAACTCAAGGGCTACATCCATGCGAAAAAAATGAGAATTAGATTATTACTTACATATCAGGATAAAAATTATTTAACCATGTTTCCATCTGAGTACTAGTTGACATGGCTAAGCCGGCCCAAGAGTTAAGTTCTTCTGGGTGTAAGCATAAGTCTAACATGTAATATTTTATTGCATTTTCCCACGACTGATTTGATGAGGCTTTGAAATAATGATCAGCAATGAGGTAATATATGTATGATATGCCATTGCCAATTATTTTTTCTACTCTTGGAATATCTTCTCGATTTCCAAGTAAAAAGGCATTCATATCTTCTAGTTTGTAAAATGGGTCACTATCCGATGGAACTAAATGACATATTTTTTTAAACAAGACAACTGTGTCTAAATTTATAGAATCATTTTTTCTTGATACAAATGATGGAAAATTTCCTGGTTTATAAAACTCGAACAATAATTGACTTTTCTCCCATGTTAGGGCTATAGTAGTTTTAACATGCTCATCAAGGTATCTAGGTTTTGATCGTATACCACTAATAAACTTTGATGGATGCCCATACAAACAAAAAATTACTTGCTCTAGAGGCTGTCTCAATTTTTCTTTAATGTGCGAAAACGGTGGAAAGTTTAATTTTGGGACGAGTAATTCCATTATAAAAAGTAATAGTTTCCCATTTTTCATACAGCACAATCCATGTCGACCCAAAAATTTATGAGCTTTGAGCAAAATTACAATAGATGCTGGAATATCTTCATTGTCTTCATCTTCATTCTCCTCAGATACTTTAAAAAGAGCAGTAGACTGTAGTTCATTTTTAGTTACTGATGTAGTTTTTGCTCGACGTTTATCATCTTCACTAAAAGAAGTAAAATATTAATACAATGGTGCTTATTCAAATACTTTTTTTACTTACAATTGAAGGATATGGTGTAATAAGATCCATGGTAAAACGGTGTCAATAGGTATATTAAAACTTCTTCCAAGTAAATCTAATTGATGACAAAGAATATGAATCAAATTTTGCACTAAACGAGTTCTTTGGTTGAAAGGCAAATATTTCACTGCAAAAAATTAGCTTAGTTAAATTTTAATTTTATTTATTCTTATAGCATTTCTTATATAAATTAGAGTTCTTATGTTTTAATTACTAGTTAAAAAAAAAATAAAAATAAAATTAAAGTGCAATTAAGTAAAAATTAAATACTTTTGTCATTTAGTAATAATAGAGTTAGCTCGGTGGTGATTATACTAGACTCGAAAGCGACGCTCCTAAAAAAGTTGGCTCTCTGCTTGAGATTTTCGATTTTTTTTAATTTGCTGTACGTAATTTCATTACAAAAATTAATTGACATAAAAATCTAAACTCTGTTATAAATGCATGTATTAAAAAAATTTTAACTGTACAGATATTAAAATAAAAAATAAATGCAGCACTTCGAATAAAATGCACAAAAAATTTCGCATAAAATTGAAAAATACATGATTGTGGTGAGTGAGTGGTATTTGTAGTTAGAATAAAATCACAGAACTGTTACGATATACTTAGAAGTCCTGTAAAATGCATTTAAATAAGAAGCCTGTTAATTTATCATGTACTATAATAGTGACTCTCAAATGTACAAAGTTACATGAGAGTCAGACAAAGTTTATTTAAGAGTCACAATTATACTTCTGTCTTACTTTTTGTATACTTATTGAATAGAAACTCAAAAACTTGTTTATTAATCTCCGAATTTCATATCTTATCACAACATGTGACTGTGTGTCATAGTAAAAAACGGTAGATAGATACATAAAACTTTTTTTGTTTTAACGGTATCTAACTTAATTATGTTAAGGTAATCTCTCCCTCATGCATCTTTACCTCTTCCAAAGACTAGTTATTGACAACTAAATTAAAATTTCTTTACCTCCCTTGAATCACTGTAGCCCGACTCTACCTGTTTGTCTTTCATCTTTTTTTTTTCTAAGTAAAGTTTTCTTAACTTAAATTCTAAAAGAAAGAACACTATGACTATATAGTTTTACACCTAAAAACTTATGTTCACTTAAGTAATACATTTTTTTTTTACTGGGTTACCACGACAGTCTATTGGTCTAGTCACTGTGATCGCCTACTCACAATCTATGTGTGGGGGTGTATTGACACACCCATTCACCGATCCCTTAATTAATATCGTACCTATCATATCATGGGCACATTGGGAATTTCTCTGATAAAACACCTCGCAAGTTAAGCTGAACATCCCACTCGCCACTAAGCAGCTTTTTCCTGAAATTCCTGAAAAAGACTCCGTATTTTAGGACGTCCACTCCTCACCGGTCAAGCTGGCACTCTTTGCCAAAGCATCAGATCCAGCCTAATTAGCATCCCCACAGAGGTTCTTTGTTTCAGGGTTAGTCTATTACCTAGAGACAGAAGAAATACGATTAAATCTGATGTTTCGTAGAAAAGAAAGAATTGGTCATTCCCCTACAGAACTTCCCGAGGAAAAAGGAAAAAAATAGTTTAGTCAAAATCAGAAGTCGGCATCTCTTACTTATTCAACAATTTATAAACAAACCCCAATTTTTTATGTAGTTTTTCGGTTATATCTTAAGTTTTGTTAAAGGCATTTCACGACCGTCAATTACTTTGTTATCAAATTTTCTATTAATTGGATACTTTTTCAAATCCATTATTTATTGTTAATAAGACATTAATGGCAAAAAATTGCAAAAGAAATCATTTCACACCAAAAAACTTTCGATTAACGTAGAAAAAAAATATCATATGAATTTGAAGGTAACTGTAAGAAAATATTGATTGTAATTTGCAAAACGAAAAGCTATTTGTAACATAACAAAATAATTACTAGTTTTGTGCTAATCGATTTTTTTTGAGTAAAACTTTAAAGTGTTATTGGAAACTTCATGGTCGGTTTATCAACATTTTCCTGCAGTAAAAACATTGCTTTAAATTTTAATGACAATAATAAAAAAAAATTGTTTTTGTAAATTTTTACATTTTTTTATAAAAATATTATTTTGCAACTGAAACAATTGCGAATGTCTCAGTCAATTTTACATGCTTCTTTTCCCAACAAACGTGAGTGTCTTTCCCTTAAGAACACGAATTTATTTTTAAAAAATGCTCTAGCTCACTCTGAAGCCAAAATACAAAAAATTAGAGTTTTTGGCAAGAGCGGACTGATAATTAAATTTAGTATTGCAAAAAAATTTGTGTATCATCTTCATGTATTTTTGCATCACACTTTAGGAGCGCATTATCAACTTCATTGAAAAAAAAGCTCAAAAAAAAATTTAAAAAGTTGCATTGTAACAGCCAGGGCAGCTCAGCGCTCTCATCTGTACCCCTCATTAGGTGGCCGACCAGATGCAGTGCGCTCAGGGCAACAACGCGGGCTGCAGATGGCGTTTGAATTAAATGACTTGTTATACACAATTATATAGTAACAAATATAATATAATGATATTGTTGCATAACATGTTTAAGTAACAAATTAAAAACAAAAACTGATCGGGATACAAAATTCATTAGTTTAAATTTTCGTGTACATTAAATTTCAGCTTTTTTGGTACATAAAAATTATGCTTTTAAAGGGGATCAATTTTTGCTATAACTATCATCTGTATCACTATCTGTTGCACTCTCCATCATAGCATACATACAGTCGTTAACATTTTAAAGCAGGGACAGGGACCGAAACACACGTTTCACTCAGTTTTGATAAATTATCAAAACCAAAACGTATATTTAATATGGTTTCATTTCTTAACAACCAAGCAAAGGAGTTATTTGATTTTGTTTCATTTTTTAGAAACTAAACAAAAACGTACTTCAGAAGAAAACACTTTAGGTTTTTTTTGTCTCTTGATAATGAAACAAAAGTTAAACGGAGTTCAGTTTCGCTCCTCACACACGAAACAAAATATAATGACAATTAAATTCTGTTTTTAATAAACGAAACATAAGTAGACATACGTATGTTTCGTTGTACTTGATTTCCAAAAAACCATAACATTACTCAAAATTTGTTTTGATTTTTTTTTAACGAAACAAAAACTTATAGTAAGAAGACATAGTTTCATTCCTATTTTGTTTTTATGATAGAAAAAACTGGCACTCTAGGAGTGCAGACAGAAGTTAAAACTTTAAGAATAACGTGGGCATTTTTGAATAGTCAGGATGTATTTTTTGTAGGAAATACTTTTTACGCATTGCTGGGCTGGGCAGTGCCCTAAAAAACCGCAAGAGGGGTGTCGGGAACCCGGACACAAGCAAAGCTGCTTTACATGTGTGGAAACGAAACATCCGACATTAATGCTTTCAGTAAATTCAGCGGATATTTTTATAAACATGTCAAAGGACACATACACACACACATGTATATATGTTCCAAATATCTAACAATTTATTAGCAAAGATGTCAGGAAAGATTAAGTTCTGAAATAAAATAAGTGTACAAAATTAATTTATAAAAAATAGTGTAAACTATATACACGGTACATGCAGCTGCCAAAGCAGAAATTTTAGGCAGGCCATCAGTAGGGCCTGCTAAGGCTGCCTCTTTAGCCTACTGAGGTTCTACATTGACAGCGTCAGAGGGCATTTGGTAGGCCCTAAGTAGGCTGCCTTAATCGACGTGACCTAACCACTTTCAATTTATAAATATAGATATGTCTATATAAGAATATATAAGAATACATATTATATATTATAATTAAACAAAAGTCCTGCTTCACTTAGAAGGAATTATTTTCAATTCCTTCATACATTAGTTTTTATATGAATAAAGGAGTGAGTGTAACCTTTAAAATATCTTTCACTGTTAATTGAAAATTGACAATATCAGTGTATGATTTGTGTGAGTTAACTCTTAAGTACTTTTCAATATAAATCAAGTAATATATACAAATTAACTGCTCACACTGCAACTCACTTTTTTTTTTTATACGAAAACACATTGACTTAATTGAATGACAGATTAACTTGACTTAATAGCAGACAACTGAATTACAGTATACAAACTCTTGCATATAAAAGATTTTTAATGTAAGTATGGTTTTTAAGTAGTTTTCGACACACAAATTCTTTGAAGCAATAACAATTGCTCATGTAACCGGTACTTTGAAAAACTTGTTTCGTTGAAAACAAATTTAATGACGGCTGATATTGTCATTCTCATGTTTATGAGAAAACTCATTAATTATGTCAATAGCAATGAATATTAATACTAGTCACTTGTGTACTTATATATAATTTTAGGCTACAGTTAACACTGTAACTATAGCTGATATAACTATGTATACAATGTGTAAGGTAAGATAAAGGTAGCTTATGAAGACTGCTTAATAAGTATTTCACGGAGGTTCCCTGACGCGCCTAGGTGTGCCCTCAGTAGACTACCTAAGTAGGGCCTCACGAAATAGAGAGGTGACGAACTGTCATTTCTGACTAGGTGCATGTATAATTATATATACGATGTTGTATACAAAGTCAACGAAAGATCAGCTGAGATGGGCCTTGAGGATGGCAAAATTCAATCGCTTCCGAGATCATACAACTGACTCTGGATACAGTGGCAGTGCAGCAGCAGTAACAGCAGCTCTAAAGATATGAATACACACACGTTATGCTGCTACGACAGCTGAGTGCAGTGGGGGAAGCATGTCAATCTATAGATTTTCTCCAGTGCTTTACTTAAAGTAAGTCACGGGACACTTTGGAATGAAGTCCCTACCGAATGCAGGGTTTAGACTGATAGAATTAGATTTCACACCATTTAAAAAAAAATTGATTCCTATGAGCGAATAAAAAATTGGATTAGCGAGATAAAAGTGGTAGAAATTGCTGCAACCAAAAACGAACCTCTGAATTTATCACATGTCTTTTCAACATTTAACGTAACATTAGTCATCATAAGTGGGAAGCTATTAACGTACGTGTCTAAAAACGCATTATGAAACTTATTTCCCGTATGTGCAAATGATTATTTTTATAATTATTATAATAATGATTATAATAGTAATAATAATAATAATTATTGTTATTTATTGCAATGCCGACAATAATTATGACATACATACAGTCAGGAAATGAAAATATGTAATATCTCTTACAAAAGTACTAAAATTTGCAACAACTAGTAGAATAGTTTTCAGAAGTACCGTTTTTCCATGACTATTATTATTTTTATTAATATGTCGATACGCGTAATCTCAATATTATGGAAAGCTACCCCAGATTAAACAAATAAAATCAATTTCTGATGCTTTGTTCCGGAGATATCGTTGGTTTTACAACGCGTAGTCATTTTAAACCTACACGCTCGAAAGTGCGCCGAGCGCTCAGCGAGGAAGTGGGCGTGGCCTGATTCGGCGGCTTGCCCCACCACGCACTGCCGACGGCCTCCTGCGAAAATCACTGTTTTTCGATGCAATTTTAACAGTACTTCTAAACAAGATGGGATTATAAAATTTCAGCATGTTGAACACTAACTTTTGACGAAGAGCAGCGCGTTTGAAAAATGGCCGTAAGTAGTCTCAAAACTTTTTTAGAGCCATTTTTCGAAGAGACCATTGTTTCTTTAACACGACGGTTTGCAAAAACTATTAATTGTATCATCTTGAAATTTGGGGCATATGTTAAGGACTACGAAAAGAACGTTGTATCAAATTTTCAGATTTTTATATCCAAATGGGACTGAGTTATGAATTTTTCAAAAAACGGCCAAATTTGCGGATTTTTGCAATTTGCAACAAATTTTTGCACTTTTACCATTTTTTTTGGGCACTTTGCTGACAAATTCAGAGGTTCATTTTTGGTTGCAGCAATTATTATCACTTTTATCTCGCTAATCTAATTTTTTATTCACTTACAGGAATTAATTTTTTTAAAAGTTTAATTCTATCAGTCTAGTTAGCATAATTAATCATCTACGTGCCAAGCGCTTATTTTTCTACCTCACCTTTTTCTTTTATTTTGTTTATTGATGCAACAAATATATACATATATATTCATAAATTCATTTGCCAAACATATATTTGCTAGCGGCTTTGCCTGAGACTCACTGAATGGAACACCACAGTGTGTTGACACATAGTGTAAAACGTTTTTAGAGGGGTAGTGTCACAATGTATAGTCAATGTGTGTTTTGAAATACATTATGTGTTTTAAAACAGACAAGTAAAAATAAATGTGGCAATGCAGCACAAGGCAAAAACCCTCTACAAATCTATACGTATAAGTATAGATACGTTCAGAAGTTATATTGTACGTCAACATTGAGTTGGTGATGAAATCTACGTTGCAACATCTACATCTTCACGGACCTTAAAATACCCACTTTTAATTTGTTATAACTAGACAACGGTGAAGCTACGGGTGCTTTTTTTGAAATATGATGCTTTAAACAGACTATTTTACATGATATTTGAATTTCAGCAAAGTCTAAAAATTTTTTGAATCGCCATATGTAAAATACTTTTTTCCCAATAGGAGTACGTGTTAAATAGGTAATTTATTTCTCTAAAACCGTAGAGATAGCGTGTCTGAAATTTTAATATATTTTTCTACATATAATTGTTAGCTTATAAAAATTTTTTCAAGGCGTTCTTAAATTTTTAGATTTTGGGACACCACCCCCTTGATTAAAAATTTTACATCTATTTCTGACACTTCTCAAAAGAAAAATCTTCTTACTAAAAACATGTTTGTTTGGAATCCATGTAGTTTATTTTGGCAAATAATAAGCAGTATAAAGTGAAAAAAATTGAATTATGCTGAAAAGTACCGTGTGCTTCTTACGCCATAAAATATTTCTTGTCCCTTACGTGCCGTTGAATTGCATTAATGATAGACAATGTCTTTAAAAAGAGGACTGGATTCACTGCTATAATGGACACATGTCTGGAACAGGAAAAATCTTCTTAGCACGTCTATTAACAGCTGATATTGTCATTTAAGAATTTTGAGTTTCACAATCATCTAAACTTTCGTTCAGTCTTCTAGATGACACTTACTTTGCGGCAGTTGTCTTGCGAGACAATCTCGATTTTGGCATTTTGTATTTTATGTATATTAATTAAACGAATATAAAAAAAACAAAATACCTTATAGTTTCAATGGAGGAGAAGATAAAAAAACAAAAAAAAACTGCCAAACAATAGGACTATTATCTCTCTATATTATATAGTTGTATTGACAAAAGTGAGTCTCAGCCCCCCCGCTGCCCCTCAGCTCCCCCTCGCTGCCCCTCCACCTCCCCCCAATTAAATATTTATTTATCTAATGTTTTACCATCATAAATGTTAGAAAATATACGCAATTTAGTACCTAAGTCGTACCTCGTTTTTAGGGTTTTTTTAAGTAACTGATCATAGGTCTCCCTCTGTCTATTCGCTTCCCCTTACTCACTATGTGTCTCTAAAGTACCATTATTTGTTTAACTTGATTGAACTTTAACATTTCAAATCTCTTTCTGGTCCATGTCTACTTTACCCAAATATAAAACTCTTGATTACTTAAGGACTTTATTAAGTAAAAGACAGAATTCAGAAGGAGGTATTATTAAATAGACGAACACAATTAAGCTTTTAAAACAATAATTCATTCTGTTAGCTTAATGTTGTGACATTTCATGTGTCATTTTAACCCATCTATTCTTTTAAAACCCTTTCCACATTTTTTACGTATTTGTTTTTCATGGTTTTTATGAATTAACATACGTCTGTTTTAATGTGACGATCTTCAAAGTTACATATTTTTGAATTACTAAAAAATTTCCAGCTAAACAATATTTTTAATTTCTGATTTATTCTCGGATGCAATTTGAATTAAAATTCTTTTTGGATTCTTACATCTTAATAAAGCAACGTATAATTGTCCGTAAGAGAATAAAGGTTTTTTAATATACAATCTTAAAAAATCAAAACTCTGTTTTTCTGATTTTTTAATAAATATAGAACATGCTAATACAAAGGGAAACTGTTTCTATAGCAGACAGAAGGTAATGATAATAAAATGCCAGTATTCAATGTTATTCTAGGAATATAAACTTTGCTTTTTTTTCTCCCATAATTATTTCTGCTTCTATGTTATACTTAAATAATTTTGGTATTTTAAATCTTGTGCCTCTACAGAGACCGTCTGATATACTTAAAATTCTTATTAACACTACTATAGCATTCATTTTTAATTTCAATTCGTGTAATGGAAGACCCTCTCTAATATTAGTTTAAAATACTATTGGAAAATTAACATTTATGTTAATTTAATTATATTAATTTAATCATGTGTTTTATCCACTCCTTTGTGTGTCACGTATTCTGCTGTTGTGAACTAATTTTCAGCAGGCATTGATAAATACACAAGTAATGTCGTTAATTTGTCTGCTCAATCTGTTAGTGGGGGGTTGGCGCGGAGAGCGCGCAGGGGGCGTTAGCCCCACTAGCGTATATATATATCAAGATTTCTTCCACACCACATACGCTGAGAAACGATCAAAATTATATAAGGTATAAGATTTCAAGAGATGTGTTATTACTCGACGATGACTGTATGCTGATGTGCGTGTCACACGTTACTGAAGCCTATTACGAACTTTTACTGGTTAAAGTAACTCCATAAAATTTATTGCGGAAGCGGCTCAGTTAATATAAAGTAGCATTCAAAACATAACCACTCACCCTCTAGTGGTCAAAAGTTAAAATTTCTTTGCAGAGCTGTTCCGCAGTTGGTTTTTATAAGTAGCATAAGCAAATTCATATTGAAGTTATCAATAATTTTAATAGCCTATGAGACATTAGAAGTTGTAACTGAACTTCTGTCAAAATTTAGGATGGACCGGTTCAGTATTTTTTAAGATTTTTGTGAATACACAAACAAATGCCGTCTCTTCATCTAACAGTAAGATTTTTTCGCTATTAAAAGATTGCACTTATTGGCAGTTTGGTAGCTAAGAATAACAAATTTTTATTTTTGACTTATCTTGCTTTTCCTCTAAAATATCGTTTTTTTTCATTTTTTTTAGTTTATGCTGTAAAATAATTAAATAATAGATTCTAAATGTATATCATAATTTCCTAATCATGCAATACTTTTTTACAATTTTTATAATTAATTTTTTTTCTTTTTTTTTTGTTTTGTATTTTTAGCCTGCTTTTTTCGGAGTTGCAAGTTTTTAATATTTGACTCACCCAAAAAGTGCACCACGCGCTTAAAGAAGTTATCATTTCAAAAATGGAATTATGTAATTTTCAAGATTATTAAAACTGTCAACGTGATGAATTATGTAGAATTATTCAAGAGTCTGTATCTGTCATGCATGGCTTGAACTAAATATTTTACGCATAAGCTACGCCTGTAATTCTCATATCATGTAAGTTAGCATCATACAGTATACTTGTTTCAATAAATACTATTAACAGAATAAATTCACAATGTTACTATATGAATCCATGCGTTTCATGCAGCATTTAACTTATAAAATTGAAGTATAAATGGTATTTATGCTGTACATACTTGATTTCTTTTCCGTATAGAAGTTGTCACTATACCTATCAGTATACTTTTTTTATATTATGGTGCTAAACGTTCACCTTTAATAAAGAGCATTACTCTGGGCACTGAGCCCTTAGAAGAAGGAAAGAAAGATAAATGGGAGGCTTTCCTTTACTGAGAAGTGGGTAGAGGAAAATTAGGCAATTTTGCTGCGAGAAGCTTGCCTACTCTTTTCTCGAGGAAAATCACGTGGTGAATAAGCACATGTGAAAATTCACAAAGGTACTTGCCCGAAAAAGTCGCACTGGCCAGGAATTGATTTGCTATCTCTCGCGTGCCGACCCACGACCTAGCCGGCTAAGCCACCACGCGCTCTATAAGTTTAGATATAGCAACTGCACGGGACATGAGACTCTCATGATAAGAAAGAGAGAGAAAGAAAGAAATGTACGAGCCAGACTCCTGCCAGACTGTCAGTACCAGTTTCACCGTTGCCGGTCGCACAGCGGTAGTTGTGCCCGCGAAAGCAAAAATATGTAAGTACACAGAGGCATACCTGCATTGTTACCAAAATAATATACCAATATCAAAAGCGTAACGGGACTTAAAGCTTATATACTTATATACCTACAGCTACAGCGTGATAGAACGTGACGTTTAGACGTGACAGACTCGTGGTTTGACCCCCTCCCCCCATCTGAAAAATCCCAACGTGCCTAAAAAAGTTATTACTTCAAAAAAGAATAGAACTTATTTTATGTATAGATAGTGTACCTATGCCCAAACGCCACATTTTTTTAATAAATGAAAAGAAATAGATAGCATGGTTGAATACCTGACAAAAAACAATTTTTATTTCATTTGAGTTCATCGTGAATAAAAAAATGCCACAAATATAATGTTGGTTTTATCAGGCGAACTATAACTCTGTAGTTTTGTTTTGCTTCGTTTTATTCTCATCAATGAGTGTTAATACATATAGATTTATGTATCTATATTGTAAAGTTGTATAGACCAACATGAGTCGCAGCCTCCCACTTTTTCTCCCGCTGTCTCTTAATTACCAATCACCACCTCTTTACCTCCCCCTAAAAATCACGTGATTATTTGCTTTCTCTAACAGGATTATTAACTCAATGAAAATTGGATTAGGTTCCTCTGCTACTTCTCAGCTCTCTCTTTACTCTCCTTTTACTTCCTCTTGAATATTATTACTATTATTATTATTATTATAATTATTATTATTATTATTAATATTATTACTATTATTATTATTACACACGACACTTTTACGATATCGTTTTATTTGATGTTAAGCGTGTGTCATTATTTTACACGCATACACGCACACGCTCACCCCTGCAACTTATCTTATTCTATGATGTTTGTCTGTTTTTTTCTTCACACTATTACACCTTTTGTACGGGCTTTGTTGTCAATTGATGTCGTCGTTGCTGTTGTTGATGATATTTACCAATTTTTCGTTGGATCGCGTACACGACCCTTCCCCCGTCTCTCGCTCGATCGAACCGCAACTCCAAAGCAAAATCGCAGCAGTCCTTTCTTTCCGTCTGTCTCGTCATCTCGTTATTTACCTGATCTTTAATATGTACCTGAGACCTCATGGATCTACTTTTTTTTTTTCTTACTTCGTTTTTGCGTTTGATTGTGTGCTACTTTGAAAAGACGAATTTTGAACTGGAAGACACGTACAACGATGATTTTGCTGGTTTTATTGTTGCACCCTTTTTTTTGTTTTTGTTTCTTAGTGTACTTGTATATATGTATGTCAAATAAGTGTAAAATGGAATTTTACTAAAACTGGTTGAAGTTATTTTCCTGACTCGGGCGTTTTTCGCGAACTTTTGACGCACGCTGTTATCGCGCCCTTGTTAGAAAAAAACCAAGAATTATACATGCTATTCGTAACTGGTGCACAACCAAAACAACAATAACCAAAGATTCGCACCAATTACGAAAATTGTTATTTTGTTTTTTGTTCAATTAGTGTTTAATGTAAGTTACATGTCATTACACGAATTATAATCTTCTTCGTTGTTCATTGTTAACAATAGTTTTTTAAATAAAGTTTATAATTTAAAAAGCAAAATTGGCCTAGAAATTTTTGACACTCCACACATTTCTTCTACTACTTGATATACTACTTTTCTCTGAAGCGCAAAGTAATATAACACACGTTGTACGAATATATATTGGCGATTTTCACCATTTCTATTTTTATTAGCTAAGAGCAGGTAATATTCTTCAAAATCCGGACTCTAACAAGGGCCAGTTTTTGTTCTCAGGAATTAAGAATATCGTGCAATATTAATGTCGTGGATACTGGTCTTGTCGATTAAGATTCTTCCTATTTTCTTCTATTTTACCTGAATACTTTTTTTCCACGGGTATCTAAGTTTCTTTTATCATTACTATTAGTTGTGTGCGCCTTTTTATAATAACTATTTTTAAGAAAAAGAACGAACAAGCGTTACAATTACTTCTACAGTACAGTAGAATGGCTGAAATTGCTGTTGTCATTTGTTTGTGTCAATACACGTACACTCAAGGACACGATAATTTGTATAATTGGCTTTAGAATTTAAATTCGTATGGTGATGCGATTTAAAGTCAAAGTGTTTGCAAGATTACATTTTAATTTTTAATTCACACGGTTATTTGCTAATGTGAGAACAAAAACACTAAAATTAACGTAATTTAGTAGGGTTTCGGTGAGACTAATATGTGTCACGTAGATGTTCGTATAATACCACTAACTTTATATAATTTTTCATTGTTAACTCTGTAATTCTTATTTTGTTCAAACGATACTAATCTGTCCTTACTATTGTTTATTTTTATTTATTTATTAATTTTTTTCAATTACGTTATAGTTTCTTAATACATTTTTAATACACGACTATACATTTAGAGTGCACCAATTTANAGACAGGCAGCAGCACACGCTGAAGATAAAAGGACTTTTTTTTCATCTGTCATATAAACTCTTAAGAACTATATTTTATACATTGTTGTAATTTAAAACGATTTTAAAAAATTTCAGGTTTGAATACTAATTTCTTACGTTAAATTCTTTTGAGCAAACTTTCCGATATAAAATATTTTGAGCCACAGTATTTCTTGCTCAATAACTGGTCCAGCGAAAGGGTGTGTCAACGTTTACTATAACGCAAAATCGAAACTCGTCACAACTAGGATTCCAATGTAAGCCTAAAACAGAAACAATTGGTTCATCATGGCTTAGGATCTTTGGCTTACTAGATAAGTAGCTTACTGGTAACTCAGCTATCAACTCAGATAAATTGGCTGACCATTTTCTCAGTGGAAATTGACCTAATTCACACAATTCAATCAGTTGCCGATATTTAATCTTAGCATCTTCTAACGTATGGCTACCAGACAAACAATCATCTACATGAAAGTCTTTACGAAGAACTTGAGCCGCTATAGAATGAGATTCAGTGTAATCCTTGGCAAGTTGCCTTAAAACACGTGTGGCCAAATAAGGTGAACTTGTCAAACCAAATTTAACAGTGTTTAAGACGTAAGATCGCATAGGTAAAGATGCATTAGGTCTACATAAAATGGTCTGAAACTCATGATCTTCAGAAGCTACCAAAACTTGTCGTAACATTTAATCAATGTTAGTAGTAAAGACGAGTTGGTAAAATCTCCATCTGATAATAATATCAAATAAGCTAAGCAACAAATTCTCTCCAGAGTGTAAAATGGAATTAAGCGAGAAATTAGAATTACAAGAAGCTGATCCATTAAAAACTACTCGCAACTTGTTGTTTTTAAAAACTCCATGATAAGGTAGATAAAAGGCTGCTAATTTGTCAACCGGTAACTCCTTGATATGGCCCAAAATATATAATCGGACATGAATGCTGAATAAGAATCATGTAGAGACTTATCTCTCACAAACCTCCGTTCTCAATAGTGAAAAACTGCCAACACTGATTGATACGATTGTCTCTGTAGTTCAGAAAGAGTTTTAGGATTAACCTTGAAAGGAAGCCGTACAACATACCTGCCGGTTGAATCTCAAGAGTGTGAATCGATGAAAATCTCATCACAGTCTATCTCGTCATTATTCAAAATTTTTCGAGGCTTGAGAGGTTCCTCACTAATCCAAAATCGCTAAACTAACTCATTAAGCTGAGTTTTCTCCACATTAACCATAACTAGTGATTTTTGTGACTAGTTGGATCCTAAACCAAAGGGCATCTGACCCGATAACAACCAAACAATTTGCGAAGCAGAGGCAATTGGGTAATCAGGGGCTAATTTGCGAACTTCCTGATCGATAATAATTGCATGGACAGATGCATCTAACATAATATCAATTTTATCTAAACTGCAAAATTCTGGATCTGCTGGAATAACATCCGTCCCATAATCTAAATTTGTCAAACAACTACCCAGAGGTGGTTCGTAGGAAGAAATTTTTGGCACGAATAACGCATCAACAAGGTGCTCAAATCCAGACTCAAAATGAGGCCTAAATTTAAAAGCAGCTTTTAGTTGCAGTGTGAACACTTATTATTAACAGAGCACTCTCGATTAAGGTGAGGATCAAAACAAATAACACAGAGGCGATAGACTTCAGAAATTTCCATTTATCGCTCCACTCCTGTGATTTAAATGAATCACAAGAGACAGGATAATGTTTTTGATTACAGAATTGGCAAACAATGGAATCTGAAACAATTGTCTAAAGTGCAGTAACACCAGATATAAAAGATCATCTTACAACTAGAAGATCCCATATTTTTAAAAGGAGTAGTTGCGCGAATATTTACAATCTCATTTACGAGTTTACAAGAAAACGATTTCATTGTAATGATTTGTGCTGAAATGAAGTCTCGTAGTTGACCTAAAGTAGGAGGATCACTGCTACTACCTAACATTTTTTGCCAATCCTCGTTCGTTTGAAAATCAAATCTACTAACTACAAGAGCGATAAATATGTCAGCATCTCCTACTGCTCTCTCTAAAGATTTCAAGGAATCAACAGAACTTATCATCTCGTTAAATATGCGCTTCATTTCAAAGCAAGAACTGCCTCTCATAGCTTGACAACTGAGAATAGTAGTTGTATACGTATTAATAAGACGACGTTTACTATCATAATACCGGGTTATGGTATCCCAGGCCTGTATATAACTCTCTTCAGACAAGGGTATATTTTTAATGAGGTCTGAAGCTTCACCCTTTAGATGCGCCCTAAGATGCTGATATTTAATAATAGCTGGTAACTCTTGCTTTCTATGGACTATAGCCCTATAAAGATCGCGAAAATTCTCCCAACTAGCAAAATCACCATCAAAGGATGGCAAGTCTATTGAAGGTAAAGAAGAGGAACTCTGAAACGAACTTACATTGGCATTGGCGGGAGGTAAGGTGCCCTGTGGAATTCGAATAATCATTAAGCGAATTAAAAAAATCGTTAAAATCACCCTGAAATAAATAAAAAGTATCCTCTCCCACTTCATAGCACTCATTTTTAAAATAATTATGAGTTGTGGGTAAAAGTTTTATATTCATAATATCATCATGAGTAGATTTGGAATAATCAAAAGTATCTCTGAGTTGTTGAAGCCTAGAGTCAGCCTGACCCCTGGTCATTTTTACCTGGACAAGTTTCTTTAAGTTTGTCAAGGAACCTTTAATTTTGTTGAACAGTTTAACTTGTACTTCATAAAGGTTATCCATTTTGATAAGGTAAATTTCAATTTAAGTAATAAATATTCAATAAATAAATACAAACCACGCACCGTAGTCAAATTTGAGTCAGACAAAAGCTAACTAATTCAACAATAACGCTGAACGACGGTAGTGTTCTTAATTTTTACAAGTGCTTACATAAAATGAAGTTCGCCAAAATATATTCAAGTCAATCGGTAAACAAAAAAACGAAAAACTATAAGGAACTGATATTACATATCACAAATATACAATTTTACAAACCGTGTAAACAGGACTAAGTATTCGTAGTTGTGTTGAGTTCTAAAGACCTGCAGGACTTAACAGCAGCGGTGCTGACTCAATAGCCAGTATAAGTTGGCAGCAGCACACGCTGAAGATGAAAGGACCCGTGGAGCCAGCAGCAGCAGCGGTGTTGTCTCAATAGCCTGCATAAGCAGGCAGCAGCACAAGCTGACGACGACTTAAGTACAAGCAGCAGCAGCGGTGTTATCACAATAGCCTGCAGAGGCAGGCAGCAGCACACGCTGACGACGACCAAAGTACGAGCAGCAGTGAGTCCCCTATATAAACAATGGACTCGCTCGCACCCGACGACAAACGAACAAAGAAAAGAGAGAAAGAGATATGGCTGTGTGTGTGTGTGTGTGTGTGTGTGCGCGCGCGTACGGACTACGTGCCGGCACGTTGACCGCGTCAGCATTGTCACCCGAGAAGAACGCAAAAAGAAGCCAAGATGGCCGATAAAACGACCACGTGTCTTACACAAAAGGAAAATGTCCTACACTTATATTTTACCTCCCCAAATCCGGCTTGAAGGACCATGTTCGAAATTGAACTCAGTAAGATAGTGGACTGTATAATTTATATCGCACGCCGGATTTGGGGGAGCGTGAAAACGATGTAAAAAAAAGGACACAATAATAAATGCACAACACACTTTCAAACACTTAAGCTGTTTATTATAAAAAAACAATCTCTCTGTTTAATTTTACTTTTACATGCCATAATGCTTGCTTACTTGCAAGATAAAAAAAGGAAGAACTAATTTATGAGTCAGACGGAGAAATTACGTGTCAATCGAAAATGTTAATTGTTTTTCGTTACAGAAATCTTACATAAAAACGATACACGTGAAAATTATAAACACGAGCGCAAAGCGACTTACCAAAAAGGGCGTTTGAGGCTGACTGACGATAACCGCAGCAGCAGCAAGCTGCTGGATAAAGGTAAGTATAAACAGAGTCTATTGGTGTATTAATAGACGCGTGCACGCTTATAATTGGCCCTTATAGGTAAGAGAATATCCTAAAGCGCGAGATTTCAAATTTTATAAACTACGTTTTCTATTTACATCAGTATAATGTTACTGATGTTGCACACTTTATATACGGTGCATCACTTGATATTACATCCTGAAACAACAGATGACTGTCCAATGAGAAGTTCATATATAAAAAAAGCTATTTCTTGGATTTTTCACTTTCACTTGTTACCTGTGACTGCAATAATAGAATTAGTTGTCTTCTTATGATAAGGTACGCACACTTACAATATACCAAAGTGAAAAATTAACGTGAATGTGTGACTTTTTCAAATAATCAATGAAGGAGTCTTCATTGACATTATCTTATAATAAAGTCAATATAGAAGAGGACTCTTTAAGACGTGAAAAATAATCACATCAGTTATATCTATCTATTTTCTCGAATTTTTGACAAAAATTCAAAACGGACAAAGATTTTTTTGGTTTCTTTTTCAATTCTCACTCAGAGTAGATTACTTTACTCCTTAAAATATTTTAGATAGCGTCTTTGCAAAGAATTTTGTATTATAATGAGCATGTCAAAAGTAGGGAGAGAACTAGGATTGGTTGATGATGTAGCTTCTAAAATATTGCAGAAACTTTTCTGGCCTACTATCCCAATGATTTGTATGAATAGTAGTGTTTATCACGTTCCCGTGATATTTTATCAGTGTTTCAATAGTCTTACAGTCCTAAACACAAGTAGATATTTTGACATCCGAACACTATATCTAATGCGCTCGTACAATTTAATGATAAGCTTTCAGAGTTAGTTAATTTTATATTTCTTAAAAGTTTCAGAAGCGAAGTACATTCTATCTTTTTTATAAAAAAAAAATTTTTCATTCAAATAAAATATTCCACTATAAAATCCATATTACTTATACCTGTGGTAATTTAATTAGTTTTAATACCGACAAACAGTATTTATGTTGCACGCTGGTGTAGGGTTTGTTTATCGATGAACGAAACGATTGGCGTTAGCGATGTGTTATTAGTAAATTATTTGTACACATATTTATATACCTAGTGTTATAAGTAAATCATATATATATATATATATATATGTATATGTATATATATATACACACCTTGTCGACTATGGCACTTTTTAAGCTGAGCTGAATACCATACACATACTTAATTAGGGTTGTGATTAAATGTTAGTGGCTGCGGGGAGGGGGACCATAGAGTACCTATGAGTTGTACAAAGGCTTCATTCGCAGCGTTAGTCCACGCAACGCTAGATTTTCAACCGGTTGATCTCATGATGCTGCATACTTATGCATACGTAAACACTACTTATATAGGTTATTTAAAGAGTACAGTATATACATACACGGTTGATTCCACCGTAACTTACTTAGACTGTGTCCCCGTCTGTCTTGTGCGTATTTAGTGCTATACGTCTGGCTTCTAATGAGAGCACTACTCTGGACACTGAGCACTTAGGAAAAGGAAGGGAAGAGAGATGGAAGGCCTTCCATTACTGAGAGAGGGGTAGGGAGATTTAGGCAATTTTGCTGCAAGGAAGTCACCCGTCTCCTCCTCAAGGAGTATTCCGTGGTGAAAAAGCAAATGTGAAAATTCACAGAGGTAGTTGCCCAAAAAACTCGCTCTGGCCGGGAATCGAACCACGGTCTCCCGCGTGCCAACCCACGACCTAGCAGATTGAGCCACCGGCACGCTATGTACCATGTTTACGTGCACGTTTTATATGTCCATGGTGCCAGAGTTTCGAAGTCCCAAGGGTGTTATCACGTAACTTTTTTTGGCTGTATGATCCTATATTATAGAATAGGCTGATGTACTGAAAAGGAGTTACGCAATCCAGCATGATAAGCGTACTACAAGCGCTGCTCGGGTAGTTGAAACTGCAACTGTAACTTGTTGCTTTCATATTATTTTGAGATTTTCGCAGGCTTCATGGTAATTGCAGTGTTGTCTGTATTTTATTCTGTCAGCCTAATTAATTATTTACTTTGATTTATTACCTAATTTATTGTATTTGTGCAGTTAAAAATCATAGTTAACACCTAATACAAGCTGAACTCTAATTATCACGAAGTCTACCAAAATTTCAAAACAATGTGAATACAGCAGGCTATAATTCCATTTTCAACCACCAGAGCAGCGCTAGCAGTACAGTTATGCTGAATACCCCACTAAAGGTCACAGTAGAGACCTGTTGGGAATATGCCTGTACCACGTAATATGATGATACATGTATGACTACTAGAGAAAAAGTAGAACAGGGTTTACGAGAGAAATTAAGTTTTTTTTCCACGGTGAAAAAGTGACTAACACAAAAAATTATTGGAGTTCGTATTCCTAAAATTATGAGAATTAGATTATTTTTTTCATGTGATAAAATTGCTTATTGAGGCCAAAAACAGCGTTTTAAAGTTAAGAAGTACAGTTTATCCTAACATTAAGCTGTTTTTTTACTTGTTGAACAGGTGCAACAGCGACAGCAGCAGCAGCAGCAGAGACGAGACGCACAATGTTAAGTTAATTGTACTTTGTACCGTAGAAAAGATGTTTTCGGCCTTAATAAATGATTTTATCATATGAAAAAAGACCATATAACTTTCACAGTGTTGAAAATATACTCTAAATAAACTCAAGTTTAGCTTATGAACATCCAAACTTTACAAATAGCAAAAAATTGTCTATATTAGTTCATTAATAAATAAATAATCAAAAATTATAACTTAAAAACGTGCATACATAATTTACTACAACAATATATATGTTGGTCTGCACATACGACTCATAGAAAAAGTCATACAGAATATGGCCTCGAACTTCGGCCAATAAGATTCCGCCTGCGACACAAGCACGCCGCTTAGCCACACGGCTATAATGAAATGGTACACATCAAGAATTGTCTACGTATCGTACCAATAGTATAAATTATTTTAATTTATATTATAAAATTGACTTCATAATTTTTTTTAAAAAAATTTCATGTAAATGTATTCAGTTACAATTGATGGTATGTGAAACATTATTTTTTTAGTGTGTTGTCAAGCATATGATCTACAATAAATGTTTTCATCACGTTAAATTTGCCAATTTTACGTGTACATTTATTGTTTGACGTACGATTAATCATAACTATATACATTAACATACAATTTTTTTACAAAAATTATAAAGTTAATTTTATAATATACATTGAAATAAACTATAGTGTTGATACGATACGTAGACAATTCTCGATATGAACTATCTCATCACAGCCATGTGGTTAAGCGTGCTTGTGTCGCCCTCGGAATCTCTTTGGCTGAAGTTCGAGACCATACTCTGTACGACTTTTTTCATAAGTCGTATATGCAGACCAATTAAGATATTGACGTGATAAATATATATAT
>NW_019379826.1:1217227-1234675 GCF_000648655.2 Copidosoma floridanum
TATATATATATATATATATTTCTGGTAAAAAATGACGAGCTTTCCGAGCCCGAAAAAATCGAGAGGCGAGGACAGGAAAGTACACAATGAGAAGGCCCGACATGTACAGTGTATAAAACAGACAATCTTTATTTAACTACAAGACATTAACATGTGCGAAAATGTTTGTTAAGATCAACCGTGGTCCGCAGGACGTAGCACGTGCTGTCGATGCGTGAGCCAGTGTCAAACTGTCGTATGCCACAGTAGGTGGCTTCAATCGGTCGAAAGAGTCATTCTAGTGATTTTCAGGAGGAGGCATCAATATACGGTCTTGTATGGGTTATGTGTTGGCCTTTAGTAGGCACTTTCTAGCAGACCCATAGCTGCCGTGTTAAAAGCTTAAAGAGGAAGGTTTCTTGGACGAAGAATCAACACCTTATTAACATAACTAGATGTAGTTTTTATTCACTAGGTTAATATTACAATGCTTCTTGTTAGAAGCTGTACAGATGTGCTTACAATGGCAATCGAGAGACGGCGCAGCTTGCCAAAGCAAGGACCGAGAGACGCATGAGCAGTAAGCGCAGAGAGAGAGGGGAAGCCTCTACTCTAATCTGACGGGACAGAGTCCCCACACTTGCTGTCACGAAGACCAAACGTGGAATGAAATGCTGCTTTCGACGGTGCGTCATGTTGGAAGGCGCAGTGACCTGCGTTATATATATATGTTCTTAAATTATAAATTTTTAATAATTTTATATTATTGAATAATTACAAAAAAACGTTTGCTATTTGTAAAGTTTGAATAAACATTAGTTAAACTTGAATCAAATATTTTAGAAAAAATCGATATTCGGGATTTTTTCATTGCTCATGTTTAGCTAACGTCTGGCCAAACTTGAACTTTGGTGAAAGTTTAACGAAATGGAAAAATTTTTACGCAGAGCCTTTATGATAAATATTTGGAAAGCTTAATGTTTACAGATAATAAGTCAAAATTTACTTGAAGATATTATTAGAAAGTATAAGTATTTCTGCTTTGATGTATATTTATTTAAAAATGTCAATAATTAAAACGATTGAAGCGAGTTCTTAACTTAAGTGTCTAAAACCACCTGACCAGGCTTGAAAGTGGTGTATAGTATTATACTGTACAATTTTCTCAACATATATCGATCAGTGTAGACGGTATTATCCGTGTGATAACAGTAAAACTGAGGGCCTAAAGTATTTTTAAACAATTTTTAAAAAACTTAAAATTGTATATGATTTCTTGTTTTTTTTTCTACTTATTCAAAAATACTTCAGGCCCCCAGTTTTACTGTTATCATACATATTATACCATCTGTACTGATCGATAAATGTTGAAAAAATCTGACTTTAAACTAATTTTTATTCATTATTTGTGAAAAATTTACAAATGTACTTTACAGCTATATTTATAGCTGAATTTTATACATTATTATAGCTGTTTTATAGGTAGTGATAGCTATAATTACAGCTATAAATTATAGGCATATTATTAGCTATGAATTTTTGACTGAGATATAGATTATAATTTTACTATTTTGCAAATCTGAGTATTAACTTTAGAAAGTACAATTTATTAATATTTTATAGAAGCCTTAAAAGTTATTTGAATACTTAATTCTTATTTAACACATAAAACTTTTCTACATTTTTTTTTTTCAAAGTATATTTTAGAGGGTTACAATTACAATAATTAGCAAAGAGACTTTTTTTAGTGTAATAGAGAAAACACAAGCAATTCAGCCGCATTAAATGAGCTTATCTAAGTACAGGACGAGAATACAAAAAAAAGTGCTTTTTTAGTGCATAGAGCGTACAGTCTGAAGCGTTTTAATAACCATACAATTAATTAACTCAGTGATTGACTCTTGAGAGTACGGAATAATTATGTTTTAAATGCTTCAGTTTATAGTATTCTGATTAATTAAATACCTGACTACCAAACGTAGTCACTGGGTTGTTGGCACTTCTGTTAAAGAATAAGTAATGCATAACATAAATTGAAGAAACAGGTTACTATATTTTTAGGGCTCATATTAATAAATAGTTTCTAAAGTAACTATTAACTCTAAATTGCATAGATTCATTTGGTTTTGGGTGTTTTAGTTATAACTAATTAACTGAATTACTCTCAAGGGCAATATTTTTGTAGGTACTGAGCGTTTTTTAAACCAATACACAGTAATTACAACGATGAACTTGTGAGACTTCTAGGAAGTTAAGTTTTGAGCGTTTATGTTAATAAACACTTAAATATTAGAACTTCCAATCTATGTCTAAAAAAAAGATCATTTTGTTACGAGATCAGCACTTTGGGCAAAAAAACAAGATTCAGCATTTACAAGGTACTTAAAAGTGAAGATATTAGTAATCCGTAGAAGTAAGTTTTTGTTTTTAAAAGCATTTACAAAAAATCTGAAATTACAGAAGCCAAGCTCTTTCGTATAGTTAGCATTCATGGAGTTATTGCTACTGTAACTGTCGGTTCCCCCTTGAAAAAAAAAATTTTTTGTGCATAAAACAAATGATTGAACCGTGAATGTTAATGAGAGAGGACGGGGTGTAAGAGAATTTACATTACAAGAACATATCCGTCTATAACAAATGCGGTGACTTACGTGCTGATAAAATCTCCATGTTTCTGTTATGATTTATCAATACAGAATTTCATCACGAATCTTTACTACTTTGCTAACGCCTCGTTCAAGTATACCTGTACATCTAGTTTTCGTAGCACATTTTCAATATTACACGATTGGTTTCTTAGGAGTATATTGTATAAAATACACTGACATGTTGAAAATTGTAGCAGAAGAGAGATGTCAATAAACAAAGTCAGTGTCCCTCTGTAGTGCATGTACTATATGACTTAGGTAGTACGGGTAATAGTGATACATTTTTTTTTTTTTTCAAGTATGCTAATCTACGAAATATGTACACTGGCTTGAGATACAAAAGCACGAAAATTGGTGAGATAGATGAAAACCGACCAATAAAAAAACAAGTCACGTTGCGCACACATTGTGGAAAGCCTCTAAACACTGTAAGTGTATATTATACTGTTATGTTAACGGTTAAAACTGCTGCTCTCCTTATCGCTGATTTTATACATAGCTAATGACCCTTCTTTTTTTCAGCAATGAATACGAAAAGTGTGACGGTGTTCAGTCATCATTCATGGAGAGAAATGCGAGAGCTTGCTGAGGAGGACACTGTATACTCACTTGTCTCGAGCACTAATGAAATTCTGTCCCCGATAAATCACACGATACATCCATGTATTATCTTATCCACATATATATGTACACCCGCAACAATTACGCTGTTAATGCGACGAGTGCGAGTCATATAGCTTAGTTTATTACTATACATACCCAACCCAAAGCAACGAACGAGTAAATGAGGGAGCGCACACGTGAGTCATAGTATGGTTGCGTTAAGTACATACAGTAATATACCAGAATGCCTTTCAGGAATCACATGAGTTCGTGCCGCAGCAGAATAGCAAGGAAGCCGTGGATTAGATAAAAAGAATAGTGTAATCAAGTTATTAAATGTTCATAAACACCATACATATTTGTCATGTCTACGAACGTCGTGCAGACAGCTGTATTTATAGGTGTCTATACACATGAATATTTGTTATAAGCCTAATTCAGGTGGCGCTGCTAAGTGGGAGTAATTGTTCCTCACTGAGATCGCCAGATTGCATGAAGCCTTATGGGAAATTTTTTTAATCAATTAAAAAAAATTTAACTGAGAAAGAATTGACCGAAGAAACCACAGATTTGAGTGTACCACATATTATGCTAGAGAACAGTTGTAAATTTTGTTTGGGGTTGTCATGTGTACTATAAGATTGGAAAAAATAAAAACATTATTGCAACTACACAACATGTATGTGTGCCTATATATGTTTGCACTTATGTAAAGTATAAAAGACACGAGTAATCCACGGAAACATTATATTAATGTATAAAAGTTAACGTAACCTGCCATTTATATTTATGTTTATTGAACCCTGTGTTGTAACAAATGGATGAATGCAAGCTGTATTTGCGTCTTTTAAGCTTTACACTAGAAAAAAGCATGTAGGTACACTTAAATATGTTGTGTTCACATAGTCGCAATGCATGTTTTTATTTTTTCCAATCTTGTAGGATATGTGACAACATCTAACAAAATCAATCTTAATAATCTATTTTTCAGTTCATTAGAAAAATTTCCTATAAGGCTCCGTGAATTCTGGTGATCTTAGCAAGAAACAACTACCCTCACTAGGCGGCGTCACCTGAGTTAGGCGCATAGCGAATAGTGTTGAAGAACACTCGATCCTCTCACTCTTTTCATCAAATTAAAAAAGACTGTGCACATTTGACAACCTTGACTTTTGGCTGCCTTGTGATTCTTTAATGACTCAAGCTTATGGCACTTTTGAACTTTCCACATTGCAAGGGGAACTCCCTTACAGTAAGTGCTCGTTTTTTCTTTCCCTGTGTTTGTGTGTTGACACTTAGCTGGAACTCTGGTAATGTGCCAGTTAACTGTAAGGACCCCACTACCTCCATTTTTTTCTCATCTCTCGGTGTGTTTAGTACCAACAGCATAAAATTGTCAACTGTTACCTTTAATAGACGATAAATCCATGTAGGGTAATCCACTTAAACTCTGATGGACAAAAAATAGTTTTGATCTAAACCAATAGAACAAAAAATTTTGTTTTATACAATTTAATACTCTAAAAATAGTACATTGACAGAAAATATGACTACTGCGATTGTTGCATGTTTGTGTTCAAGTAGCGAACAGTGCTTCTCGTACCTAGGGCACAAAGTGTGCCCACACACCTGGACTTTCTGCCCACTAGAAAGGCTCTGCCACACTTTTTATCCAAGGTACGAAAATTTCAGGTAATTTATAAATTTGTTAAAAGCACGAAAAAACATCAAACACAAAAAAAGTAAATTTTCATTTTTTTAAATAATTTACAAAGCATAGATTTACCTACTTAACGAATTTTTTTAAAGAAATAGTTTTTTTATTCGATGGACTCTTGAACAATAGAATTCAGGTAATAGTCTTTTCAGAATCGTTTTTCTACACTATTAGAGGGAATAGCAGTATGCGTAGCAGTGAGGCTATTGACAATGCTTAGCTATAGCTAAGAGCGACGCGGACGGATTCGCTGAGCACTGTTTGCAGCCATGCCTAGTAGAGCTGTCCCGACTAATTTTCACTTTAACACTGCTAGCTTTACTCGTACGTATGTTTCTAAGAAGTTAACTACGTCCCGAACTTTTTATGACCACGGTTAATTCTTTTCATGTACGTATACTCAGTGGAACTCTGTTCTGTCCCGGACCCCATTTCGGATCTATGGCGTGAAATACTGTTCAATAATAGGGTCCGGGACAGAACAAAGTTCCACTGACTGTACGTACAAACATCAGTACATACATTGATACATAGACTCATACATACTTACACACATACATACATGCGCACATACACTCATACTTCTAAGAGACATACATGTTACATACATATTTCATCACAAACAAACAAAGGCAAATATTATATAATAGTATCTATTGAAGTGAAACTTCTCAGGTTGGGCTGCGAACAGCCACGTTAGGGGAAAAGCGTTAAGAAAAAAACGTAGCTACCCACCCTGTGGCCCAAGCCCTTTCCTCAATCTTCTCTCTTAAATACTCCCTCCCGCTTCTATTCTCTCTCTCTCGAGTGTACGCCAGGCGCTCCCTTCCCCTTACGCTGCTACTGCACCTATATATACACATATATTATAGGTATGTGGTGTGTATATTTTTACGCTACGACTAAACCGATGCACTTGCTCAAGCTGAGGTACAGGTATGGAGAAAAGATGAAGTAAGAGAAAAACAGGTATACATACATATACTAAAGGCAAAGTATACGTATGTATATTGTATACATATATACGTATTGCATGCCAATCATTACATGCATGTATGTAAAAAAACGTGTATAAAGTATTAAGTATGTATAATACAATGAACTAAAATATCTTCAAACAAAATTCGCCAACCAATTTTAAAATTAGTTACATGGTCGTCCATTTTCATTTATAGAGGACGAAGAGATTAGAAACTGATACGACCAATGATTGATGCTCTCCAAAAAAATTAACGATTCAAAACGTCTAAAATTAGCATTCAGAATTGAATGATACTAGAAGCAAAAAGGGTCGAATTTAAACTAACGTTTTTTCTGCGATGCTCGTGTATAATAATAGTTATTGCGACACAGTAACCCATCAGAACAAGCCCTCGATATCTTGAGTGAATTTCTGAATAGAGCCACTGTGCCACCGCACAATGGGCAAAAACAAGTGAAAAAGCACGCAAAAAAAAAAAACTTTTTTCTTAATGTTGTAATGTTTATTATTTTTTCTAGATATGTTAAATAACAAGAAATAACAAAATATATTAGAAGAAAATGTATGTAAACTCAATAAATAACAAGAGCTTATAAGAAAATTAATATAAAAAAAGGTTGTTAAGTACAGCTTTTTAATACCACGTACGAACTTTCTTTTAATAGTCAATCCAATATTCGTGATTAAGACGAATAAATTTTTGTATTATTTTGTTGAAAAGTCTACTAGGTATTGTAAAAGTTTGAAAGTTTCATGTAACTAGATAAAAATCTAGTTCATTAAAAGTGCTTCTATCAGCTGCTTTTTTAAATGAATACGTTTAAACATGTTTGTACACGATAATTTAGTTATTGATTATGTGTAAAAATTACGAGCGTAACCGAGGCACTAGACTTATTACGGGTCCAAATTTTGGTCCTCATCCCAATAATCATTATTTTTTATTTTATTGAAATTCAAACAGTCATACCAAAACTTTCCTTTTTTTCAGGATTACGGCAACAGCTCTTACGCCTAGTCGCCGGGGCAACCCACTCACCACCTATGAGGCGTTTCATCTCAACTCACACACCCAGCCGCACAAGCTAAAAAATACCTACTTTTCAGTCATAGATTACAATCACGTAAAGTACTAAATAAAATTATTAAAAATACAGGATCAATGTAATTTTTCCTCAGCTTTCTTATGCAATTTTCGGAATCACAAAAAAAATAAAACATAACCTCGAAAAATGAAAAACAAAAAAAGAAAGCGTTATATCTCGAAAAGTCCATTTTTTTTCTTTTTTTTATGGCTCCAATCGATAGATCAGGTCTTTTTACGTCGGTATAGTAATTTTCAGGAAGGTGTAATTTTTTTTTTTTTTAAATATAAAACTTTGAAATTTATGTTGTATTGTATCAGCGGTATATGCAATGAGTTGGGTTCGGCTTTATGAAACTGCTATTTATTTATTCGTAAATGAAAAATTAACAACGCATTATAGCACACTACATATAAAATGTGTCTATTGTTTATTAATAAACCTTATCTTTACAATAAATATCATTAAAATATAATAAAAATGGTAATAGAACTGATGCCAAGTAAGGAACCCACGAATACTCTGTTCTTTTTGATTCTGGAAAGTTGTACAACTGAGAAACTTTTGTTGCGTGATTAGCTAACTTTAAAGGATTAATACATTTCGTTTTTAAAAATGATGAATTCATTTTAATCTCAAATAGCTCACGAATGTAAGTTAACCTATAATAAAAACAACAAACAATACTTATGAAAATAAAGCATTGTGATTCGAAATTTTGTAAGTAAAACGTTTCAGAACTTACACAAAAATACTTTATTTAAGCACGTCTTTGTTATTACACATTAATAATTATTAAAACTAAAAAGAAGTAGACAACAAGTAGCACATTAAATGTAAACAAACTCTGTCCGGTTGTAGTATACTGTATGAGTATATGAAGATGTAAGTAGCAGACGCCTGTAAGAGCGGCTGATTGAACCACTGCTACAATACAACATAAATTTCAAAGTTTTATATTTAAAAAAAAAAAAATAACACCTTCCTGAAAATTACTATACCGACGTAAAAAGACCTGATCTTTCGATTGGAGCCATTAAAAAAAAAAAAAAAATGGACTTTTCGAGATATAACGCTTTCTTTTTTTGTTTTTCATTTTTCGAGGTTATGTTTTATTTTTTTTGTGATTCCGAAAGTTGCATAAGAAAGCTGAGGAAAAAATACATTGATCCTGTATTTTTAATAATTTTATTTAGTACTTAACGTGATTGTAATCATTGACTGAAAAGTAAGTATTTTTTAGCTTGCGCGGCTGGGTGTGTGAGTTGAGATGAAACGCCTCCTATGTGTGGGGGTGTATTGGGGCACCCATTTCTAACCCTTTCACTAGTATCATACCTAATTTATGGGCACAGTGTGAGTATATCCTGTGAAATACCTTGCCAGTTGAGCTGACATTCTCTGCACCGATGGTGCATAGGATCCACTCACCACTGTGTTGTCTTTCCCGGAAAGGACTCCATATTTTAGGACATCCACTTCCCACCGGTTAAGCCAACGCTCTCTGCCAAAGCATCGGATCCAGACTAATTAGCATCTCCGAAAAACAGCTGGGGTTACATAGGAACTTTTCCCGATGAAAATTGTTTTGGAAAAAATCTGCATTAACCGAGAATCGAACCCACGACCCCTAGAACAGCGTTGTATCAGTTACAAGGACGCTTACCACTAAGCCAACGACGCTCCCACTAAAACTGTACTTATTATCTATAGATATAATCCATTTCGTTGTACTACATAAGTAACTAGTTGATAGTCATCAAAGTATTGTGAGTGGTCAACTGCTTAGATGTACTGTTTATAACGGGTAAGGCTAATGTTTCATTCCGTGTCTTAGCTAAAATTTTATCAAAAAATAACTTACCTTGTGTTCTTAATTACGGTTTTTGTTAAAAACTTACTTTTAGAGTGTAACAAATGATATTATTATGAAAAATTTTTAATATAAAAACTTGATGAAGAAGTTCCGACTAAAGTTAATAAAATAGAGCAACATGCACATCAAAATGGATTGGAAGAAAAACACGATGCAGCAAGACTTTTTATTAAAAACTTAAGAATGCGTTGGAGCAACTCAAGACGAATACGTGAATAGTTCGACAAAAACAATAACAACTGGTAAGATTCTCCATGGTATGTGTCGAAAAAGAGATAGTCCATCGAAGGAGGCCGCGTTAAAACTCCATTTACAGATTTGAGCAAGTCACAAAAACGAGGGCAAACTGCAGGTTAGTAAGATCAAAAGATTTCATCTATACGTACTTAAAACTCAATTTTAGCAAAATATAATTTATTATTAGCATGTAATTTAAAAATTTTTTATATATTGACGTTAAGATGAAAGTTATTTATTATCATTCGCTACTTCAAGTATCTTAAAAAAAGATGGAAAAATAAGAGTCGCTACATTACTAAACAAATCACTCAAATCTCCAGACAGAGCAACTAAAAATTTAAACTCGTATCAAAATACATCCAATAGTACAACAATTTCATTATGTGTAGGGCAAATGTCTGAAGAATCATTGTAACATTGCAACAAAAAATTGAAGGTCTACAAAAGTAGTTTCGCTAGACAAAGTTCCAGAAAACAGAATTTAGAAGATATTTTTTATCGATTTCTTTCAATATCTGATTTCTATATATGCCACTTAAGATCGCGCAATGGAAAAAAAAAAAAATCTATTGCCTTACCTGGAGAAGTGATAAACTAACTTAAGTGCTCATTAATAGAACAAGACTAATCGAGTACTATAATGTTAAAAATACGACTCATTAAATACAACTGTTGTTAGTAATGTTGTCTATATTGTACACAATATTCCTTATTTTTTTATCACTAAATTTATAGTGTTTTTTACTAGTTACTCAAAACTAAATTAAAGTACGAGTATGAAAAAAAAACCAGGTGAGGGTCTCGGGACCCCCGCCAGAAGTGAAACTTCTAACTTAATCATATTAAACTTGGTATAACAGAAACTAAGAAAATTAGATTACAGCTAATTTTAATAGGTCTTTAATCATCTGACAATTAAATAGTAAAAATTTTATTATTATTACGTATTCAAGTACGCACGTGCATAAAATACATATACTTATGTAACAAGTGATTCGAAAATTTTAAGCAAAACGATGTTTACTATGATATACGTATTAATACGTAATATATGTACGAAATTTTCACCACAGTGCCCCGAAAAAAGATACTTTTGTCCAGTTACGCCGGACAAAAATTTCTTTTATATAAAGTTACTATTTGTGCATTTGATATGTACAATCAATTCTTGTTAGAATCATTGCATCCGACAAATAAAAAAATTGAATTTTTGCTACTCTAAAAGTAAAAAAAATTCACTTTATATTATTGAAATTAAAGAAAACAAAAACCATATAGCTTTTTTTTATTGTAAAATTATAAATTCTTATTTAATTCATTTTCTATGACTTTTAACAATTTAATATTACAATTTACACGTTCTTGTAAGTAATTTCTACTAACCTCAAAATTAATAGCAAGAATATAGGTTTTGGTCACGTGACAACTATTCTTATAATGCATGATAAATAATAGAATATAGATTAATTTATAGCTATGATACGTACGATGTAGCTTTGCCTTTGAGATATGACTTGTTATTTTTAAAATTATTACAATTGTTTGTATGAATCCATGTAACATATTATATTCTTGCACTTCAACAATTATTTTCTATACGTAGAATTATTTTTGGCCTATCTGGCTTCCTTTCCAAAATGTGGCTATTTTCCGAATTTAAAGAGGTTACGTTGTGACAAAAATTATTCAAAGATTTTGTAAATTTCCATACTAATTTTTCAAATACGGCATACTTACAAAAGAAAATTTTTTTATCCGTTCTTTTCAAGATTCAGTCACAAAAAGATATAATTAAGGTTATGTTTGTGCATAGTCCAACCCCTCTATATTTTTGCAACTTAATCATATAGGTCTTCTTTGAAAAAAACCGTAAAAATTGTTATTTTTAGCCAATTTTTCTTCCTTTTCGAGATACAGCGTTTTTTCTTGTTTTCAGAAGTAAGGTTATATAATATATGTTTAATACTTTATGAGCGTTTTTTATATACATGTATACATATGAACATGTAAGTAATGACCAGGACGTGAAATTCATATAAATACATACGTATACTTTGCCTCTAGTATATATACAGCTGTTGTTTTTCTCTCCTATTCCCTTTTTCTCGATAGCTATACCTCAGTTTGAGCAAGCGCATCGATTTAGTGTATATTCGTAATACTCGTAATGTAGAAACATACATACTAAGATACCTATAATATATGTATACATATTTATTATAGGTATAGTAGCAGCGTGAGGGGAGGGAAGCAAGCGGCGTATATGCAAGAGAAAGAGAGACAGAGCAGTACACGTAGAGTGGCGCATGCTGCGTAAGAGAGAGACGGAGCGGGAGGAAGTGTATAAGAGAGGAAATTAAGGAGAGGGCTTGGGCCGCAGGGTGGATGGCTACGTTTTTTTGTAACGCATTTTCCCTTAAGCAGCTGTTCGCAGCTCAACATAAGAAGTTTCACTTCAACAATATTTTTAAACTTATACATTACAAAAATTAATCGGAAAATATGTGTGCGCGCTCTTTTCACTATTTTTGCCCATTGTGCGCCGTGTGCTTCTTATAAAAAGGGGTATCCCTTTCGCTTACACCTAAACTGGAGAGACTTTCCGGGCAAGCCAACGTATGTTTCCATCCTCACATTTTCTTACCAATTGACGGCTATGATTGCCTAAACCCTTTTTGCGGTTGTATTTTATTGTATTAATTTTTAATAAGCGGATAAACTGAAGGGGTATTCGATCTTTTTACTTCAATTCTATATTTTAATTTGCATTGTTATAAGTAAAAGGAGTTAGTTTACGGTTAAATAATAAAAAGATGGATATAGTTATTTTATTTATTTCTATGATTTGCTTAGATGTACTGTTTATAACGGGTAAGGCTAATGTTTCATTCCGTGTCTTAGCTAAAATTTTATCAAAAAATAACTTACCTTGTGTTCTTAATTACGGTTTTTGTTAAAAACTTACTTTTAGAGTGTAACAAATGATATTATTATGAAAAATTTTTANTTACTCATAGGTATAAAGTCATTCTACTTGCGTCTTGGTCAGTATAGAAAAATGTATGAAAGTATGTATATAAAAGTATGTACAAGGTCAGTGGAGGGCATTGGGGTGGACTATTAAAAAAAAGATACAAGTCAAAATAACGGAAAAGACGACCGCATGCATTTAAAATGTTACTTATGAATAAAAAGATGGATATAGTTATTTTATTTATTTCTATGATTAATAACATAAACAAGGGCCTTTGCCTTAAAAAATGCAATATTGTACACCATATCACACGTAAGATTTTTTCTCAAAGTCACCTGTTTTACAATATCATGTGCGACAATTTTTTCGTAAATACTTTGCGGACCGTTATCATTCAAATTACTCACTATATTTTTTACATCGTTTGGTGTATGGTAATCAATTTGCGCTTCATGCACACTACTACTCTGAAATAAAGTCTATAAATTCCTGCGCTACGAGAGGCATAGAATCTGATATTTCGCTAAACGAGTGTAAGTTACAATTAATGCAACGTACAATAAATTTGTGTAAATACTTAAACGTTACTTCTTTCCACACTAAACTTGAATGATACTTCTTTGCAGCTCTCTCGTCTTTACATTGTCGTCTTATATCTTTAATCTCTATGGCTTTTACCTTATAGCTCATCGTAAGCTTCGAGGACCAGTTGTATCCGTAAATCTTGATATCTTGCAAGTTACTGTCATCCATCATAAAGTATTTCTCAATGTCAGAAAAGGCTAATTTAAACTTGCTCCAACTAGAAACTGTAAAAGAAATTACTTCAAAATATATGCCCAAAAGACGAACGATAGGTTCCCAATCGTGGTCCAACAATTTTTTGTATTCAAGCCCAACAATCATTTTTTCATCAAATGATTTGTTCAAATCGTAAAGCTTGCAGATAATCTGAGGGAGTAATAATTGTTAATGCTGCCTTCAGGCTAACAGATACAAAGCTTCTCTCTTTCAGATTCTCTTTTTCACAAGATCCATATACTCCTCGTTACGATGTATTTACTGTCGGATGATTGACCAGAGACTGACAGCTGCTTTTTGTTGCAGCATAAATGTATGCTACTTATTACTTGAAAATGCTGGAGTAGTAAAAACGCTTGTAGTTGGTAAATCACGTTTCAGCTTTTCAAAACTACACCACCGAGCAGTTTAAATGGTATTACTTGAAAAATAAGTAGAAACGCCAAAGCACAAAATGCTGACTGTAATTTTTTTTTACAAAACATTCAGAGGTAGGCTTGAAAAATACTGACATTTTTATCACTTAAAATTTATAACAGTCCGTAGCTACATTTGTTGAAATGCACAGACTACGAATTATAAGCATAAAATCACAATGATACATAACAAAAGCCTAAATTTTATATCAACGACATTTTACTAAAACTAATTAATAATTATTTTATCGGACATCTACCGCTACCCGATACAACGTTTATATTTCTTTTGTTCTATCTCAACAAAATAAAAGATCTCGCAATTTCGTCATTTTTTTTTAAATCATCGGACAAATCGTCGAAAAATTTTCTGAAAACCAATCTATGACTGATGTAAAACAAAAACATTGAACAAATATTATACGGTATAAAAGGTTGTACACTACAGCTATCAAAATAAAAGCCATTACCTTGTTCATTAGCGTACATAATAACCCAATAAGTATCTGGCTTTGTATGATTGTCAGTTTTTATGACAAGCGTTGTCAATTTTGTCCACACCCATGGAATCTGAAATGCCGGAAATACACCCACAGTATGCAAAAGGATTTGCCAGAGAGGTAATGCAGTATCTGTAGACTGTCCATGGTTAATTTATGTTGTTTTTAATGATTTGTTGTTAAAATTGTGTTCACAGTAACGATAATTTAATTTGCAAACATTATTCAAAGCATATCGATATTTTCTATGATCTGGCTTCAATGCATGGTGTATGCAGTACTCCTCCGTTGATAAAGCTTTGAAAGGCAGACAATCAATCTCGTATTCCAAATCTATAAAGTAACAATTCGTAATTTTGTGCAAATCATACTACTTTTCATAATTTCTGACGTTAACTTTGCGTGTGTTTCTTCTAATATAATTTAGAGTTTTGAAAATCTCTTTTAAAGGTACTTTACCCTCGAAGAAATCAATTCCATGTATACGTCGGAACAACCAAATATTTCGTCGTTACGTCTCCTTACTCAATTTTTGCGATAAGAAGATATTACTACCTAATGTGCGGAAAAGTCATTGTTCAATGCAATGGCAGCAATTTCTTTTGGCATCATTACGTCTTTTTTCACCCTGAAATACTAAATGTCTACTACGAGGTCCATTGCGATTTATAAATAGTTGAGCGTAGAAACAGAAACTAAACCAAGAGACGATTGTCGCACCTAGCAGTAATTGTAAGTGTATGTAGTTAGTGGTGCCATCTAGCCACCTAAGTCAACCATGATTCGATGCGACGCATTAATTTCGAGAATATTCTCGTACTCGGCATACACTATACAGTTAACAGTCAAACTTGGAGCGTCGGAAAATCAGATGTCCAATTTAATACTACAGTGTTCAATCAGGTTCTAATAAGAACATTTCTTGGCCGATAAATTTAGTGTTAAACCCAAAGCAAAGAAATAGTAACCGTTGTGGTTATATAAATAAAATAATTAATTATTACTCATAGGTATAAAGTCATTCTACTTGCGTCTTGGTCAGTATAGAAAAATGTATGAAAGTATGTATATAAAAGTATGTACAAGGTCAGTGGAGGGCATTGGGGTGGACTATTAAAAAAAAGATACAAGTCAAAATAACGGAAAAGACGACCGNTTAATTAGGTGGTGATGCGTTCAAACGTATTTTTAGGCATCTTAACTGGTTAGACCATGTATACAGTCTTTTGGTTTAGAGTGCAATAAATAAGTATCTGCAAAAAATTATTTTTTTATACATAGGTATCGTATAGGTACATTCATTTAAGTTTTTTTTATACAACTAGCAACCACAAAGCCAGGATAAAAGGACTTAGCACTATATTAATCAGTGCCTTACCAAGAGTACTAACTTACGACTGGGGATAGTAATTAAGGTCTATAATCATCAGTAGAGTATTAGTTAGATTCTGCAAAAGTATAAACAATATTGGAACTTATTACCATAATTTGTTTTAAGATAAGGAATAAAACTTTTTTGACCTTATAGAATGAATAACTACAGAAACTTAAAAATAATATGAACATTACCATTACTATACAATTGTTACAGTTATCTCACCCATGTATATAAAGCAAAGTCGCTAAAACCGTTGTAATCGCGAACCACGGAAACTACTAAACCGATTTTGCTAAAATTTTGCATAACGATTCTTGACACTTTCTAGATGGTTTTATTATGGTTTTTATCTTGAAAAATTTAATGAAAATAGCAATAAATAAGCTCAAACTTTTGTAAAAATACGCCAGCTTTTCACTTAAGTTCAGTAGGATCCGCTAGGTGGCATCGACATAAAATCAAAGCTACCTGCAACAAAATTAAATAAGTGTGGTTATGATACGCTGAAGTGTCGCTACAATTTCTGCAATCGTCTTCTGGCAGTTCATTGAGCTGCATCTAGAATGTAGATAATAGTCTTGCAGCTGATTATCCCGGTTACCGATGACGCTCTTCTCCAATGGGATAGTGATCTAGGTCTACTTTCACCCTGAACCTCCAGGATTGACGAGTGCCACCAATAAAAAATGTATTCCAACCGATGATGTCTAGGGCGGAATACCAGGAGATTTGTCTAGCCAGAGCACATCCTTTTCCTGTTCCAACACTTCAGAGTTATGTGGCCGTACCACAATTTGGCCTGGTGCCATCAGATAATTTTTTTACTACAAATGTAAGCCAGGGAAGACAGCCCTGAAGAGTACGGGCAACCACAACTGACAACTTTTTAGTGGTCGTTCCAACGGCATACCTACAGAGACGGTATTTTCCAGGCCCACATTCCCGACTAACGATGTGCGGTTGGTTATCCAGGAAACGACCTGAAGACGAGATATATTTTGGTCAGCGGCTTATCTCCCTCATGTACAGTCTCCGAACACAGACTTCGAGGGTAAGAGTTAAGCTACCAATAGCTGGCTCTCCATCATCAAGAATAATAATAAAAAATAACTGGAAATTTCACCACTGGCCTTATTCGGGGTCTTTTTAAGTATTTACGTTCTCTACTTAACCATTAATCTCATCGGTTCTTTCAAGGACCACCTAAGTTTAAACTACTTTGCCAACAAATACACTTTTACTAAAATTTCCGAAAACATTATTCGTCGACAAAAAAACTACGTAAAGCAGGCCACTATTAAATCAAGTCAATTATTCACTGGCAGACGTCACGAGCAGAGTTGTTCGTCGCAAGGTTGGGAGCCCCGGTGACCGACGACCCTATATTAGCCTCACGACTCTAAGCATTCAACCAGGAATCACCAGTCGTCTCCAAGGTCTGCACTAGACGAACCTAACAGCTATGAAGGAAAAAAAAACTTGAGCCAACGGAAGTCTCTCATGGGCAAGCATCACGAACCAATATCTACTAATCTCTCCACCATGGATCATCAAAACAACTGAGTCTGCAAAAAAAAGTGCTTTAGACACCAACGTCTTCGACGCTATAACAGGAGACGTTGGAAAAGAGCACTACAACTAGCCTTAAAGCTTCGGACTTTGTAATTTTTCTCCCGATTAGTCTGGATCTTCAACAGCAGGCCAGAGAAGATCACTCTGAGGTATCCAGACAGTTACACTTGCTGTAAACTTTAGTCCAGAAAGAGTTTACTTAAGAAGCTTACGGGTCTTTTTTACGGCAATCGGACGTGGAAATACCTTGCCAACAAATATATTAGAACTTAACAAAGTTGACAGAAAATAGCCATTAAGGGTCACAAAAGTCGCAAGAGGATGAATTGGAAGGAAAACTTCAAATGTATCTAATGAATACAATTTCAGGCTTCAAGAAACTGACACAGAAAATTTATTGAGATTGGAACAGCAGCCTCAAAATCGACAAATTAAGAATCCTTTACTTGAGAGATCAGCTTTTCATTTTACCCTCACAGTAATCTCTTAAATCTTTACAGATCTAAATTCAGGTTTTTAAATAAGAAGAAAATATATTTGTATTTTTGTGGCAATAAAAAATGTAGAGATTAAGCTCCAGGACTTTGTTGCTCTGGTAATAAAGTTGTGAGATAAGAGAAAAAACAATTTTTTTTTATACGTTTTTGGGAGTTTAAAATCCTAACATCTTTAAAAAA
>NW_019379826.1:1240462-1253138 GCF_000648655.2 Copidosoma floridanum
TAATAATAATAATAATAATAGTAACAATAATAATAATAATAATAGTAACAATAATTATAATAAAAAGTGATGAGATAGAAGTAACTGGACACGTGGTAGTAATATACCTAAAATAAATGTGATGTAATTACGCATGCAACCAACACATCCATTATAGTATACTAAAGCAAGTCATATTAATATCTACGTTGCATATTATAAGAAAAGTAGAAAAAATGACCATAAAGATAGTATGTAGTATGTAAACCATAGTAGTTAATAACAAAATGCGTGAACTATTTTTTCTGTTTCCTTAACTATAGTCTTTCATAAAAAAGCCTTACCCAATAAGAGGTTCTGCATCAATTTGTTTGGGGCTATTTTGAGATTTCACGAAACAAAACTTAAGCCAGGACTCAGAACAAACCTCGTACTCAATCCAATAACTGTTCAAATTTAAAAATTTCTGATACTTAACTAGTACATGAGTGGCAATTTTCGTTGACGTACCGAAAAAAAATTTCATTAGCTATGACCTACATGTGTTACACCACAGGACTAGGAATTATTCAAGACTTAGGTAACAAGTTTTTTTGTTACAGAATTTATTGTTTAATTTTACGTATAATTTAAATCTTTTTCTTTACACAGCAGACGTAGGGCAAATAATCTATTGTGCAGATAATCTATCAGAAAAAACAGGGACTCAAAAAATACTAAAATCGTTTTGATTCATCGTATAAACAATATTACATAACACAAACATGTCACGCTAAAGCTCCTTTACCTGTAAAAACAAGAAAAAGAGGGGGGAGAGGTACCGAAGCCGAGGATACTCGCCTCGTACGTCTCCTCAGTCTTCCGTCCTCCGGATTTCCGTTCCTGAAATAAAAGAGGCGTTTGTGCATTTTCTCTCTCTCTTCCTGGGGAAAGAAATAAATAAGGAGAGGAAGCACAATTACTTTAAGGAATTTGTTTATTCACTTCTACCAATTTACATAAAGCTTTGATTGGACGGCACTTCAGCGGCTACGCCTCGCTGTACCAGCCACGAGCGCGCGTCTCGGGTCCTATGGCCAGGAAGGGCCTCCTCCCTATCACACCTGACTCTTGTCACTCGTACACCCACACACGCTTACTCTCACAAGCACGTCCCTCCCCTGACTCTACTATATTCTCTCTCTTTCTCCCCTTACGCTCTTTTCCTCATCCGTTTTGGTGGCCGCACACTAGGTCACGATACTCGAGCTTCTCTCCCTCTCTCTTTCTCTCTGTTCTTCACCGTTATCCCTTTTGTTTTATGTCTTGGGTTTCTCTCTCACTCTCTCTTTCTCCCTTCCTCTCGACTACACCCTTCCACCTTACACACCTTGGACGGAGACGCGCGAGCACTTTCAGCGGCACTCCCGAGCATGCACCTGCGATTTTCTCGTACCCTTGTACACTCTCTCTCTCGCTCCCTTACACACGTGTACACTCTCTCTCTCTCCCTCTCTCTCTCTCTATCTCCTTCTCTCTTGTTCTTTCTACCATATCATCTACTCCTGGACCGTGTCCGATGACCTACCGGCGCTCGCGAGCCCTAGCACGACCCACGAAAAAACAAAAAGAAGGGGAGGGGGGAGAAACACACTATTTCGCGCCTTCTTGCAACTCGTTCTCGTGTTATGTTGGCGTCCCGCTGGTGCTCGAGCTGCCTGGAGGTTCTTGGCTGATGGTTGTCGTCTCTCTTTCTCTCGTCCTGAACCTCTGCCTCTCTTTCTGGGTGGCCGCCGACCCTGAGCGCGGATACAGCAGCTAAGCCTCTTTTTCTCTTGCTCGTCCTGGCTTCTCTTTCTGTCTCTCTCTCTCTCTCTGCTCAAAAAAAAACTTTCGCTCGAACCTCTGCTCACGTTGGCTCTCGACTCGAGACTGGATCAGCTTGTCTCACCGCAACCGCAACGCCTACGTCTGCAGCCCATTTTTTTCTCTTTCTCTCTCATACCCGATAGCCGCCACTGCTGCCCGAACAGAGTTGCACGCGCGACTACTAGTGCTAACTCTTCGCTGTTGCTGCTGTGTCTGACGCCGCAACGTCCTCTTCTCTTTTTCCAGGGAGCCAAAACAGAAAAACAATTCCAGGAAGGTAAGCCTATGCCAGTGTGACGTCATACGCGTTGCGTCAGCGAGAGCAGTGCGAGCATGAAGGCTGGATTTGCCTCGTTACAAACAGTACCACAATAATTTTACTCTGCTATAAAAATTTGAGTTAAAAATAAAACCACCGTTATAGACGATGACACCGCGGCAACGAACGTGTTACATACGATGTACATGACGCATTAGACGTGGTCACCTCGTCACCGTAATAATCACGCAATAGAGGAGGGTTATTTTTTACTAGTTTTGTAATAATTAATTATCTCCTATTTTAAAGAAAAATCCTAATAGAACCCACAAGTTGCTGAGATTCAAGACCATTGCCTGAACAGCTTGTTCCATAAGCCGTATATATACACTTCTCTTCTACATCGTTTGAATAATAAATGTTATAATATTTTTGAATATGAATTTTTAATTTTTTTTTATATTTGTATTATTGAAGAAAAATTTAGGCCATCCGTGTTGCAAAGTTTAGATAAACATTAGTTAAATTTGAGTTAATTATTTCAGCAAAAACCCAAGTTGGGGATTTTCTCACTGACCATGCCGCGCTTACGTTTAGACTAACATAAACTTTCGCAAAAATTTAGAAAAACTTAAAAATTTTTTGCGGGCTAGCATCATGTTGTGCCATTGCTTAACATGAAACTTTTCATATTGAGATTGAACTGTACTCTTATTTTTGGTACATCTATTTGTAAAATACATTTTAGACAACTTTAAATACATCTTTAACTGCGATACTTATTTTTTTGCGAGTCATATTTATTTTTAAAGCTCAAAGCTTTTGTACCACGGGCTAACAAGTTTGAGTTTTAATCTCAACTCTTTTCAAGCGTAATTCTCTGGAAAACCGATGACTTACATTTGTATTTCAACCATGATTCAACACTTTGGAAACAATACAAAATATTAGATATTCTTTTTGATATTAGTAATAAATTTACGATGAATCTGCAACAAATTTTCACTATGCCAATATTAAAAGTACGTACATGCATAGTAAGACAACAATAGAGGACCTCCAAAGACAGTATTAAAATGGCTAAAATAAAAAAAAAAACATTTTAAACGTACTTCCATTAGAGATGGCGAAAAAAACTTATTAATACAAGAAGTCTATAACACTCTTATTACTTTATGCTGATGGTAATGAAAGCAGATTTTTAAGTTTTTTTTTTTTTACATTTTTTTAAATTGTTTTGTAAGGTTCTTCTTCAAGTTTATGAACGACTTCACACAAATGATTCTTTCATTATATTCTGCTGTATTATACGTTCAATAATTATCTCAAATATAAAATCACATCTTTTTACGTTAAACAATCACTAATCAACAAAAAAATTAAAATAGTAAGTATTAAAAAGAAAAATCAATTTTGTGATGCTATAAAGTAATAAAATTATTTGTAACTGAGTACTATTGAGATGGAAAAAAGAGAAAAAATGCTTCAAGCAATAAAGTAATGTGTGGGTGCGCTCAGGTTAAGCTCGTTCGGTTCAGTCTAGCAGGGTAAAAGAGCAGGGACACGATGTGGTGAAAAAAAAGAACACAAGCCCTTGAAGCCATACGATTAAATTTATTACTTTAAACTCATCTAGTCTAGTTTTTTAATATTACACTTTTTTACACGCTACGGCTCGTTAAATTCGTAAAAGCTTGCAAGCTCGTAAATACATCAGCACCGTTCGACTTCCAGACGAAGGGAAGTAAAGGTACGGTGCAGCTCTTATTATTATTGTCGTTGCGATGAAAAGCCGCGCAGCAGTTATCTATTAATTTTAGATCTGCTGCGCACCGAGGACAGGTGCAAAGCTCGTAACTTAGAAAACCCAAGAGCCAATTTAGGAGCGATCTTAATAGTAACTTTTTGATATATTATTTTAGATATTCGTAATTTTTGTCAAAATTTCTGAGTTATCTCACAACTGATAAGAATTTAACTGCATTATCATTTTTTCAAAATTCATTGTTATTAAGATTTTTTTTTTTTTAGTTAAGTATTTTTCTTAACAAGCTTTAATTATATTTAAATTATGGAAATGATAAGCTTTATCCTTTTTTGCGACCATAATTCATTATTCTCTGTATTTTCTTGATATTTGGGACTCATAATTTAAAGATGTTTTGTTTCGCGTAAGATGCTTTTTAAACAAGAATACCCTACTTAATAAGGTTTATTAAATCATGGAGTAAGACGATTTAAATGCATGTCAACTAACTTTAAATACGTAGTATAGTTACGAAAGACAGGTCAGTTTTCTTTTTGTGACACACACACGCGCGCTCACGCGCTCACACGTATTTATATATCTAGAATATACGCAGCAAACAATTGACTTAACTATAAGCCCAAAATGAACATTAGTCTAAAAATTCATCCATTGCCAAAACTACACGCAATATAGTATAAATACTAAAATTCGATGTCAACAGTGGCGACATCGGAAATTATAAAGTATAATCGTACAGTCCATACATTGATAGTCTTGATGTAGCATCACTGTTTATAATTCTAGCTGTAAGAAAAATTTACATCTAAATCTCGAAATAAATATTTTAGGTATGTACTGCTCATTTTCACAGTTAACAATACGGGTAAGCGTACCAGGTTAGTATAAGTCACGGCATAATCGAACAGCGCATATCCAACATATTTATTTCGAGATTTGGGATGTAAATTTTTGTTACATCTAAAATTAATAAGTTTAGTGGTGCTACATTAGGACTATTGATGTATGCAGTGTCTACTTCAAGATGCTTGATATCACCAATATTTACATCAGATTTCAGTGTGTGTACTATCTGGCGTATAGATATAAGATAATTACTAAGACAAAAGTATTGAGTTCTAAAAGAATCATTTGAGCCGTGTGACACTAAAACGTATATATCTACAAGACGACTGGTTAAATATTACTGGCTCTACAAAATCCTGTTAATTTTAAATAATCTTAATAACAGATCGCAATAATTTGATTTCAGTATGTAACTAAAACTCAAAGAAGTTTTACAACTAACGTATTTGCTAAAAATATATATTTTAATAAATTTTATTTAGATAAATCAGTAACTTACCTACGAAGACATCAATCTCTTTAATGCATGTATTTAATTTATCCAGCGAGTGAAGTATAACTTGCAACCATTTTTGATTATCTTCTTCGTCTGCATTTAAGCTAAGGAAGTCTAAATAATAATGCCATGCTTCATTCAGACAAATTTCCGCCCATACGAAGCAATCCTACAAAATAATCTTTTTTAAAACGAAAATAAATATATTATTGTGCATCTTAGTTTACTGGGAACTTTTGAACATGAAAACCAATAAACGTCTCAAAGAAAGACATTTATTATCCAATAATGAGTATAATTATTCTATGTATTACTAATGTTTTTGCGTACTTAGGTAATTGTAAGCCAATAATTCAACAGAAGAATATTTAATGTCATAATTATTGTTAGTGTAGCTAATATTATGAATTCAGATGATAAGTTGTGTTGATCTGATCATTTATAAATTAATTAAAAGCATACTAAGAAATACAAAAACGTTAAAAGGTAATGCTAGTGTGTTAGGTAGACATGTAAAATCTACTAAGGCAAATCTAAAAAACCATGTAATATCAAATTTTTTATAAAGAATTTCATCGAAATAATTACGATCAATAAGTACATGTAGCGTTTCTCAAAATAGTCTTTTTGACCTTATTATTCTCAACGTCCAGAATTTTTATGTCAATGAAATTAAAAAGTTGTACCATAGTTTTTATGTCAAACTCATTCCAACTTAATGTTTGAGTATGTACAATTGCTTTTGTGATTGTTTGTTCTTTTCTTAAGATTCCTAAAAGACTGCTGGATGCAACGCGCTTTATTACTGCTAAAATTTAGTCAATGAGCTATACTATTAATATTATTAATATCCTTTAGAAAAAAGAAAATTTACTTACGTAATAAAATATTCTTCCGAAAGGTATTAGTGATTTTTTGTGATAGTATTTTTATGGTTTAAAGTTATTTTAACTACCGATTTCCTTGTTTTTCATGATCTTTTTCAAATACTAACTGTTTATTAATAAAGGGGATAGTTATTAGCCATTAGGGATGACTTCAAAGTATCAACGTTTCTTTGGTTGAATTCCAGTCCGATAATTTGATACTATAGTCAACTAACATTTACACTATTACTTTTTTTGAAGCAAAAGACAATAAAAGTAAAAAGTTAAGCAATGGCCCAAATAGGCTGATTTTCAGTACCATTCATTAATTATTGAGTTATTTTAAATAACCAGCTTACAAACAAGGCTATAAACTTGATCCTTTTCTTCGACCTCTACTGTTAATTGTAAGTTATTATTTGATTTGTTACAAACAAATTAGATATTGTTCAAAAAGTGTATTTGAACGCAAGTTCAGATACCAAAAACATAACAATAGTGAGAACATACTTAACGATAAAAATTTTCAAAAAGTTTTTTTCAGACGTCTCATCCCCAAGTTCAGGAAGAAAGAACTGGCAGGTCTGTTTGCAACTGATGATCCAAGGGTTAAGTTCTGATATTTTTAATTAAATCAAAAGGATGTTTTGTTCAACACTAGTAAGACTTCTTTACTAAATTATGCAAAAAAAATCATTTATTTCACCATGATAATGTTTTCAATAGGCGATAAACGCCTTTATGATAATGTTTTTAAAACTATTAGAGAAGAAGCAAACAACATCTTAGCTTATTCAATTGTCCATAGATCTTGTAAACGTATCTTACTAGTTTTAAACACAACATTCTTTCAATTTCATAATTATATTTATAATCAATCTTTTGGATTAACTATGGGCGTTCATTATGCTAATGATACCTTTAATTGCGTTCCGTAATAATTAAATAACTGTACATTAAACATTTTTAATGAATTGGACAATGACTTACAATATATAACATGAGTTGCAAGAATAATCAATTTATAGTTCTTGATTGGAAGTTAATGATCCAAAACAACAACTCAATAGCTACTAAATGGTAATAAAAACCAATTGTTGTTTGAATTTTCATACTAACCATCTTTTGCTTTAGAAATTTTAAGATTTTACACGTTAGTCAAGTACATTAATTAATTAATTTGTAAGATTTATGTAATTATTAACAACATAAACGTTGCAAGACTAAGTTTTAGAGTGTATACATGTACAGATTTAGACAAATCGAAAAATAGGTTCAACTGTGTTCTCCTTTTGAAGTGTGGTGAGCTTATATGATTAAACTGTGTATAAAAGTAGTCACAATAAGTCAGATCACACAGAAAAAATGTTGACAAGTAATGTAAAAATTAAGAATCAGGGATCTAGCCATAGTAAAGCGAAAAATGACGCAAGATATTATTTAACCAAGAGTACACAGCAAAGTCAAGAAAAAAGAGGAAACCAGTAGACAGTGGATGCTTGGGAACCCAAGCAAGAAGTAATCCGTTTATAAAATTATATGGCAAATAATACAATTACCAATATATATATATACGTCGTATGAAACGATTTTACGTACAAAGGTAGTGCAATTATCGTTGGAATAAGAATATCTACGTTAGTTGGGTGTGGTTTAAATAAACACTTTAATATTCAATAACATAACAATTATAATCAATATTTCATGGCACAGTACATTATGAAAAATATGGCGGCTGGCTAGTACGAGACTGTGATCTTTCTTCGAATCTTCCGATGGTTTCAAAAAAACTTCGTAAGAAAATAAGAAATACCCTTATTAAATAGCAGAGAGTTCAACTGTGCCCTCTTTTATACGTATAATTTTAAAAATTGACAGTTTGAAATGTAACCTTATAAAAAATCACTTAAAATTGCATTTATAAGGTCTGTATAAACCCTCCTCCTTTTTTTTATGAAAGATCACTTTTAGATAAAGCTGTTTCATTTTCAAATAGATCTATAATTTTTTATTTTTTTTTTTAATAACACAAAAAAGAAGGGGTTAAGTATGCGTAAAAGCGTGTATGTAAGTTTATCCTTATAAGAAAAATAATTTTCAGAGTTGCAGGATATATTTGCGGTCCTCCTACCTCTATAAATTTTGGGAAAAATTGTGAATGAAGAAAACGCTATAAGAATCAATTACTGTATTTATACAGTACGAAAACGTTTTTTTTTTCATTTACGTTAATTCTGAAACAATATGAAAAATTGTATAAACAATAATTTATTTGCTTTAAAAGTAACAAATTAATGATAAATAAATAAATGTTCCAAATTTTTTGAAAAAAACATGTACCAAAAAAATTTATTTTATTTAATAACTTATTTATTTACTGTTAAATGAAACTAAATGAATGAGCCCACAATAAATGAAAATTTCCATTGAAAATAAATTACGAACTGTAAAATAAAATGAAGTTATCAATTTTCCATTGTCAGGCCCGCTCATAGCAGAGTGGGTAAGGGGCTCGCACAGTGTTTAATAGGACGGGGGTTCAAATCTCTTTGTAAACTGTTCAACTTTCGTTACACTTTTTCTCAAGGTCACCAATCTGAAATCTTCGATTTACTCCGTAGAGCAGAACGCACCTACAGAAGTATAACTTCAAAAATAAGGCCATTTCAACGCATTTCATGCTAGATTGTTAGTGGGAATCATCAACGCAGCTGCGCCAACGACCTTAGCCACAGACGTCAGTGTCGCAAAATGACATTTCTGCACATAATATGCATTCACATACCGTTACCATATGCAAGATGAAGCAGAAGGGTCAGGTCAAATAGTTCAGGATCTTGTGCATCGTTTCTGTTTTTCATAAATACTTATTAAAGAAATACATTATAGAAAATGTTAAATAATATTGTATATTTATTATTTTCTACCGAATCTTGAACTAGACCACTGATTCTCAATTTCTAAATTATTGAAAATAAAACTTGTTTTCAGTTCAAAAAAATTTTCATACTTTTAGTTTAAGACAAGATACAAATTAACGATGAATAAAAATGTTGCTTAACATAGTGTTCGTCCTAGCCCATCAGTTTTATCCTGCATTCACCAATGATAAATAACTAAATACTATACACAAAAATTGGATTCTGCTGCACCGTCATCTGTGGCTAAAATCGTTGTCATACCCATAATGATGAGATTTACTAACGGTCTGTGACACAACTTACTATATAGCTGTAATGACAAAAGTAAGTCTCAACTTCACCCCTATTGCTCCTCAACTTCTACAAAATTAACACAGTAACTTACTTATTTTGACCCAATTGTATTTTGCAATTTCAATTAGCAATTTTATTTTTAACTAACATTACGTCAGTGTACTTAGCACAATACTACACTTTTATAGCCAGTTGAAGAACTGTTTTTTTAAACACAAACATTAATGAACGTGTTTATAAACATTCATAACTTCTATTCCCTTACATTTCTACTACTAAACTCTCGCTCTTTCCATTAATTCATACTTATTTAGATTATTTTCGAAGTTTTCACTTCTGCCGGTAGGTCACATGTGATGCACCCCGTTTTTTTTTAATCAAGCTTTTCTGTCATAATGGCATGTTTCAAAAAATTTAATGTTATTTTGTTTTTATTTGGTTTTAGTGCATGGTAATAAAAAGGACGATAGACTAATAAGCAGTGCACTAGATTAAAAGCAACAAACATACACGTGTCGTTATTAGGCTACTTTTATTATTTTATGATCTTTTTATCAAAACTTTTTTGAATGACATCAAAGATATTTTTACATTAAAACACTAAGTTTTATTTAAATTTCTAACTTAAATAGTAGCTACTGATTTTACTTCTTTGCGGTGCAAGGATTTAGTGATAATATATAACAAAGAAAGTTAATTATCATCAATTACTTATAATCAAATTAGTTAAGACATCACGCGAAAATTTTTCTTTTTTAAAAAGTATTTGACCTAATTACGCTGTACATACAATATCCATGATGACAATAATCTCAAATTTGCATAAGTTTTACTTTTATTGTAAAAAAGTTTTTTATGTATGTACATTACAATAAAATATATATTTTTGATCACCGATTTCTCTACTATTTCTCTAATGTGAATTATAAATGCTCTTTTTCCATTTCACTAAATATGTTCCGATTGTTGAGCAATTTGTTGTAGTCAAGAAATAAAATGAAAATGATTGTTGCTGTAAAGGTAAAATTACATTACCATCTTTGGCTTAATAATAACACGCATGTAGCAGCCACTAAATAAGTGCTTGTACCTCCTCCGTTTCATTTGCCCGAATTTCGGATTCTTGCCAATCAATAATCAAATAACCCTTCCTATCCCCTCCATAACACTATCCAACTTTCCTCTCCACTACCTCCTGAATTACTGATTTATGTACATGATGGCAGTGGTGGAGACAGAAAAATAAGTTGATAATGTAGAGATAAATGTGTATATACATAAACACACACATATATAAATATATATACATACACATACATATAGGGAACTATGTGTAGACATGAGACCCTATGTTGGCCGAAATGTGTTAAGGTTTTGTAAGTTGTTTAAGATCGCAAAAGTTAACTTGAAACATCTAGTTTTTTATGCCGAGTGGAAGAATGTGATTATCTAATATAGCGTGGCCAATATGGGGGTTGAAAGTGGTAAACACAACTCAAAAACAGCACTTTTAATTAATTTACATGTTTTTAAGGTATTAAAAAAATGTTTTAAAAGGCCAATGCAACTAACTTCTTATTTCCGGATACAAAGATAATCTTTTTTGTTGCTTAACGTACAACAATTGGTCCCTAACCTAAAAATATTCTTTGAAATGTCGTTTTTCCATTGTTTATAAATACAAATCCCCTATTATAAGTACAAACTAGTAATAGTGACAAACTTATTTTACAACCTTACTAAAAATATATTAAATATTGACTATATTATATGCCAAAAAGAAAAATTTCAATGTAGTAAGAAACAACCGAATCATTATCATCACTCACTGTGGCATACTAGTAGTAGATTGAGGACTACCGCACAAAGATTAATAAAGTAATTTTCATTATTGTTTTTTTATCCCTTTTTAAGTTACCTAGGTATCGTTATCGCTTATTGTATTCTACTCTTCATACTTTTTAATTTAATACCTATATCAAGGAGGTTGTAAGAGAAAAGATAATCCTCAATTCCGTGTCAGTCCCAGCGAAATGCAGGGAATGTGCCTTGCCAGAGCATAATCTGCTCTAGCAGCTGGGGGTTTGATGGCCATTTTTCTAACCATCCTGGAGCTACCAGAGCAGACTTTTTTACAACAGCTAGCACGGAAAAACAACCCTGAGGAGTTTAGGCAGCCACAACGGCCTCCTACTCAGTGGTCATCCTAACAGCATACCCACAGAGAAGAAATTCTCCAAATCCACTTTCATGACTAACAATGAGCGGTTAGTTATCCGAGGAACAAACCGAACACGAGATATTTTCTAGCCAGTGGCGTACCTCCCTACAGCACAGTCTCCATACGCAGGGACTCCGAGGGTAAAAATCAAGCTACCCGCAGCTAGCTCTCCATCATCAAGAATAGTAATAATAAATGGCTGGAGGTATCACCACTGGTCCTTAAGGGCAATTAAAAGTATTTACGTTCCCTTCTAAGCCATCAATCTTTTCGGTTCTTGAACGGGCCACCTAAGGTTAAACTACCTCGCCAACATACATTTTTACTACCATTTCTGGCAACGATTCGTAGGCTTAAAGACCACATGAAGCATGCCACTATTGAACCAAGTCTGTCATTCACTGGCAGACGTCACGAGCAGAGTTGTTTGTCACAAGGCTGGAGACCCCAGTGACCGACGACCGTATATTACCCTCTCAAAGCATTCAACCAGGAATCACGGATCCTCTCCGAGATCTGCGCTGGGCGAACCTAACAGCTATGAAGAAAGAATAAACTTTAGCAAACGGGACAGTCTCTAACGGGCCAGCATCATGAACCAATCTCCCATCCTTAGATCACCAAAATAACTGAGTCTGCAAAAGAAAAGAGCTTTAGACACCAACGTCTTCGGCGTAATAGCAGGAGAGGTTGGTAAGGAGCTCTAAAACTAGCTCCAAGGCCTTAGACATTGTAGTTTTTTTCTTAATCAGTCTGATGCTACAATGACAGGCTAGAACAAATACTTTTAACTAATGCGTATTAAACTATTTTAGTTGTGTTGAGTATCAATACTCTTTTTTTTTACCATTTATGAATGCTCTTATTAATCAACAGTTTGTTATAATTAAAAAAAAAGTTTTAAATAATTGTTGTTGTGGCAGTGAAATAATGTTACTACATCTAGGTTAATACAAAAAACGAATTTAGCAGCTACTATTTAATGATAAAAAACTTTGACAGTTTATTGAGATTTATTAAAAATTTTTTGATTTTGCAGCATTTAATCCGAAGCGATTGCAAAAAAAACCAAACTGTAATTTAAACTAACAAAGCAAAAATCGTCACAATTATTCTTTTACTTAAACAAAGTCAGTTTCATATTTATAACAATTATACAGTTAAAAAATAATATTAAC
>NW_019379826.1:1253885-1283190 GCF_000648655.2 Copidosoma floridanum
TCGAAAATTAATTTTTGTTTATTTTCAAGGTGCACAGCAAGATTTACAACCTTGTGACCATAAATTGGATATTCTTGTAATCTTTGTGCTACTTCTGTAGGACTAAAATATCCGCTATCAACATAGTTTTTTATTTTATTTAGAATTTGACCTAATCTTCTCATTTTACTTAATCTTAAATTGAATTAAAGAATTCCTTTATTAATGTAGTTGTATATCTGTTTAATGATTTGGATAGATGCACAATAATCAACGTTTATATGGCATCTATATTTCATTAACAAAATTTTATTACACGGTACTACCATTGTCAACTGTTATTTAATGTTTATTTTATTTATTCATTTTTAGACCTTTGTCCAACTTCCTTGGACTGTAAGTCGGGTTTGGCGTATACATCTTTTTGTTCTTTCCTACTAAAATCATGTACTAGTAAATTTCAATTACAAAAAAACATTAATCTTCTTCAACTTTACGAAAAAAAAATTATAAAAACAGAGAGAAACTATTTTATCTTTAAAAAAAAATGCGATTAAAAAGATTATAAAAAAAAAACGAAAAAAAAATCGCAGTACAAAAAACGACTACAACTTTACTTTTATTTTACTTATTTCATTATCATTATTTCCGTTAGTGTCCTCTATAAAGTCTTTATAATCACTAGAATTACTTATTAATTTGACTTATTACTTAATACCCTTTTCACAACCCTTGAACCATGTGATTCTTGCTTCATTATTTAACACAATTTCACACAAGGGCCCTTAGCACACACCTACCTTGATTTTGTCACTTTACTTTATGCTTTGATACTCTTGCATCTGCCACGGTCACCCATTTTTAATTTCTTGCTGTTAAGACAAAGGCACTAGAACTTTTCACTTTCACTATTTCTCTTCTCTACAGCTTATCTTTTCCTGGTGAGTTCGCCCCTCCTCTATTCCTCCGTAACTGTCGACTGGAAGGAGCTCTTCTCGTACGTCTCTCTCATTTTAAACTTAATATCTTTTATTCCTCTCTCGAACTCTTCTACCTTATTCTTCACCTCCATCTACTCTTCCTCGTTTTTTTTCCATCGTTGTTTTTCTGCACCAGGTCTTTATTTTATTCAACGTTTCTCTCAGCTCTGCCCTCTCTTCATCTTTTATTCTTTTTCTTACCTTCATTTCTTCTAGGCTTTTCTAAACTTCTGCCATTTTCTTTTCCATTTCTACACACCTGACTGAAACTGTACCCAGCGCGCCCTTTATGTAGAAAATTTCCTACTGGTTACTCGGCATCTTCTCCCAGACTTCTTTCAGCCACCTGTCGTTTAACCTTTTGCTTTCTATTTCTCACTATCTTTTTTTTTCTGCTCCGTATTTACACTTTTTTACTTCCTTTGTGTTTGTATGTTTTCTAGCTTTTCACACCTGCACGTATCTCCCTTTTCTGTTCGTTAGGTCTCCCGCGCAGCTGTTCTGACCTCCCACTACTATCCTTCATCCTTTTAATACCACTGCTCGATATCCATACTGCTATCACTAACTTGTTCGACCCTCGAGTTACTTTCGACTATTTTGCCCAGTCCGGGCTCACATGTCTACTTTAGTTATGCTCTGTGCGCCTTCTATGCTTACCGCTCACTTGCCTTCCTTTGTGTCTTAAACACTTTCCGCGTTTTTCTGGAAGCATATTACTAACTCAGCTGCTCTTGTTCTTTTCGTTTTCTTTTTATGATTATAAGGTTTACTCTTTTGCATTTCTCATCTAGCTCGTCCGGTATCTGGCAGCTTTTCCGTGTGTATATACAATCTATTAGTACATATTGCAGTGTTTCTTGTTTAGCATAACACAGGCTAGTATACTCTGTCCTCTTCCTCCTTCGCGTAACCTTTACTTCTCGTCATATTTCCGTATCTAAACCTTGCTAGCGTTGATCTCTCTGCTTCTAATGTCATGTTCTCAAGATAACTAAGTTCTTTCTCTTTCCATATTTCTTTGTACATCAGGTTATGTCTGGATTCTACTATCTTGTCCTTTCTTTCCTCAGCCTCTTTTATGTATTTTCTTTCCAGCATTTTCGTTAACATATATTTGAGACTCCTTTGATCCACAATCAGATCCTTATCTTCTTAAGCACCGATTGCCTCATTTATGTTGACCTTCTAACACTCCTCTTGTTTTACCTCTAAAGCTTTGTTTCTTTCTTCCAAGCATTCTTGTACCAGTACCTTTTCAGACGCCACTGCCTTGCAGTCATAGTTTACAGCTCATTCTAAGGCTTTCCTTGATATGTCTACTATCTTTGTCTTTTCCAGTAGTGTGTAGTTTGACGTATTTTTGTCTAATTTCAGAATCCACTTAACATACCTTCTTCTAGTGCTGTTCATGCCATCTTCTAATTTCCATCCCTATACTTTAGCTCCATATAGTGCAGTACTCTCCACCAGTGATCCAAGCATAAGCTTACTTCTTCTGTAGTTAGTCTTAAATAGTCTTTCTCCTATGCGCCAAGTGCTCTTCATTGCAATTACTGCCTTTCTTTTTCTCTCTTTTAAATGTGTTTCTGCTCTACCATTTTTCTGCAGGGTGTACCCTAAGTAATTAATTTCCTTAACTTCCTCAATTTCCTTGCCCTCTCAGTACCATTTCCTTCTGTTTACTTCTTTCCTGCTTCTTTCGAAGACTATAATCTTTGTCTTCTCTACACTCAGTTTCATTTTCTTCTTCTCTAGAATTTTTCTTTAATCTTTTGAGCATCTCTTTCAGGTCCTCCTCGTGTTCCGCAATTAAAATTATGTCAGCCGCATACATTTTCGACCATATCTTGCTCTTTCCCACTTTTGCCCCTCCGGTTACGTTTTTCCTTAAGTGTTCTTCTAAGCCTCTTACCTATACGTTGAATAGCGTGGGGCTGAGTGGGCATCCTTGTCTCAGACCTTTGGACGTCCATAATGACTGTGACCTCTCTTCTCCTAGCTGAACCTTGCTTCATGTCTCATTATATTCTTAATTTTCTTCTTTGAAAATTAATTTTTGTTTATTCTAAAGGTGCACAGCAAGATTTACAACCTTGTGACCATAAATTGGATATTCTTGTAATCTTTGTGCTACTTCTGTAGGACTAAAATATCCGCTATCAACATAGTTTTTTATTTTATTTAGAATTTGACCTAATCTTCTCATTTTACTTAATCTTAAATTGAATTAAAGAATTCCTTTATTAATGTAGTTGTATATCTGTTTAATGATTTGGATAGATGCACAATAATCAACGTTTATATGGCATCTATATTTCATTAACAAAATTTTATTACACGGTACTACCATTGTCAACTGTTATTTAATGTTTATTTTATTTATTCATTTTTAGACCTTTGTCCAACTTCCTTGGACTGTAAGTCGGGTTTGGCGTATACATCTTTTTGTTCTTTCCTACTAAAATCATGTACTAGTAAATTTCAATTACAAAAAAACATTAATCTTCTTCAACTTTACGAAAAAAAAATTATAAAAACAGAGAGAAACTATTTTATCTTTAAAAAAAAATGCGATTAAAAAGATTATAAAAAAAAAACGAAAAAAAAATCGCAGTACAAAAAACGACTACAACTTTACTTTTATTTTACTTATTTCATTATCATTATTTCCGTTAGTGTCCTCTATAAAGTCTTTATAATCACTAGAATTACTTATTAATTTGACTTATTACTTAATACCCTTTTCACAACCCTTGAACCATGTGATTCTTGCTTCATTATTTAACACAATTTCACACAAGGGCCCTTAGCACACACCTACCTTGATTTTGTCACTTTACTTTATGCTTTGATACTCTTGCATCTGCCACGGTCACCCATTTTTAATTTCTTGCTGTTAAGACAAAGGCACTAGAACTTTTCACTTTCACTATTTCTCTTCTCTACAGCTTATCTTTTCCTGGTGAGTTCGCCCCTCCTCTATTCCTCCGTAACTGTCGACTGGAAGGAGCTCTTCTCGTACGTCTCTCTCATTTTAAACTTAATATCTTTTATTCCTCTCTCGAACTCTTCTACCTTATTCTTCACCTCCATCTACTCTTCCTCGTTTTTTTTCCATCGTTGTTTTTCTGCACCAGGTCTTTATTTTATTCAACGTTTCTCTCAGCTCTGCCCTCTCTTCATCTTTTATTCTTTTTCTTACCTTCATTTCTTCTAGGCTTTTCTAAACTTCTGCCATTTTCTTTTCCATTTCTACACACCTGACTGAAACTGTACCCAGCGCGCCCTTTATGTAGAAAATTTCCTACTGGTTACTCGGCATCTTCTCCCAGACTTCTTTCAGCCACCTGTCGTTTAACCTTTTGCTTTCTATTTCTCACTATCTTTTTTTTTCTGCTCCGTATTTACACTTTTTTACTTCCTTTGTGTTTGTATGTTTTCTAGCTTTTCACACCTGCACGTATCTCCCTTTTCTGTTCGTTAGGTCTCCCGCGCAGCTGTTCTGACCTCCCACTACTATCCTTCATCCTTTTAATACCACTGCTCGATATCCATACTGCTATCACTAACTTGTTCGACCCTCGAGTTACTTTCGACTATTTTGCCCAGTCCGGGCTCACATGTCTACTTTAGTTATGCTCTGTGCGCCTTCTATGCTTACCGCTCACTTGCCTTCCTTTGTGTCTTAAACACTTTCCGCGTTTTTCTGGAAGCATATTACTAACTCAGCTGCTCTTGTTCTTTTCGTTTTCTTTTTATGATTATAAGGTTTACTCTTTTGCATTTCTCATCTAGCTCGTCCGGTATCTGGCAGCTTTTCCGTGTGTATATACAATCTATTAGTACATATTGCAGTGTTTCTTGTTTAGCATAACACAGGCTAGTATACTCTGTCCTCTTCCTCCTTCGCGTAACCTTTACTTCTCGTCATATTTCCGTATCTAAACCTTGCTAGCGTTGATCTCTCTGCTTCTAATGTCATGTTCTCAAGATAACTAAGTTCTTTCTCTTTCCATATTTCTTTGTACATCAGGTTATGTCTGGATTCTACTATCTTGTCCTTTCTTTCCTCAGCCTCTTTTATGTATTTTCTTTCCAGCATTTTCGTTAACATATATTTGAGACTCCTTTGATCCACAATCAGATCCTTATCTTCTTAAGCACCGATTGCCTCATTTATGTTGACCTTCTAACACTCCTCTTGTTTTACCTCTAAAGCTTTGTTTCTTTCTTCCAAGCATTCTTGTACCAGTACCTTTTCAGACGCCACTGCCTTGCAGTCATAGTTTACAGCTCATTCTAAGGCTTTCCTTGATATGTCTACTATCTTTGTCTTTTCCAGTAGTGTGTAGTTTGACGTATTTTTGTCTAATTTCAGAATCCACTTAACATACCTTCTTCTAGTGCTGTTCATGCCATCTTCTAATTTCCATCCCTATACTTTAGCTCCATATAGTGCAGTACTCTCCACCAGTGATCCAAGCATAAGCTTACTTCTTCTGTAGTTAGTCTTAAATAGTCTTTCTCCTATGCGCCAAGTGCTCTTCATTGCAATTACTGCCTTTCTTTTTCTCTCTTTTAAATGTGTTTCTGCTCTACCATTTTTCTGCAGGGTGTACCCTAAGTAATTAATTTCCTTAACTTCCTCAATTTCCTTGCCCTCTCAGTACCATTTCCTTCTGTTTACTTCTTTCCTGCTTCTTTCGAAGACTATAATCTTTGTCTTCTCTACACTCAGTTTCATTTTCTTCTTCTCTAGAATTTTTCTTTAATCTTTTGAGCATCTCTTTCAGGTCCTCCTCGTGTTCCGCAATTAAAATTATGTCAGCCGCATACATTTTCGACCATATCTTGCTCTTTCCCACTTTTGCCCCTCCGGTTACGTTTTTCCTTAAGTGTTCTTCTAAGCCTCTTACCTATACGTTGAATAGCGTGGGGCTGAGTGGGCATCCTTGTCTCAGACCTTTGGACGTCCATAATGACTGTGACCTCTCTTCTCCTAGCTGAACCTTGCTTCATGTCTCAGTGTGCATTTCCGAAATTCTTGCTCTGAGATTCACACTCACTTCGGCTCTTTCTAGCTCCTTACTTAGTTCTTCTCTATCCACCCTATTAAAGGCCTCCTACAAATCTGCGAAGCAGCAGAACAGCTTACCTCCTTTTTTTCTATTTTTCTATCCACTATGTGTTTCAACACAAAGACTGCGAACCCAATAACCCCCTTCTCACTACGGAACCCAAACTGATTCTAGCCCAGTTCATTTTCCACTTCCTTGATCAGTCTTTTGTTTAGTGTGCTTGCATATATTTTATATTCTGTGTCCATTAACGTCACACCTCTGTAATTCTGTACTTCTTCTTTCGCCCTTTTTTTATATTGGTATAATAACCCCTTCCCTCCATTAATTCGGGATACCTTAACCTTTCCATATTCACTTATACAGTTCCCACAGGGCTAATCCTACCTCGATTGGCATTTACTTCCATACTTCGTTTTCAATTCCGTCTTCTCCTAGTGCTTTTCTTAGCTTTAAGTTTACGATCTATTTAATTGATTCCTGTTTAGATGTCTCGTCCCTCTCTTTTAATGGGTGCTCTTTCTGGATGTGGAAGTGTATCTCACTCTTTTTATAGGTCACTTCCAGTTTTTCCATGAAGTGCTTTTCCTAGCTCTGCATACTGATATTTTTATTTACTTGTTCTTTTTTCTTTCTGAGTTTATTTATATGCTCCCAAGCATCTTTTGTTCTCATTTCTTATTTTAACATACACTCGTCTTGAAATCTTCTTGAAATTCTAGCTTCTAATCCTTCTTTTAGCTTCTTTTTTCCAAGATTCCTATACTCGATCCTTCCATGGCCTTTCCCCCAAACCCTATTTTTTGATATTATTTCTTTTTGGTACTGCCCTTTCCACTTTGCTTCTTATAGCGATCCATCTTTCCTCGTTCGACACCGCCTCTGGTAACCAACCTTTACATTCTGTTATAAGCTTCTCCTTTAGCTCTTCTGTCTATATCCTCTTCTCTATCCACTATTGCACTTTATTTTCCGTATGATTATCTTTTTCTTGTTTTTTTTTTATTGCTTCCTTTCGCTCCAGCTCTAGCGGCATGTGGTCTGAATCTATATTCTCACCTATTCCCATATTCTTATTGTCATCTACGGCCTCTTGATTCTCTATAATATAGTCAATGACTGACTCTCCTTTTGCGTCCACGTGTGTGAAACTCCCTCTCTCACCTTTACTGCCATTGACTATAAACCGTCTCCTCTTTTCTAATCAATTTATTAGTATCCTTCTATTTGTGTTTATTGTTTTATCATCTGATTTTCTCAAGCCGTAGATTTTCTCTTTTATTATATCGTTGTACTCCTTCTCTCGTTCCCAGATGCAGCCTTCCTCCACCGTCCTCGCGTTTCAATCTTCCCTGATTAGCTGGTAACCTTTTTCCTCTAGGTCTAATTTATCTTTAATTATCCAAAGCGTTTCTTCCGTGTTCTGGTTATAGACTCTCACGAATCTCCAGTTCACTTTCTCTATTCTTATTTTCTCGTAAACTAAACTTTTCCCCCACTCCTTCTGCACTACTTCTCTCTGTTCCTATTCCCTTTCGTTTTCTCTTTCTAGCTATTCCGTTTGTTTCTACGTTCCTCTTCACCGAACTCACCTTTTCGTTCGTCCCAGTGGTGCCATTTGTTGTCCACTAGCACTATTCACTATCCAACTCTCGTCACCTTTTCCCTCTTTCTCCACTCTCTGGCCCATTGTTTGACTTTCATCTGGATTATCCTTTCTTTTGAGTAAGGTCGTCTTTTAAGTACACCTTACATACTAGATTTTTCTTCTTCTGCATCACTTGCCTTTTAGTTTCCCAATCAGGTAGCTTAACCAGGATTATTTTCTTTTTTGTTTCTATCTCCTTTAATTGTAGCCTTTAGGTCCTGCATTCACATTTCTAGCTAATCGTTTAACTGCTTTTTAACCTCCTTCAATGTCTTTTCTTCCCTAATTTTCAGTCCTTTTATGACTATATTTAGTTTTCTGCTTTCTCTATCTTTCCTCTTCTGCTCTTCTTCTAGTCTTTGCAGTCTCTCATATATTTGTTCCTTGTCCATTAGCCACTTCTCCCTGTCCTCCTCTCATTGCTTTTCTATCTTCTCCAGTCTTCCTTTGTATTCGTTTCTCAGCTCCTTGATGTCATCCTTCGTTTCTTGTGTATCCTCTTTCACGCTTCTTACCACCTTGTAAACATTTCCTAGCTTCTCCTTTATTTCTAACAAGGTCTTAGTTAGTTTATCTTTCACCGCTTTATCCATTTCTTCAACCTTTTTTGCATCGCTAACCTTGAGCTTGAAATTATTGGGTTCAAATAGCTTTAAATGCTCGGTGGTTTTTTGGGATTTTACGCTCAGTCTTGTCGTTCTCTCACTTTCTTTTTTCTTCCTCAGCTAATTTAGCATATCCTAGCTGCCTCTCTTTTTCTTGATACTTCCGTTTGAGGTTGTGGTTACCAACTCTTCCCCTGCTTGTCCACTTTTCACTTTCTTTTGCTTACCACCTGAGATTTCTCTTTTTTCTTGTGCTTCTGTGTCTTCACGGTCTTTTTTTGCCTCATTCTTTCTTTATTTCTCCCTTCTTATTTAAGTACTGCCCTATCTTTGTGAGCCCCGATGTGCTCTCTACCACGGTTCGCGCTAAACTCTAATTTTCTGTTTATTTTTAGTCTTATATACTCGATTACTCAAAATATTATTTTTCTTGATACGTTTGGGATAACGATTTTTTTAACGATGTTACGTTAGCAAATGGTTTAGGAAAATTTTTGATACATCTGTTATTAGATGTATTCGAACATAAGCTTTTTTATTGTTTGGACCGTAAAGAATGTGTTTAATAACCAATTTAGCCAGTTTCTTATAATTTAAAGGTATTTTAGCTGTGTAATTTTATTAATATGTTCAGGTAAAATTTTTTTATTGTTAGGTTGTAGAGTTGTAAAAAAATGATCATATGGTGAACTACGTTTTTTAAATTTTACAGTACAATCACAGTTTATTACTTTTCCGAACAGAATAATTATTTCAAATCCCAAATAATTGTTCTTATAGAAAAGTAAATACATTCAGGTCTTAACATTTGCGTATCGCTCTGAAATCTTAGTGAATAAAAGGTGAGCTCATCAAATACAATATTTTTGAACTTAACCATGATATGGTAATGGAGAGTCAGCGGACGAAAGGCACAGGAGGGTGAAAAAAGTACAGTTGTATGATTTTAAATCTTCTAAGCTCACCTTAAGTCAGTTTTTCTTCTTTTACCAGTTTATTTAACCAAATTTAAATAGGTTGATTAACCTTTAATTAAATAAGTGGCAACACAAGCACCTTTAACTAAGCTACTCACTGCTGATACTATATTATTACTCTGTTAATGGGAGGTTGGCACGCGGTGCACGCAACGAGTAAAGCCTTACTAACACACACACACACACACACATACACACACACACACACACACACACACACATGTTTGCCCTTCTCCACGATTCGTGCATCTACCCCCAATACTCTATTTTAAAATAAGTGTTGTGTGATTTCGTAAAACAACTTTATTTTTAGTCTTAAATTGTGAGTCACGTGATTTCATACTTGAGAAAGTAACGTATAGTGCATATAAGTATTTCGTCCTACAATATACTATATAGAGCATTATTTTAATAGCAAATGATAAGATAATATTGCTTTAATATCGACAATTTGTATACTTAATGTATCTCAGATCTAATACGCTAAGCATGAATCATGAATAGATCCTATACTAATGATACTTTTTACTCAGGATAGTATAATAAAGAAATGCAGATGCTTTACTTAAAGATTAAATCAAACGATACTAGTTCAGTATACATTGAACAAAATAAAGAAATACAGTCAAAACTTTTAATGCACAGTAATCAGGTCTCAGGTCTTTACCGTAATTAACTAACACAACGAGTTTCAGCTCTTTGGCAATCCAAGAAACTTCTCTTACACCTAATAAACTTATCGTTAATAATGAAAAGTACTTATAATGATTATTTGAGGCTTTTATCTTATTTATACATAATGACACATCCAGAAGATGGCACAATCTCGCCAAGATACTTTCGAATGTCTTGCACCGAAGAAACTTTTACCGGTTAACAAAAAAATGAACGAATCTTATTTTTCGTAATCTAAGGGGATTTCTATGCGATTGTACTAGTTTTTTGCTACACCAATCAATAGATTTCAAACAAAATCTCATCGTTTTCTTAATATTACATTATAAAAAAATTTTTAACTTTTGGTACCTAATTTCAGCGTTGATTCAGCACTGATGTTTTTAATGGAGGTTACCACATCATATAGTTACTTAATATACTATATACCAATTCTCCTAATACTACATTTGAACTCCATAGCCATTAGCATGTTATAGGTATCGTCAACAAATAAAGATAGACTGCTCATTCCAACCATACGATTTGTAAGTATACAAACGATGTTATTTGTAAAAGTTGACCGTAACATAGGTTTTGTTCCTTATGTTACCCTGAATAGAAGGATCATCACTTTCGAATCCATACCTAGATGGATTAAGTCGACTACTTACTATGAACGAATCTCGTTGTGGTGGCACCATTAATACCGTAAGAGTACAAGACCTGATCCCGAATAAAAATTGAAAGAAGGCTAAAATTGGGGCCAAGCTTGGCTGCCACGCTACCTACATTGGACACAACTTAAGCCCGTGAGAGTAAGAGAGGTCTCTTCAGTGCTACTTCTGTATGTCTCTCTTTCACTCTCATGGGCTTCAGTCGTTCTATATTGCTTATTACATGATACATGTGATCACAACCTAATGCTTACAAATACTATGGATCCGGAATGGATTATAATCATATAAAACGACTGAGGCTAATTTCCATTTAGGTAATTGCATATGATAACGGTTGAAATTGCACAGATGACAATATAGATTTAAATGTTCCAATTAAAACTTTTAATAATATTCATAAAGGCTTACCACCACATGTTTTGAATTGAAAAGTGGGTGCAGTTGTCATGTTAATAAAAAATTAAGTTTATTTAATAAATTGTGCTATGGAACTAGCAATCGCATAGCTTAATTATTTAAATATAATATTAAAGCGAGAGAGCAGTCGTAGATTAGTTAGCTACTCAAATCCTAGGCCATGCAAAAAGGTGCCACGGGGGTCACACCTCACGGACGCCCTTGATAGGGGCGGGACCAGTTGGAAAGTGAAGGGTCATAAGGGTGTTAAGAGGAATGGATACTACAGCAAGGCGACTTGAATGAGTGCGGACCTTGAATAAGTGGGAAAGAATTGCGGAGACGAGGAGCGGAGAAGAGGGATATTAAAAGGGGTTAAATAAAAAAAAGGGGAGTAAAGGTTACGGCATAATTGGGTACTGGGGACTGGGGACTTAGGATCAACACCTTCTACACAACGGTGGTAGAGGTTGCCCGTGAAAATCAACTTGAGTGGTGTACGGGTGAAAAAAAAATATAACTCTTAAACAAGAATAATAACTAGCGATAAATCGGGCAATAAAGTTTCTATACGAAGAACCACATTGAATTTGGTAAATAATTCATCTTAACCGTTCATATAGTACAGAAAACAATTTCCTTCAATTCTAGCTTTTTCTATGACAATTAATAAATCACAGGGCCAAAGTTTTAAATAATTAGGTTTAGTAAGGTGTATACAGAGTTTCTGAATAGAACAGATGAAACAATAAATATATCGATCCCAGTAGTAGACTTAATGGAGTGCGAGATTATTAGAACAGCTGAAATAGCTGACACCGATGGGGACGACGAAAAAGCATCAGGTAAAGTTTTTATATGAATATTCAGAAAAAATGAGGGATTTGAGAAAGGGACAAAGTAACTTAGACAGTGTAAGAATAAGATAAATCATATAAACAAAAATGAAAAAAAAGTAAGATATAAGGGTAAAAGTAAGCATGGCAGTGACGTCGATAATAACCACGAAAACGTTCGAGGGATCACAATCGAGAGATATTTATTGGCAGAAAAGTAAGAGTAGACGAGATAGTTAAAACAGTTAATTTGTAGAGTTGTAACGAAGAAAATAAGAAACTCGTGTAAAAACTTATAGAATTCAATCCATACGTATTGGAATTTAAGACAGAGCCTCTAAAAGCATCGTTAATGTAAAAATCCAAAACAGCGAGAAGATACAGGTATCATCCAGCCATAAAGAAGCAGATAAGAATATAGATAGACAAGCAGCTCGAACAAGGCATAACAGAGCCATCTAAATCACTGTATAGTTCGAACATATAGATCATGCCAAAACACGCTGGAACAAACAGTAAGAAACGCTGGCACATAGTAGCAGACTTTAGGTAGTTAAATAAGATAACAATAAGCAGCTGCCATCCACTTCCATTTTAGAGCAATATACTCAAACATTAGGCATCAGCACGCCACATAACAGTTGTTGACTTAAAACGAAGGCTTTTCCAAATCAAGATACATAAAAACGACCCCCATTTCTGAACTACATGGGCGTTATCAGAATAAAATAATTCATATGGGTTGTACTTACTTGATAAATACCTTCGTAAATGCCATGACTTGGGCACTAGCAGATTTGCAGGGACACGAGATAAGAGGTTTATCTTACCGATATAATAGCGTTTGCTTCTAACCTTAAAGAACACTGAAAATGATTTATTAAGCTCTTACAACGGTAGTCTAAAGTAAACCTAACAATTGAGTCAAAGAAATACCAATTTTCAAAAAGTAAAGATAAAGTTTTAGGGCATATCGTGAGAAATCGCCAAATCAAAACCGACCTTAAAAAGATGAAAGCTGCAAAAAAATATCCAAAGCCTACAAATGCAAAAAAAATGAAACAATTTCTTGGAATCATTGGATATTATAGAAGATTTATTGAAAATTATGCAAAAATTGATCAACCACTCTCCAAACTCTTAAAAAAAAAAACAGAGTTCAAATACAAAGCGTAGCAGGAGTTCCTTTATAATAAACTCATTGATGCATTACATGAAAAACTGTTACTAGCAGCACCAGATTAAAAAAATCTATTTATAGCAACAACAGGTGCCTGTGATTACGCAATAGGGATAATTCTGAGCCAAGGAGAAATTAGAAAGAACGGACCATGCGAGTACGCCATATGTTGCCTTCGTGAGAGCAAACTGCGCTATTCTACTTATGATTAAGAGTTGTTAGCCATAGTATTTGCAAAAGAGTAGCTTAGACTATATTTATTTGGACCAAAATTTTCAGCCATTACTGACCATAAGCCGTTCAAACACCATCATACTTCAAAAAAATCAGATATAAGATTTGATAGATTAAAGGCAAAGATGAGCGGCTAAGAGTTTGACGTAATGTATCACCCAGCTAATTCAAACAGTGCACAGGATGTGCTCTTTCAAAATACAGTAATAGAGAAAGGACGGAAGAATCCGGAACTTTTGCACCGAATATTGTATGAACAGCAAAAAAGCAAGTAATAAAGGGATGTTGCGACGTGACTGTACCATTGGCACAAATATTTAAAGGACGGACAAGAAGTGAGAAAAATATAAATAGAAAAGATACGAAATGGCAGATATAAATATTCGATTTAGACGATTCAAATAATAAGGTTAAAGAAAGAAGCCTCACATATTTCCCTGGGTGTGGTTAGTAATTCAGATAAGTCAACAATCAGTCGATGCAGACTTAAAATCAGAGTGGCCGGTGTTTTGTACAAAAGTAGTGTAGATCCCAGTAGTGTAGATCCCAGGAGAGAATCAAAGGAAAAATATTCCAATAGAACCTTCAAGAAATGATAAAAAACAAATTTTATCACAGGGCCCAACTTGTGTGAATATTTAGAGGCATATGTTGATTAAAACGGTAAACGGGACGAGTTCATGCCTTAATAAATGTTTGCATATAATAGATCCGAGCATGAGAGCACAGCAAATACGTTGTACGAGTTACTCTTTGGGTAGAGAGCTCATATTCCTTTGAGCTTTAGACATTTAGAAACATATCAAACGAACGGCAAATGTTTTAAACAGATTACGGATACTCTTACACTAATGCAAACAAAAGCAGTGTTGAAACAAATGCAAATCAAGTGTAGATCAAAATATTATTATGATCAAAATAATATTATATTTGTTGTATCTTCTGATGATAGGAAGCTGAAAACAAAATTTTTTATGGAGGGAGGAATAGTGTGTGTCTTAAAAGAGCTTCAAAAGGAAAATATGATAATAAATATCAAGGCACATACGAAATAAAAGAGTTACATTGCAAAAGTCTTGATGTCAAGTAACAGAGAAACGACAAACTGAGAGTAGTGCTAGTAGACAAAATTAAAAAAGCATGTGTCTTAAAGGTGCAAAATGAAGATAGTGAGAGAGATCTAAATTAAAGCATAGAGTGCAACAAGGGAAGAGAGAGGAACAAAGAAAAAAAAGAAATACGTAGCTAGCACGGGAATAAGCGTGACTAACGCAGTTGCCGAAGTCCAAGCACATGTTCAATACGAGAATGTACGTAAAGCATGAGGGACAGAATTTATAGAATGCATACTTACGCAGACAAACATTAAATTTTGGATTGGCCTATTTCTTTGAATACAATAGTAGTCAGAAACACGAGACAAATTGTTAGTATAAATATGACAAACGGACAAGGATTATAAGGTTTCTATCTAATTTTCGCGGCCCCAGACGGGCCACAAAATTTTTTTCACGGTACGCAGTAAAACAAAAGAAGGATTTTTCTTTACTTAGTTATTAACTACCAAAAAGGAAATACATAAATGTAAAGGATTAGAACAAGAAAAGGCAACGATAACAAGCAGTCCATATAACAATAGGTGATTAAAAGAACAAAAAAAATATTTTCGTTGAATGAAAGAATTACGCGTGTAATTATCTCTCGATAATATATACATGTAAATACATATGTATGGGTTTTACATATTTTTTTCATATTTGTTGTATTCTCTGTTAATTGAATTGAATGTTAGGCAATTATATGCATGCCAAAAGGTTCCCACTGCAGGACGTCCCCCAGGCTTAAGTATTGTAGTGCTTAACGGGTCGACAGCACTTGCTCCTATCTCCTGTGTACACCAAGGTTTGGTAAGTTTTCTGTTTGTTTTTACTACGCGTTTGTTCTTTTCTCTTCTTTATTCTTTTTTACATCTTTTTTTTTCCATATGTATTTTTTAGGGTTTCGATTTCTCTCTTTTTACCCGAATGTCCCTCCGACGCATTGGCACTGCCACCGATGCGCTACCTCTATTGTAGCGGGGATTGGCTCTTGCGAGATGCACTGCCATGCGGGGTTGCCGTACCTTGGCGACGTACAAGAGAAGAACAGATTTTTTCTCCTACCTCACATTGGGAAAGTATAGTGGCTGAACTACCACAATGGAAGAGAGGTCCTAATACTCGTTTGCCGTCGGCTGTAGCTGCTATACCACCACTCTGGTAAAAATTTCTGGTTTGTTAGAGATTTGCAACTTTGCATCATTATCTTGATTAAAGGTTGTGATAGTACCTAATTAAACTTGTCACCCCTAAAGCTATACATAGATGTTTCTCTTGGTACAATTATAGTCTTTGATATTCTGATGAAAAAAACTGATCAAATAAATTTTTATTATAATCTTAAATATATCCTGCTTTGTATACGGTATCAGTTGTCATGACAGATTTCAATTTGCCTATAATGTGTTATTTTAAGAATAGAATGAACAGTAAACTAATAAAAAAGTTTTAAAAACTCATAGTTTGTCCATGATTTTCAATTCAAAAGTTTATTCAAGTACTGTTAGTGGATAGACTCATTAAGCCTCCCTGCTTCAGTAAACATCCACTTGAATCACACACCTGGCGAAGTATTACTGGCTTTTTTTGTTAATTGTGCTCCTACATGATACTTTATCTTCTATACATTTAATCTTCAGAAAACTTAAAAAAGTATGTTTGACCGATGTCAATGGTGAGACTCGTCAACCCTACCTGATTCGACAATCATTGACTAAATATACACATCTAGCTAAGTTTCACAAATAAAATTTTATGATTGTGCTCATATATTTAGTTTTTGAACAAAATGAATAACTCAAACACAAAGAATTATGAATAAGCACAATCATAAAAAAATCTTAGTGCTATGGACCGGCTTAGAGTAAATGTTTGTCGAAGCAGGTAGGATAGACGAGTCTTACCACTGATAATAGTCAGACAAACTTGGCCCAATTTTCTGAAAATATTAAATGACTCGAAATTAAACTACCAGCAAGAGCTCAGTTACCAAAAATAGCCAGTAGTACTCAGCCAGTTGTGTCATTTCAGTGGATATTTATCAAAGCAAGTAAGCTTGACGATCCTCCCCACTGACAGTACTCTAACTTAATAAAATTTTCTAAAAACTTTAGATAACTCAAAGGTAGAAAATTATGCAGGAGCGCAGATAGCAAAAATCTAATAAGCCAATAATAATTCATCAGGTGTGTACTTTTAGTACATGTCTGTCGCACACTAATTCACACAAAACATGTAAGATGTAAGTATTGATTTGTATAAGAACAGATAGATAAGTGTACGTGTATGTGGGACTGAGTGCACCATTACTTACTGAACGTAGGGTATATAAGTATTTCAATGAAACACAGGACAAACATGAAAGAGGCAAACAGTACTGTTGTTGACCCCTGATAGTGATTGACAGCAACTTTTATTTTTAAATGGGGCCTGTATATATGTACAAATTACACGGAGGGTCTATCACTCTAAGGGTGTCAAAAACTGTATCGTTTACTCGATAGACCTCACAGCTTTTGATATTATCTCTGTTCTTCCTGTCACTAAAATGATTTTTTGGCAGTATAAGCTAGGAGTAAAGTTTACTTTTTATGAATGTTAAACTTAGTCACATTCTTTCTTATCTACGTAAATGCCTATACCTTTAGAGATGTGTGCCAAGAGATATTGTATTATATCTATATTATTAAATAGCAAAAATATAGATTACCTATTACTTCTGTATAAACATTGGCAGATATACGCAAATGCAGCAACTGTAATGATTTTAAAACTTGAAAAAATGTTAAGCGTGAATCGAGAATGTCAAAGATCATAACTGCGGCGCTGTCCGGTGCCCAACTGATGACTACTTTCCGCTCCCCGACCCTCACTCCTATTTTGATAAATCTCAGAGGCAGTAGTCAAAAAGCCAAGGCCGTTTTGCGTTTATTCCAAAAATACGAGTTATGCATTTATACTACCTACAGCCTTACACTTATTGCACCAGCGTTGTACGTCAGCTTCATAGCATGCTGTACAGTGGGTGGAAAATGAAAAAAAGGGTCAAAATTGAAGATTCACGTGAGTTTGACAAAAACGAAATTTGTAAATTGGTATGGATTCTTTAAATTATAGTGGATAATTTCAGCTACCGCTTGTTCGGTTAAGTACCTCATGGTATTGTCAGTAGTTAATACCATACCAATAACCCAATAAGCTCCAAATTTTTGTTAAAATTCGCCTAAAATGCACAAAAATTATATTTTACGAATATTTTTCATTATAAACGTATGGAAATCAGTATTCAGTATTGAAAAAAGCAGTAGCTATAATTATCCGATATCATTTCAGGAATCCACATCAATTTACAGATTCCATTTTTGTCAAAAACTTACGTTAAACTTTAATTTTGACCACTTTTTTTTATTTTCTGTCAACTGTGAGACGGACTGTAGAAGCACAGAAAAATTGAAAAATCCGTTCATCAATAAGTGAGCCGATAAAAAAAATAGTAAAAAATTAATAAGACACAAAACAAAAAAATTTTTATAGTTTTTTAAAATATAAGGACCTATACGGTAACAGGGCTTGGAATATCAACTCAAAATCATAGGTACTATTTGCACAGATTTTTCTTGTCAGCCCATCACCTTGTCTTTCACTCCATCTATCGTGCAAGCTAGTAACATGTACTACACTGCACACTCCTTTGTTGTTAACAAATTTTTCCGCTTGCCTCAATAACGATACAACTTCACTTAAATATATATATAACGCGCCATACGATATTCATAAATTGTAATGTAAAAGTACTCGATAGAAATAAGTGTGTTAGTTCGATGCCGAAAAAGTTTTAGGTATCACGGATAAGCCACGTAATGACTACTATTTGGTTGTGAGACTACTGTGCTGTGTAATGACAGATTATTCACAGATAAAGGGGTGCAGGTGTAATTTCTTTTTAACACTATTAATAGTTTTAAAAAATAGTTAAGATTAGATCGGAAATAATCTTCTTCTGTATGGTATGGATTTAAGTAGAGCTCGGAATAAACTCCATCATCGTGGCCCCACATCCAAGTAATATTTTTTCCCTGATCTCCACACCTATAAGGACTGATGATTCAGATTGCTCTATCCTCATCCTTACCAGAGAATAAGACCAGAGTATCGGAAGAATCAGCAATGGACGCTCCGGAGAGACACCGACAATAAAGGTCACTCGCACAAGCCGCTAATTATGGTAGAAAATCGTGGTCAAGCTTGATTATGGAGGGGTACCTACGCTTCTCAACCATGCATCAACGGAAATTTTTATACATTCCTCACTTCTGCTTGCACCGAGAAAAGATCACAGCATACCACAGAAGTGTGACTTGGTGTGTGATGACAACATTACAAACCATCGTAACGTCCACTCCATCTTGCAGAACTAGGGAAAACAGTTCCAATTCAGCTTCTTCATGGAACGAAACTTAAGAAATCAAAAAGTATGGGACCTAACGACACTGTACTTTAAAAATCTATCGTTCAAACCCTTTAAAGCTTCTGCAGGAGAACGTCAAGAAAACTGGAAAACAACGTCAGACACCATACAGCATGAGATTTGAGTCAAGCCACACAAATCTTTTTGCCTCACACTGTATCCTTGTTCAGAGACATGCAAGATGTTTATCAAGGAACGGGTCAAAGAGATGCTGGCAAGAGCCATCATTGAGCATCATTTTAACCTTACAGTTTAACAGCTCCCAATCATTACTGCCCAAGAAAAACAGCACATTTTGTTTTGCATGGATTGTGGGCGACTAAATTTCATCACCGAAGATACATCACAGTATGTAACCCACATACATCATGTGATAGAAGATATTGGCGCTGCAGTCTGTTTTTTTAAGCTCGGCTTCAAAATCGATTATTGGCAAATCACTATGGCACCAAACTTAATACAGTACACTGCCTCAACTACCCACTCTAGCATCTATTACCAATTTCAGGACATGCCATTTGATCTAAAGAGGGACTTAGGCACTTTCTATCTGCTAATGATTCAGAAGATTTTCACTTAGTCTCTTTCAGACTTCTGTCTCATTTATCTAGATGACATCATCTTATACTTTGACACATTGAAGGCACCTCTGTGACATGTAACGCTAGTTTCGAAAAGGCTACGTATCCATGGACTGACAGTAGCTAATCATGAATGTAATTTTTGGGTGTCGCAATTAACTACCTCAAGCACTAGATTATTCGCAAGCAACTAAAATCCTCCCTTAATACGAGCAGCTGGCTTTAAACGTACGTATTTGGCTATTCTGACATGACCGCACCCTTAACAGACAATGCTAAGCTTAATCACAGCAACGAACAAGAATGCTTCGTCTGTAACATTAAAAAATATCGACATTTCCTAGAGGATCGACCATTTATTCTAAGCATCAACAACGAAGAGCTCACCTGGCTGCAAACTGAGAATCCAGAAGAAACATCTGACAACCTGGACCATACGAAGGATACTTCCACCAATAAACCTTCAAGCAACACCATCCGCTCTTATATGATGCAGAACCAATATACCTTCTTTGCTAAATAAGATCTACCCACAAGGGCCTTCACTCTATTTACAAATCCAACCAATCTCGAAGGCTGTAGAATAGTTATGTACCAGCTTCTCATAGAAACGAGACAGTCCCTATCCTGTGGCAGCCCACGTATCCAGAGACGTTTACTAAACTACGCGTTTCTTAACTAAGACTCGCCCGTATAGAGGAGACTAATCGCCACCCATGCTTGGACGCCTGCTTTGGCACAACAGCATCAGCAGCATGACCTCTTATAAATACTTGTCTTTAAGACCCACGCACCAACCCTACGTCAGACAGTAGGAATAGCTCAAACTAACGTACTAGGCTAAATCATCTCAAGTCAGTTCAGACAAGTGCCTCAAGTGCCAGTAGGACCACACAGATGCCTAAATAAAGCTCCAGTTTCTAACCAATGTTATAACGTACGGCCACGTAAAAAAAAGTGAAGGAAAGTTCAATAAGCCTTAATGACAAAGATACTCAATAAAATAGTATGCGTCTGAGTGTACATAAAACCATGGATCTTTGTCAATAAAGAGTGGAGAAATGAATGATCACACAAATCAATAACAAGAATGATACCTAATTCGATTGGTGTAGCTTTGCCATTGCTCCAAAAAAATGTTACAAAATCTTTAAAACACGGATGATTCTGACCATCTGACATATTATTTCATTAATTATTCATCATTACAACAAACACTAACTGTTAATTACTATCGATTTTATTTCAAACTTCACACCTAAATTCAATTTTAAACGTCATGCCTAATAGTATTACCTACCGTTCGCTAGATCGTGACCACTTACTGCAAGTCATAAAACGGCTTTCACTGTATATGATGTAATGCACGGCTGCTGTAAAAAGATCATCGGTGGATTACCACATATTTAATTTATCACTTGATCTTCGCTCGGTCAGCGATCCACGACTAATACGTCAATGGCTGAAGCAGTACAAATTTAATAAATACAACTGTACAACAAAACAATATCCTTGCTGTGTTTTCTCTCTCACTCCTTATCTTTTTAAATTTCCTTCCCCTATTATCTAATAACTGACAGAATACAAAATTAATTATGCTGGCGACTAGCTCATCTTGCCTGCTGTGTATGATCACCCACGTCCACTCTCCTACCGGCTTCCACCACAACTCACAGTCCCCTCATCACTTTTTTATCTTAATAGTCGACTCCATACCTCCAAGAATAACTTAAGCCTTCCCTAACTCTCTAATTTATAATGAAAGAAAATATGATACCTAACCTCTTGAAAGTTCGACACTGTCTCCAGCAGCCGAGCCACTTAACTCGAGCTGCTACCGCAGGGCAAAGTATAAATAAACCCTCGAGGACACAGGCTTGTCACTCAACTCAACATTTTGCAACGAGTCCAGCGCTTTACTCGTGAGCTCCACTCTTTAAATCAGCGTTTGTATTTAGATTTTATTTTAATAAATTAATGATTGTGTGTGTATATAAAACTTTCATCTTTGTATTATTTAACTTTAAATTAAATTATATGAATAGCAGTATGTGAGATAGCGACGAGGTTAGTGCAGTCTCTTAGTTTTTCCTCACCACTGTTTACTTTTTCGTATCGCTGAGGTAATGAGCTAATCTCCAGGACTGTGCGAACTGAGGTGATCCTCTTGGTAAGGAGTTAGCGAGCCAGCGGATCTTCAGGGCTATACTAACTGAAAATGCACGATTTTCAATTTTTAATAAATTTCTGGTTCTCAGATCGATATTTATAGTTTTTTTAGTACTCGTCACGAAGTTGGTACCATGAGTTACAGTATCTTTATCTAAATGGGGTGCTTAGTACCCTTAAAATCCTGCTGCTACAAAGTATATTGACCACAATGACAATGGCCCAGAAAATAGGATGTGTGAAATGATTTGCTGGTATAGCTCTACGCAGTAATGAAGCCAGCGAAGGCACGCTGTTTTGCAAGGTAGCGCTAGGATGTAATGATGATGCCGTAGTGTGTCTGACAACAAGTTGATGTTATCCTCGTCAAAGTCAGAAAGCTTTTATACTTAGGCGTAGGAAGATATGAGTATTATTACCCCCAGGACGTCTGACTGACCTGCGATTAGGACATGGTTCCCAGCGTTCAGGCTTTCAACACTTTTATCACTTATCACAACTCTCTTTTTTCATGTAATCCTGGAATCTCTCGTAGATCAAACGACCATAAATTTTCTGGAGATCTAAATAAGTTCTGCTATATTTGTGCAGATTATGTTGAAAATGCTACGGATAAGAATATAACAGATCGAATTAAGCATTTATACGAGAAAAGTTTTGATATTAAAATTCTGCAGCTAAACGAAAAATGAATCCCTAGTGTCACTTGTGGCTCATAATATAATATGATTACCCATTTGGAAAAACACCAAAACAAAGATAGACTGAAGTTTTTGACTCCAACACTATGGAACAAACCGTTAAGTATCGGTCATTGTTACTTCTGTGAAAAAATTGTAGAAGGTCTGAAAAAATACAGAAGAATAAAATTGTATATGCTTCATTTAAAAGTGTCTAAAAACCTAAAGAAATATTAACTTAAGGTTCACAAGTTTTAGAGATCCAAAATAGTTTAACAAGCAGATTAGATGGCATGAAAGAGAATGTTTCTTCAGAAAATGAAACTGAAATAGATTTTGAAAAAAAAAAAGATTTATGACAATACTACCGATTTGTGTGGTAAAATAAATGAGGAAAGTGATACTAGTAGCTTCATTATTTGCATCATAATTGAATGCTATAAATATGCTGACGAAAGGTACAAATGTTTTAGTGTATCAAAATCGAAAAGAAAGCTTCCAAAAATACAGCACAAAAGAGAAAAATTTATAGTACTGTATAGATGTTAAGGAATTTATTAATGAATTTAAATAGAAATTTTACAAAACCAATTAATAAAGTTTATTTGTTGACTCATTAAAGCGGAGTCTAAAAACCAACCTCTCCATAATACGAAAAAGTATGCTCCTTTGGCGTTAGCTCATCCCACTATGCTGAAAGAATATTATTCTAACTAAAAAATGGTTTTAAGGAAAATTAAATTTGAAGAACATAAGTAGCAAGTTTGTAAGGACCTCAACATTTTATCTAGGTTATTAGGTCAGCAGCCTGGGTTTACTAAGCAACCATGTTATGTATGCATGTTTGATGTTCGGGACAGAAAAATTCACTATAAATAAAAAAATAGGCTTCAAGGACATCTTTCAAGCCTGGAAAACAAAATGTAGTTAATACAGCTCTCGTTGAACCACATAAGATTTTGATTTCTCTTCTACAAATCAAATGTTGATTGATGAAACAATTTGTCTCAGCTTTAAATAATGATAACAAATGCTTTAAATATTTGGGTCAAGTATTCAGTCATACAAATAATGCTTAATTATAGAAAGGTATATTTGACGGATCTAAAATAAGAAGTTTGTTTAAAGACTTTGACTTTGTGAAAAAAATGAATAATGTAAAGAAGGAAGCTTGGTTGAGATTTAAAGATGCGTCAACGAAATTTTGAGATAACACAAAAATTCCAGAATTCAAAAGTACAGTAGCGAAATTATAAAAAACTGCGATAATTTAGGATGTCTAATGAATTTAAGCTTTATTTCATGGATTCACACCTTAATGAATTTCCAGAAAATTTTCGTAAGGAGCAAGGAGAAAAATTCTACCAGGATTCAAAAGAATTTGAAAGATGCATTGACGGGCAGTGAAGAGTGATTATGTTTGCAGATTATTGCTGGAAGCTAAAACTGTAAACTACAAGGAGGGTAAAAGAAGACGAAGGAGCCAATTGCACCAATTATTCGATGACAAACATAAGCACAAAAAATAAAAACATTTAGTTGGTTGGATAGCTAACTTTCAGGTTTTTTAAATAATGTCAGAATCAAATTGAAAAACTTCAAAAATTTATAGCAGACTAATATTCAACATCAACAACTACAAAAAAAACTTAAATGAGACCCTCAACACAGAAAAGCATTAGCTTCTTTGGAACATCATTAGCAATAGTAAAATATGCTCTGGTTTTTCCAAATTTGCCCAGAGGATAGGGGTTAACGGTACAGTTATTGACACCTTAAGGTAGTGATTGACCCCTGTATAATTTGAATATCTATATATAAAGGCTCCATTTAAAAATGCATGTGGCTGTCAATCACTATCAGGGGGTCAACAACTGTACCCATTACCCCTACGTGAGAAGCTCATTTTTTTTGCAGAATTGTATTTAGCAAAAAACAATACATCATGAAAATTTAGTCGCACCCTAAAAAACCGTCTATAAAAGACCTTTGCAGGTCACATAGCGAAAATAAGGAATTTTTAGGTTTTTTCGATTGTTTTCGAAAACGCAGGTCAACAAAAAACAAAGATGTAACTAATTATCCAAATATACTTTTCCAACGTATGTATTTTTATAAAACATGGATTTACAAAAAAACAAGGGTTTTCCAGTTTTCTCTTGAGAAAACTGCACTTTTTACTGCAGATTTGTTATCAGTGAGAAAAATATCATAAAAAAGTATACTTGGAGCATCTGCACACACCACGTATTCCTTTTTTTTTTTTTTCGAAAAAACTCGACAACTTTTTGTTAAGAATAAGTAATTCACCGGTTTCTTCAAGTTTTCTTAAAAATTAACTAGGAAACGTATATTTTTTTAAACAGATTCGTGTTTAGAATAAAAAAGTACGATGGACAAGACTAGTCAGACCACCAGCACACACCATTTTTTTGTGGACCTGTGAATTGTATAAAAATAACATTAGCAGTAAAAATAATAGTGATAACGACGTCAATAACGACAAAGACGACAAAAACGACGAAGACGAGAATTCAAAGAAAGTATTCAAAATTCGAATCACTTTTAAGACGTCATGATCGTATTACATTTTTCATAAAATTAATTTTAAGATGCATAGTTAATTCTCCTTGCTCTTCATTGAAATCTCTAAGATTTTCTGGAAAAGAGTCCAGGTGAATGTCAAGGAAAACTAGTTTGAGATTTATGAGACATCCTAATTTTCGGAAACTCTTTATCGTGTTCTTTTCAATTTTTTGATATTGTTAACTCTTAATGGTTCCAAGGAAATTTTCCACGACATCTTTGAAACCAAGATATGCTGCTTTTTTAGTAGCAGTCATAATAGTAGCAAAAATTTTATCTCTCAATAAAGTACTGGTCTGTGGTCTATTAAATATACCTTGTTGGTCTTGAGCATCCGACAACTTAGGGAAAGCACGCTTGATATATCCAAAGAACTGACATTCCTTGTCTAGAGCCTTAACAAACTGTTTTATCAATTCTAATTTAATATGTAAAGGAGGCAGAAGAATGTAACACGGCTCAGCTAATGGCTGCTTTGTGGCATTCTTTGAACTAGGCTGTAGAGATATTCTAGGTGTCCATTCCTTCTTAACGTAATAGTTTTATTAATCTCAACTATAATATTGACAGAAGACACATAGATCTTGATAAATCCTGACTGCTGACCCAGAATTAGTGATAAAATTTTCAAATCCTTGCAAATCAACTATTTGTGCTCTTCATAACTAGGTTTTCTCAATACTATTGTTATGTTTGTATATTCTTCTTTCAATACAGTAGAGTGAGCAACTGGAATTTGAACGCATTTATTGGAATTGTACAATAAGACACCCTTGAAACTTCTTGTAGAGAAGTCTATGAACACCCGCTACTCATCAAATTTAAAAGCAACTGGTTTTAGTTTATTAATTAACCCTACTTTATCGCGACAATAAACTAGATTAAAGTCTTGAGTAAAGAAACTCCTGTACTCTTCATCTCTCTAACGATAAAATGTCACTTTGGTTGTTTGGGTCAACATATATCTTAATTTCAAATCTGAAGCCAGTAACTCAGCTGACTTTTTGGATAAACCCAAGTGCCTTATTGATTTATTGAGTTTTTCTTGAGAATACTTTACATTTTTCTCAGATTTTTGGTCGTGTGGAATGAAGTCGTCTTCAGAATTTTCTTCTTCCTTTTTTCTTTTTCTTTTTCTTCGCTTCATTCATCGTTGTCTATTTCATCTTGCATTTCATCATAAGAATTCGTGCTCTTTTTGGAATTTTCTGTAGCATTCAATCCTTGTAAGTTAGTGACAAGCTTCTCACTTGTGAAACCATCACTATTTCTCTCTGATGCAAAAATAGTTCTCATAATAGTTGAATCGTCGGGATAATCGATTCAGTCATTTCTTATTATGCTTAATGGCAAAAAATCAGCCGTAAATCATTGAGGTCACAAATCAGGGCTTGCATTCTATAAACGGCGCAGATCAGAACTTGACTCTCATCCTCGGAGTCTCTGCGTACGGAGAGCGTGCTGGAGAGTATGTCACTGACAGTGTAAGACTATTACCCCACTGCCCAAATTTCTCATGGTTGTTTTCCCTGGTTCATGGTTGAGATTTGGCTAAAGCTGGTTGTGATTTGGCCAGACGTCCCACAGTATCACGCTGGAGATAATGGCGTTTAGAACGCCTTTTTTCGTAGCTGCTGGTCTTCTTGGCGATCCAGGGTCGAAATCGGCGGAGGTCGTTTGCCCATTAGAAACTATCAACTATTTTTCAACATTTCTTGCAACCATACATATATGAAGAAGCAGTTGGAATATGTAATGTATTTATGCAATGAGAACAGCGTGGCGCTGTAGCACAGTTGACTGTTGATTTGATTGACACGCAGAGTACAAAGATTTAAAATCTCTAACGATGTACAAAATCTTCTTCATAGAATAATAAATATTCTTGTTTCTTAATCATTAGTAGATGATACTACGTAGTTCATATAAAACATGAAAAAATTATCAACAACAGGCGTAAAAATTTAAAAGTGAAATTAGACTCAAGAAGCTCTAAAATCAAAACGTATCAAGTAGAAACTTTCAAGATGAAATATCGAAAAAATATACGTAACCGTGTGACGCGTTACCAAATGCCACACAATTTTAAGCAGTTGAAAAATTTACGCATTCCAAATACAAGTGCAAATGTTTGTGAGAATTAAATAGAAGAGACTTTTTAACGTCCAAGCCTTGTACAAAGAGAAAGAGATAATTATAGTAGCTGTTTGTACATCACTAAATACTTCTGTTTACAAAACAATTAAATTTATCGACAAATAACTATTAATGTATACTGGCGAGGGTTCTGCAATACTAAAAATACTACAATAAGATTTCTATAATGGTACGCAGAGATTTTAATAATAACTATTCTTCCGAAACTGCTGTACCGTTAATTCAACTTTTGAAGGAGAAATTCAACATTAATATGAGGAGTAACCCATTGCGATTGATCACTAAATATAATAAAACCATCGATGCCGCCTAAGCTCGTTATTAAGAAAAAGTCGAATCGTTGATTTCTATTTTACATTTTTTGTACCAAAAGCCAATAGTTACTACTGTTCAAAGCCAAAAGGAGTTTTTACTATCAATAACAGATTGTCATGATAAATGAGTATCCATAAATTTCATATTTTTTAAGTAAAATAATGTTTTAATAAGCAATTACCAAAAAAACTATATTATTTAAAAAACGAGTTTCTTGTTAAAAAATCTGGATAAAGCTTCGCTTTTTCCATGGGTCCTGTGACCCATACGTTGTCTTTCGTAATTTTAAAATTGGTTGAGTAAGTTTTACGGTCAGCAGCTGCAACGTTCTGTATAACTTTGATTTATATATTAGTGAGATATGATAATGTAGAATATACTGGTCATACATACATTTTTCGTTGACGAAAACGCATTATTTATTTAAATAGACAAATAATCGAAAAAAAATTAAAAATTAAATGAAGTTACGATGAATATGAATGACTGTGACAACATTTTTTTGTAATTATTTCATTAAAAATTACAAAAAGACAATATAATGAAATAGAAATGTTGGAAAATTTATACATAAAAGTATTGTCTAAATTATAATTTGGATAGCAACAACTTTTGGTTCATGAAGTTTGAAATTCAATTCAGGTAGGCAGTATCCCAGAAATTAAGATTCTATATACGAATTAAACATACCACACTGGTGCGGTACTTGATAAGGTGGTTCGGACAGAGAGATATAGGAGGATAATAAGTACAATGGTGATTAATCAAAAGAGACGTACATCATAGTAAAATACAATGAACAAACGCAAACCCCAAATTGAAAAAGATAAATATCAATGAGTCGTCGCGCAAGCTTGATGCTAAATAACGTTACTTGAGGTCCCTTAAGTAAATCAGAAGACGACTTTATAACTCGGGCCGATGTTCCTAGAACTATTCTTTGATGAAAATCCCGAGTTAATACGACGAAGCAACAAATCTATTTATGAATATAATACTCAAACCAAAGATAATAACAAAGAATTTCGCACAGTAGTCTGTTGTATGTAATGGATACGTATCCAAAATACAAATATAAATTGAACTTGTACGTAGCCTTGTGACACTGACGCAAGACAGCAAACTTTGTGCCTCCAAAGAATTTTTTAATCAAGTTTTAATACTTCGAACTCGAAAGAAGAGAGAAATGCAAAATAACATCGAACAAAAAAAAATAAAGTACCAACTTTATACAGATGTATATCCAGGAGTCCCCACAAATGACTCGCAGGTATGACGCACTCGGAGAGGGGACGACAAGGCACTGACGCGTATGGGACAAAGAACTTCTCGTCTTCACGGATACATACAAACGAAAATCACTAAAAACGAATGCACGAGAGCTAAATTGTAATCAGCAAACTGATAACGAATATCCAACCACCTTTTGTAATGATTCGAAGGAAAAATACGAGCGCTTTCCCACTCAGTTATCAACAGCTTACCGCTGATTTGCACAGAGGTAGTATATAAGCTGTAATGGGAGGCTTGGGTTAATCATAGGGGGAAAGCTGAAGTGGAGAAGCTGGAGGGAGAGCTCAGGCGGGGACTACTTGAGGCGGCGCGCTGCTGTACTGGCAAATGAGCATGAAGCTCTTCTGCGCATGTGCAACTTTGCAGTACTGTCTGGCATCACTGATCCCCAACCTCCACGCCTCTGAATTTTTGCGGCCCTTCCTCTCATATTTTCTCCCACCATGTGCGAATTGTGTATCCCTCTCCTTTGAACGCAACAAATGTTTCATTTTGTAATAAATTTTAAAATAAGAATATTTACATACATGGAGACTCCCAGAGTACTAGCCCCACTAGTAAACAAGCTGTATTCCGAGGAACAGCAAGCTGAACGGCATCATTTTTGTCAGTATTTTTAGTGGTGCCTTTACTATGACAATAAATCATTACATCGGACATGTAGGATGAAAATGATATAATTAGTTCAAATATATGTGTATATATATAT